>OX352773.1:86382669-86982669 GCA_947095535.1 Poecilobothrus nobilitatus | reverse complement strand
ATTTTTTACTTCATTATTTCTACATGGGGATGAAATATTAATTAATTTTCATGTATATGGTAATGGTTCATAAATTTTATCTAGTTAAATTCAGTTTTTAAAATATTTTTTTTTTTTTTAGTGCATTTCTCCGCCACATAAATGTGAACAGGAAATTACACAGCCTTTCCTTTACAGGCGTGGATGTAAATGTCGTAAGGGGGAATAACTCTTCTGACGTGTGTGGGATTCGAACCCACACTCCCTCGGTGTTTACAGCGTATTTTATACACTCTTACCCACTAGGCAACCGAGGCCCCTTTTTTAAAATATTTGAATATAATGTATTTTTTTAACTCAATTTTTAATGATAAGGTGAACCCAACCATCATTTTTCTTTTCTTTTTTTCATATTATTACCTAGCACTTAATCCAGCTTTTGACAATATATCAGTTTCAAAAAAAAGGAAAAATAAAATTTATAGTTGAAGTAGAATAGAACTTCTAAAAGGTTTTGTAAAAATAAGTGCTTAAACTTTAAATAAGTTAAGAATATTTTTGTATTAAGTTCTTATTTAAAACTAAGGTATTTAGTTCCAATTTCTTTAAACTGTAATGAGTGATCAATTTTGTTAAACTGCAATGGTCAGTGAAAAATATTTTTTGTGCTCTTAGTTTTTTTTTTCTTCAATAAGGCATAAACTCTTAATCAAGAGCCCAAAAACAGGAAGAAGAATACTTAATTAGTTTTAAAAAAAAAAAAATATTTTTACAACAGGATGTTAGTAATACAAAAAAAAGGATGTAAACCAAGAAAAACTTATTACAGTTAAAAGAAAAAAAAATCGAATATTACATAAATATTTAATAGTTTTTAAGTTATTAATTATTATAAAGGCTTAAAAATTCTCTTCAATTTCTTCTTTTAAGTTTGATACTACAGAGACTTTTTTAAGGATTAAATATCCCCTATAGATATATTTATTTTATATGTATTTATTTTTTATATATATATAAAACAAAAACAAGAAAATAATAATAAAATAAAATTTCAGTAAAAAATAGATTTTCGATATTTATTTTATGTTGTAGTATATAATGTATACACTTTAAGAACACACATAATATTATATACTTATAAATATGTTTACGTACATAAAAAAAAAAGAAAATTACTTTAAATAAATATATAATGTACCTATAAAGAAAAAAAAGAGAAAGAAGCAAATAAAGGTTTTTTTTTTTATTATCCTCTAAGTATATCTATATCCTTTTTTTTAGTTTTCTGCAAAGTTTATTTTTTGACATTTTTTATGAATGCATAATGGTGTGTGCGTATGTTGTGCTTTTACTTCTGTATTTACCATCAAAGAAACATTGATAATATTATCTGATCTAAAAATAGTTTTTTTTTTTAAGTAAAAAAAAAAATTAAGAAATATATTTTATAAAAATATTTAAAGGTATTTATATATGCTTTGTAACTCTAGAGCTTTTTTCTGATTTTACTTGTTCTTTCTTTTGTTCCTTTCAATTGAAAAATACCAAAAAATAACAATAATTATGGTGTTCTTGAATGAATCTGAGTCTGACATGCTTTTAGCAAACAAAATATCATTAAAATATTCATGAATACCTACATTTATTTTTGTTTTTTTATTTGAACAGATTCCGGTATCCACTCATTTATTAAAGAAAAAAACTGATAAAAAACAGGAAAGAATGAATGTTTTTTATTTTGGTACAATTATTTTTAAGGAAGAGTAAAACCATTTTGTGTTTTTATATTTATGTGTTTTTTTTTTTTATTTAGACTCACGCATCATCCTACAAGACAAAAATAAACATCCTTTTTCGTTTATTTTTGTTTTGTTAAAGAGATAGAAACTTTAAAATAAAGGTCAGAATATTTATACGTATTATATATATTTAAAGGTAATGAGAAATTTTGCATAAAAAGTAAGAAAACTAACATGCACTTGAACTAAGTGACTAAAACTAAGTGACACTTGAAATAAATGGATTTTTTTTTTATTTCTAGATTTTCTTTCTTTTCTCATCATTCTTTGTCGTTTTTTTTTGTTCTTAATTTTAACCTTCTCTCTATTTTTATTTATTATTTCTTTTAAAGATTCTAATCAATAAAAGTAAATTTTAAAAATATAATTTAACGAGGAAGAATACAGTTGCCTTTGTCAACTCTTAGATACCCGTACGAACCGTTAGTATGTTCACAGGTAACACAGCTAACAGCTAACTCTGCTTACAATATTATTATTTTAATATTTTAGTATTTTAAAATAATTTGGGTGAATTTTATAATTTCGAAAACTATGGGTTGTACATATATTCAAACTATATGTTTATATGTACATTCTTCAAAAGCAGATTTTAACCTTCCACATAACGATTATCAATCCAAAACTTTTTCAAATATTCTATAGTACCATTTAATACTAAGCGGTAAATTTATATTAAATTTACTTAGTACAAAATAGTAAATATAATTTTAAATATTATATTATATTATATTTAAATATTCCATTGACAGAATAATTTCTTATAAGTACAATAAAATACATATATGTATGTATGTAAATACGGCGCTATATAATATACATCTATACTCTTATCATTCATTTATCAGTGACATATACGATATGTAAATAAACATGATATTATATAAGTATGTATGTATAACAATATCATATAAATAAAAATTCTTCAAGCAACCGTTATGTTGTTTATTTATTTACATTTTTTTGTACTACGCATTATATCCTCAACAATTTCAAATTATCGAGTAAAACAAAATGTAAAAAATTCGTTAAAGAAATTTGTTAGAAAATTTGAAAAAACCAAGTAACAATTTCGTCAATTATAAAGTAACCCTATATTATTAAAAAAAGTTGTTAACAGAAATAAAAGTATAATGTTGAAGCTTTAATTTTTGTGTATTACTTCAAAAAAATTTTAACAGGTGTTCAAGTTACAGGTGTTTAAAAATAGGAAATCTTCAGTTTTTGACCCCTTACAGCTCCTAAACGGGGGGTGATACAAAAAAAATTTCTGAAATGACTCATACTTATTTTCAAAGATCTAACTTCTGTCAAATAAGTATGATCTAACTTCATTTCAAGTTTCCAATTTAAACCGTTTAAAAGATAGAAGGGTTAAAGGATTTTGCAAAATTTGAGTTTCGCATAACGGTAAATTAAGACACCGTATGCCACAAATATATATTTATTGTATATATACTTTTAAAGCTAATAAAAGTAGTAATCTTTTGGCGTTTTCAAAATGAAGATATACCTTATACAACTTGTGCTATAACAATTTAAATATAGAGCTTTTTTGAACCTTTGGTGAGCTGTAGCTCCGTAAACGGTGGGGCTACAAAAAAAAGTTATTAAAAATAAAATTAATATTTTTATGAGATCTATCAGCAGTTAACATTTCATAGCTCTATTTCAAAAAAAGTGTGAGGACCTAAAAGTTAGGTGTTCGAGAGCTACCCTAAATTTTGGTCCAAACTCAACCAAAAAAATAGGGAACCTACAAATTACTTCCAGAATATTTTGTGTAAATTTCAAGATTCTAGCTTTCTTAGTTTTTGAGTTAGCGTGCTGACGGACGGACGGACGGACATGGCTCAAAAGTCTTAGAATTTTTTTCTGATCCGATCCATACCGTTGAAGGTATATCTAGCTCGCTTATTTCGAGGTGTTACAAACGGAGGAGTAATTTTATTATACCCGATCCTATCGTACGGGTATAAAAATTCTAGTGTTTTATGAAAATAGAATTAAATGCTGTTACTTATTTGAAAAATTGCATTACGAATATCTAATATTTTTTTCTTTTTAAGTGATTGCAAAAGTGTACATTACTGTACTTATTATTAAGTTTTTTTTTTTTTAATTTAGTTTTAGTTTTCATCATAATTTGAACAGCAAAATTCTGGTATTTTTTTTTTTTTTGGCATATAATTTTAAAAGTCAACCTACAATAGGTTACAGTTTTATCGAAAAAGCAGTAAAACAATCTAATCAAAAAATTCAAAAGCCAATGATAACGCGCATATTATATTCACTGCGTATTTTGTTAAGTTTATACATACATATATACATTCTTAGTGAAAAACTGTAATATTTATGACAATTGAATTAATTGAAAGAATTAAATAGAAAGTAAAAACCACTATAATAATTATAAGCATATTTATATATACATATATATATATGTATTCAGGGTGGCCCAGATCATGCGTATCAGCTTTTTAAGAAGGGAAGGAGTCGTTATTTTAAAATATAAAAAAAAAAAAATTATTAGCAAGTAAGTCGGTCATAATATAAAAAAATAAAAAATTGGTAAATAAATAAAAGTAAAAATCTTTCATATTTTTCCTACCATAAATTGAAACCATCATTTTGATATATCGCATCCATTGCTATTTTTATCCTTTCATTCATTTTTTTATATTCAGGTAAGTATACATTTGGTTTCTGTAGTGTGGAATCTATTCAATCTCATATAATATAATCCTATACATTTTTGTAGATCAATCAGAATCGCCACAGTTATTAAAAAAAAATTCTTAGAACACTTAAAGGGACTGTTTTTTTTTTTAGTATTTCCTTCTCTTTTTAACAAACAGATTAACATGTACCTATACTACTTATTGTAAAAATTTTGAAAGCTTTTTATTTCTAATCTTCTAATTACAAAATTTTTTTATTAATAAGATTTGAAATTAAAGAAGAAAAATTTTTTTATTGTTTATCTTAATTTAAGATTTTTTTTTATGACGATGGTATTAATAGTGGTGTGGTGGGTGAATCAAATTGTAATATATATTTTGTTTTTTTTCTTCTTTATTCAAATGTGTAGCAAGGAATCAATTTAAAATAAAATTTTCGTATGTAATATAGATATTATGATGATATTACTTAAAGTAATATCAAAATTGGACCATATATGAAATTGATATAAATCAATTCAATTCAATTAATGTGTCGTTCATTCTTCTTTTTATTTTATTTTTTCTTTTTTGAATTGAAATGATAAAATGATTCTGAATATTTCAGACTTTAATTTTTTTTTTTTTTGAAATTAAGACTTCATTAGATATTTCCTGTGAAAGTTATTTTGGTTTCGGCTATTTTATATTTATTTTTTTTTTATGATGCTGGATGCATAAAATTATTTTGATTTTTTTATTTTTCTCTCTTTCCGTTGCATATTATAAGTATATTTTTAAACAATTGTAAGTGGTTTATGCTGGTCCACACAATTATCTAAAATAAATTTCACTTAAAAAGAACTCTTTCTTTGTATAAACACTTAAAAGTAAATATAAGTGAATAATTTAATTTCATAAAAAAATTTGTCGTCGAAACATCGAAAAACAACATTTAAATATTTCAAGGTACTTTACTCTAAGAAATATTACGAAATAGGTACTTTTTGAATGTAAAATTTTTTCTGTAGAATATTTTTATTTTCCTTTCCACTCCTATAAAGAACATAGTGCACCCACTACGTCGCTTATTCAAATTTAACTAAAATTCAGTTTCTTTTTAATCATTATTTTCACTAAGCCATTGATTATGTAGTCTGTTGTAGCTATTGTATAAGATGTATTATATTGGTGCGATATCTAATATCATATATTCAAAATGATATCTCATACATAACTATACTCATATATGTATAAGAATTTTTTATTTATTTTATATTCCAATATTATTAATTACGATATAAACTACATATTGTGATATGAATTATTATTATTTTGTGTTATTCTGGCCGAGATTTCAATCTAAGATCTTTTAATTGAAAGGCCGACAACTTAATCCGTTAATTGTTAGTCAGATTAACTGCCCATTCTTTGATCCGAAAACATTGGGACCTATTCGAAACTCACAGGGTTTCCTCTGCTTTCCTTTTCTTTCTTTAGGCGTGCCTGTAAATGTCGTATGGGGGAATAACTCTTACGACATGTGTGAGATTCAAACCCACACTTCCTCGATGTTTACAGCGTATATTATGCGTTCTTACCCACTAGGCCACCGATGCCCTTAATATAAGAAATTTAAATCAAAAAAAAAACCTTGTAATTTCTGTAATAAAAAATCGTTTTATGTATATATATACTACATATGTATATAATTCATATACCTATACATGAATAGATAAATTGTATTGATAAATGGAAAGGAAAACGGTAAAATTATAATTAAAAAAAATGTAACTATTCCTAAATTACAGACTTACATATGTATACAAACTAAATATGTAAGTAGATAGACATTCAATTAAATCGAAACAGAATTATTAATTATACATATTTTCTATTACTAGATTCCATATTTAATAGTTAATTAATTAAAAAATATCTTTAATTTACATAATAACTATATTTTAGTTCTAAAATTTTAAGTAAATTTCTAACATTAACAATTTCATTTATTACTCAAATATGTATAATAAATATTGTACCTACATAGTTACTTTGATTTGTCACGTCACATGGTATCCGGAAATGATTTTGTAAATTTTTAAATTATTGTGTAATAGAAATTATTTATTAACACAATATATATAAATTCAAAATAAGTAAACAATTTAGTCATAAAACATAATATAACATATTATAGGACTAATCAGTAATTTAAAAAAAAGTATGAAAGTGGAAACCACAAAACTGAATATTTATCATAATTAATTTGAAACATTGCATGCATACATTTGCAAATGTCATATGACTTATTGAGTACATGAGTATGTACTGTTAAACATATTGAATAAAAAATGAGTAAAGTTGTGAGTGCAATGTGCATATTAGACAAAATTTTTGACGGAATAACATTTTTCCTGTCATGTCATTTTGTTTACATTAAGCAGAATAATTGATCAAAATTTATATCGGCTGAATTATTGGTCAAACAAGGCAGAATGATAAATAATTGTTTTCTTTTCATAAAAATTTTTTTAATTTTTATATTGTTTTTTATTTTAGGTATACGTATAGTTATATATTTTTTAAAAAAAATTTCTAATTAAAAGATTTTTTTATGAATTTGCCAAAAACAGCTGATGGTAGAAACAATTTGTCATGTATTCAGAAACAATCTGTCCTTGTATGCATAACTATATGAAAATTAAATGAAACCAGAAAATCAGAAATTAGAAAAAACGATTTCTTTTCACATAGTGTTCACATCACACATATTATATTATAAAAGTAAATTGGTTAGTTGAAGAGAATTGAAAATACTGCAATTCTGCTTAGTATGCCCTTAGAATTATTATAACAATAGAACAATTATCATTATATATGTATGTATGCCTATGTATATTAAATTGCTATTGACTAACTACACTTATGTATATGTACATATATACTTTATGTATAATTAACAATGAAAGTAATGACAATAGCAAATGATTTGCAAAAATCACAGTAGATATAATGTTTTTCCTACCAAATTAATAAATGATAAGTAATCGATTTAAATATGTACTTCTTGTTTTTATTTTTTTATTGTCACTATTATGAAATATTAATACCCGTAGATATATGTGGACAATAGTTCCGCTCTCAGAATTTAATTAAATGTACCAGTATACCACCACTATATTATTACAAAAAGAAAAACATTTTTTTAGTTTCCGATTTTAAAATTTTTTAACATAAAATTGTTGTTGATTTTTTTTTTTAGTAAAGTTGTCCTAACTTAAAGATAGTACTTAAGTGCTTTGTACAGTAGCTAATTAAACCAAGTTCTGTCAATACCACAGAGCACTTAGATTTTGTCGTTTATTTTAAAATGTTTAAACAAGTTTTTATTTGACAAAAAAAGAAAAATGAAATTTGAAGAAAACAACTTTATTATAGATCTTATAAGAAGGTAAAAAAATTTGAAAGGTAATGAGTAATTTGTTCCCATTGTGTATAAATTCTCTACAAACTTAATTTAAAATAAATATTTTAAAATGGTAAAGAATTTAATAACTTTTTTATATCTTTTTTTATCGTCTAACTTAATTCATTTACGAAATCTTAACTTTACTATAGTGGGGATTTCTGATGCTAAAATTAATACTTGTCTATTATAGAATTTGAATTTAGTGAGTAAAAATCTCATATATTAGGTATAAGAAAGTTTAGCATTTATTGTATTTTAGAATGGGGGAAACATTTTTCGAATAACAAAATTATTGTAAAGTGCAAGTCAACCTGTCGTTATTGCACGTAACTATGACATACATACATACACATAAAAATTCTTTAGTTGGCTTATAAAATATAATTAGTTACTTATTTATTGCTAGTAATGTATTTTGTGAGGAAGTTATCTGGCTCACATTTTATGATTTTTAAGAATTAATTTTTTCAAGAGTTTATAAAGTGTTTATAATTTTTTCTTTTGATTTTATAATCGATTCTTTTAAATGCTTATGTATTTTTTTATATAGTTATTATAAAGACAACAAAAGAAGCAATTCAAATAATTTTTTTTTATAATTATTTAATTTCTCTGAATTATATATATATATATTTTTTTTTCATTTCTCTGCCACATAAATGTGGACAGGAAATTACACAGCCTTTCCTGTTTAGGCGGGCTGTAAATGTTATAAGGGGGAATAACTCTTACGACGTGTGTGGGATTCAAACCCACACTCCCTCGGTGTTTACAGCGTATTTTATACGCTCTTATCCACTAGGCCACCGAAGCCCAAACTAAATTATATTTGAAGGTACCTGAAATTTTTTTAACAGGTTTTACCTAGACCAACATATTAAAATAATAATAAGTAGCTTCACTATGCAGAGCAATATTTAAATATAGAAAAAATTCTGCTTGTAAATTTGAATCATAATGAATATGTACTTACTTAGTTTGTTTATTTTTTCATTACTTATACTTTTTCCCCAAATTTCATCAATTTCATTCATTTCACAAACTTTGAACATTTATTATTTTAAAGCATCACATTTCTTTTTTCCTATTTTTTTTTATTTACTTTTTTTGATTGCTCTAATCTAAAAAAAAAAACTCATTTACTTATTTTATTTTTTTTCTTTTTATTGATAATTGAATAATAAAATTTTAATAAAACCATATGTTAAAATTTTGTATTTAAATATTACTACTGTATGTTATCTTGTGTACTACCAGTACTACTTTAAATTTAATGTCTATAGAGAGGAATTGAACATTCTGTTCTTTTATTATATTTTGATTTTTTAAACACGAATGAACTATGTTCAAGGGCATAATAAATTTACTATTACGTTTGTGACATCTTAAACGAGTCGAACTAGATATAGTGCCAAAAGTATGGATCGGTTCAGAATCGTATTCTGCGTAGATTAAGCCACATTTAAATGATTTGATGAATATTTTTTTTTACATCACTTTTGTAAAATTGTTAGTTTCGCTATTTAAATCCAGCATTATTTTAGGCCGCCGGATTCGAGTACCTGCCATACAACTTATATGGAAATAACTCAGTATATATTAAAGCTATGTATCTGAAATTTTGCAAAATGATGTCGATTTACAGGCCAACAGCATCTGTAAAATTTGGTGTGCTGATGGTTTAGGTTTGGGTAGCTGTCATACAACTTCTCTTTTTAAATGAAAATAAGTTAGTGTCTATTGAAGCTAGGTATCTGAAATTTAGTGAAGAGATGTTAAGTTACGTGCCAACAATTTTTGCAAAATTTCGATGGCCTAGAGCGGCTGGTTCAGACTTCTTGCTCTTATTAGAGCTTTATGAAGCTAAGCGTCTGAAATCTTACAAAAGGTGATCAAATCTCAGGGCAATAACTTCTTAAAAATTTGGTTGTGATGGTGCAATAGAATCGGGTAGCTGTAATACAACTGGAAAATTTACATAAATATGTCTCGGTTATAGTTAAAGTCGGTACTAAACTATCTGAAATTTTTTAAAAGATGATCAAATTTTATAGAAACAGGATATACGTTCATACCGGTATCCCACAGTTGACACAGTCTATACTACCTCGCACTCTTCCTCGTTTTTTTTTTTTTTGTTATTTTTCTGAATCAAATCTAATTTGTAGCGATGTTAGATACCTTATGTGATGTCTGCTTTAACGATTTTCTATATCATTTGTAATTACTTAAAGTTTATTTCCTAAAGTATAAGTTCATGAGGTTTTTAGTAAGTATATTTTTAAAAAAAATTTGGAACAAATGTGTTTATTAGGGTTTTGTTTTGTCCGTTCCTTTTTCTTACAAAACTTTTCATTATAGGTATATACTATATGAGATATATAGAAATAGCATAATGTCAATTTATTATTACATAAAAATTATATTATTAACTCCATTGCGGAGTTACAGTTCTTTAAAGTTAGAATAATCATAATATCTAAATCATTATTAACTGAAGTTCTATAATATATTTTTTTAATCGGTGAAAATCAAACGGCATGAACTATTTTAATATATTATGTACATAATATATAATTTACTTATATTCTTTTTTTAAATTTAGCACTATATGTGAAACTAAAAATTTTTAAAATTTTAAGTTTAAAATAAAATATTTTGGAATAAGCAAATTTAAGTTGTCTCAGAAAAATTTCCATGTTCTTCCATGCTGTTTATTAACTATGAAGAGTACTTATTGTGTTAACGTTTTTCTTTAATTACGTCGACTTTCCTTTAAATTAAAGAAAGAGTTGATGTTATATAATTTTCGTTACACAAACATTTCGTTGGAAAAGTTACAAATATTGATGCAAAAATAATCGATATTATTATTTTAATACTTTACATTAGCATTTTTAAAATGTGCGCCGGCATTAACAACCTTTTTCTTTAACAATACTGTCTTGTATTTTTTTTACTCATCACATTTTTTTTTTTTTTATAACATTTTTTGTTTTCAGTGGAACATTTTACTATAATTTTTCTTTTTTAATAAGTACAGGGGAAAAAGAAAAATATGTACGGATTTGGATTGCATTGTATTCAGAAAAAAAAAGAACAAGAAAAAAAATCATAAACGGAAGGCCATGTAGGAAATTGATAAAAATTGTGCAAAAAAAAAAAAATTAAAAAATAAAACATTTATATTCGCGTATTGTATAGTTAATAAGTACGTTATTGCATTATTGTTTGACATTTTAAACTTATGTTCATTCGCAAAGAAAGCGAATGAGAAAATAAATCGATTAAAGCAAAAAATAAAAAAACGAAAATAAAGCATGGGCAGTCATTTATAAAATTCGTTCATTATAAATAATTTTACTACATACTATGTACTATATAATACAAATATACTATATGCTACTTACATACATATCACTAATATTTGTTTTGTATATTAAATTCTTGTTATTGATAATAATTTAGTAGAAAAAAAAAGAGTCATTGAACTCGGTCTTTGATCTTTTGGTTTTGTTTTTTATTTTTATTTCTATACTGTTATTAAAGTGCCAAACCTATATAAAATATACAATTGTATATTATTTACAGATCTAAAAAAAAAAAAAAAAGTATGTATGTACAATAATAATAATAATAATTGATCTAGATCTCTTGCAGTTTAAAAGAAAACAAAGAAATATTGAGAATAAATAATTAAACCATAACTAGGTATATATAAGAATATAAAACATTAATTTTATATTATTTTAAATAAATATTTACTTAATTAATAAAAATTATAAAAATCAGAAATAAAAAAATTGTATAAATCAATATAAAATTTTTTTTTTTTTTCTTCATCCTAAAGTTTTTTTTAAATAATATATATATTATATCAATTATCAATATGTTCACTGCTACATAGCTTTTTTTCTTTGATAACTTTGTGCTTTACTTTAAAAGACACACAAGCAAAAAAAAAAAAAAGATTAATACTTTATTTTTGTTACTTGGTAAATAATTTAATGGTAAAGGTCAGTAATTTGTTGACATAAAAAGTATTACTTAGTTATTATTTATTATTTTGTTTTCTCTATTTTATTTGTATTCGATTAACTTTTGAATATTATAAATATAAAATAAAAGTACACATATTGCGGTAAGTTAATTTTTATTTTAAAATATTTGTCAGAAAATCTTAAAAATATTTATTATCACCCATATTCTTGAAGACTCATGACTGAGGAGATGAAAAAATGTATCATGTCACGTCTAGTTAAAAATACATTTCTGGAAAACAGACGATGAAAATTTTTGTTTCTGTTGGTATCTAGTACATACTTTAAATTTGATGTCTGTCAAATGAAAATTTTGTAATATTTAAATGTAAGAAGAAAAATTTATGTATAGGTAAAATTACTTTTACAAAAAAGTTTTTCTAGTTTTGTTTTAAATACATAAGTAGTTAGTTCTGTCAATTTTATTTATGTGGATTGTAAAATAAAAGAAAACAATTAATTAGTATATAAATTTTAAAAAACTTATAATAAACTTAAATTTGAATAGAACTTAAAATAATATTCATTAAAAAGTAGTTGAACTACAAAATAACATTATTGGTTACAAAAAAAAAAAACCAACAAAATAAATTAAAGGAAATGTTTGGATTATCCTTCATTATTTTTGCGAACAGATGAAACTGGTTTACATTTGTGATTTTTATACTAAAATTATAAATTAAAACTCCAAATTTTTAAAAACAAAACTTGGTATTTTAATGTTTAACTACTTATTTTTTACTATTTCTACTCTATCAATTCTGTATTTTTACCATTTGGTAACAAAATTGTGAACTTAAAAAAACTTAAATAACTACGAATTTGCAGACATGATACGATGTATCAATGAAAAATTTTGCCGTGATAGAAAATAACTATCGTTTCGTACGACAAGTCTTGGAGAAACACCACACACGATGCTTTTCACATTTGACAGCGCGTCAAATTAAAAACATGACTTTAGCGTCTCGCAGAATAATAAAACATCGTAACAGTGATACTATTCGTATAATAAGTTTTCAAGAATATGAATGTAAATTTTTTGTCATCTTTGAATAATTTCCTTGTTTAAAATTAAAGAAGTGTTCAATATTAATTATTATTGATGAAGCTAATATTAAATTTAAATAATATATAATATCTTTCTTATAAAGGTTATTAATGTGTATAGCAAAAATGTAATTTTATAAGGAAATGTTATTTTTAAATGTTATAGTTATGTATTGTTTTTATAATTTCTTTGGCAGTTGTTACTAATAATAACTCTGTTTTCGATCATTTACTAAAATTTTGCTAAAACTTTTATCTATTTCTAAATTTTAAATATTTTAAAATTTTCATTTTTATTAAGCTTGAAGTACTCATATAGCACATTAAAAATGATATACTAAATCAAAAGTTTTTATACAAACGTAATGTATATATTTTAAAAATAATGAAATTAAAACAAGTTTTTATATATGTATATTTTTGTAATACATATTACTTACATATTCAAAAATTTTAAATAATCTCGAAACGATTTTTCTTAAATATAGTTATATATAAGCAAGTATATATTTTTACATTAGTAGATTAAATTCACTAATAGATGATAATTAGGTGAATTTTTATACAATAGTTAATATTCTTTATTTAAAATATGAAAAATATGATTTGTTTGCATTCTAAATGAAATAAATGAATAAAGTTAATAAGTTAAATATAATATATATAAATACAATTGTGTATTAAGTACATTATTAAGTACATTTTCAAATAATTATTTTGTCTTTAAATTTAATTTATAAAAATTATTGACTAAAATTATTATAAATCTTCTAATGGTTTACAATTTGTTAAATAAATAACGTTTAATTCTATAAGTACTAAAATAAATAATAAATATCAAAAAAAAAAATATATATATAGTTAATAATTATTATTATTGACACATTTTTAGTACAGGCAAAGTTCATTCATTCATTATAACTGCCAGATTCTGTCACATTGATTGAAAATGTACAATTTTTCTTTATTTTATTTATATTTTATTTTTCACTATTTTTTTTTTTTGGAAAATTAAAAATTTTAATTCACTTAAGTCTTTATTCATTTCAGTCTTTAGTCATTTCCAAATTATAAAGGAAAATATAAGTACTTGTATACATAAGTGTAAATACATTACATAATAAAAAAAAAAAGTTTTTATTTCTTTTTAATTTTTTTATATGACAATTTTATAAAGTACATAATAAAATTTTGACAGATATATGTTCATATACTTATGTACATAGGTATATAAAAGAAACAGAACAACAACAAAGAAAAACTCACATAACAATTCATATATAAATCAAAATGTATAATATCCACCTTTAATCCATTGTTTAAAATTTATCTTATAAAAATTAAATGACATTTTCCAAAAATAAAAATTGACATATATGTTTTTTTTTTTATTTTATTGAAAAACAATTTTTTTTGTCTATTTTAAGTTTAATTTTTGCTCTATTTATGAAGGTCTTTCATTTTACATATGTATTAAAGTCAGAACGTTTAGTACTATACTAACTATTTTTATCAGTTTTATCCAAGGATTCTTTTATCTAAATCATATCTAATTATACTAATGGATATTAAAATTACAAAAAAAAAATAAAAAATAAAAAAAACTATAAATATATTTTATTTTTCTACGTAAAGTTCGTTTTTGCATATATATATGTATATAATACATATACATATTGAACAAAACTTTGGTTATCCTTTTTTTATATTACCACGGTATTTAAAATTACAACTTATTGCACATAATATGGGCACATTACAGACATGTTAGTTATAAACTTCAGTAATTAGATATAATTATTTCTTTTTTGATATTTAAATTTTTACTGTTTGTTGACAATTTAGACAAATTTCACTCAAAATAAAAATAAATCCAAAAGATCAAATCAAATTAAATAAATTCAAATGCATTATTTCCTTTGTCATATTTTTTATTTTATATTTTATACCTAACTTTAATGTCATTGACATTAAAGAAAAAAAAGAAAAAAAGATAAAATCAAGAGCAACAAAAACAAAGATAATATATTCATATCTATATACCTATATCTATAACCTTTATTTTTAATATGTGTTGTGACGTTTCACAAAAAAAAAAAACAAAAAAACAAATTATTTTACACCTTTGGTTGAAAATGTATACAAATTTTCATGGTTTTTATTTTGATATTTCAGGATTTTGTTTGTTTTTTTATATATGATATATACATATATATTTTTGCTCTTTGTTTTGAATATTTTTTTCATCTATATTTATAATTTTTCTAATATAAACATGGTTTTATGTATTGTTTGATGATGACTTTGAACCATTCACCAAGGTCTATGTGACAATAAAATCTAAAATAACAAAATAAAAAAAAATAAAAATTATTTAAAATTACAAGAAAAATATTTTAAAATGAAAATAAAATTGTATTTTAAAAGTATACAAAAAAAAATACTTAATATGTATGTATGGGAAAGTTTCTTTGAGGAAATACAATATATATAAATATATAATATATATACTTAAATGTTAAATATTTTACTTTATGTTTTTTTGATTATTCTATAATATAGAAAGGATATAATGTTTGTTGTTATAATCTATAGTAAAAGGATTCAATCGAGAGGTTTCGGGTTCATTCACCGGTCAGATCATATTCAATATTATTAATTTATATCGTAATAGATTACTCTTATATATATCACAATAATTAATATCGTAATATAAAATAGTTCAATAAAAAATACATCACGCTTATATAAGATTTTAATATAGCGAATAAATAGATGTAATATATATTTGTGTTTTATGATCTTATACAATAGCTACTGACGAGTAATCAAGCGCAAGCGATTAAATAAAAAATAAAACTTATAGTTAAATATCAATAATAATCAACTTGGTGAATGTTTGATAGGAGTGCTGAGTGGTGTCCTTGTAGGAGTGGAGAGGGAAAAAAAAACAAGTACTTATCTTGACTTTGCTCCCGAAGTATAAAAGTTAACTTTGCAGCAAAAAAAAAATCATACAAAAATCATGTTGATAGCTTAAAATATTAAATTATAACTATACATAGTTACTAATAAATTTCTTAGAATTTATTATTATCAACAAAATTTGAATTATTAATAAATTTTAATGTGGGGTTGAAAGTTTTTTCATTTTATTTATTTTTTTTTTTTTTTTCGATTTTTAACTGATTCGTTCAATTTTAATCAAAGTTTTGAATTGTACACCACACATATTTAATATAAGCAAAACCTGGAAAAACATAAAAAATAAGTGCTGAATTTAATGAAATTTTCAATACATTTAAAAAGTATAAAATTAATTGATGAAATAATTATTGATAACGAATTATTTTTGACTAGGAGAAACAAATTTTTAAATAATATATTATGATTAACTTTATCAACGACCGCCTGAATATTAACAAATACGTAGCGACTGCAATGGTCGATAAAAAGAAAGCATTTGAAATGGTGGGCCACGGGATTTTATTGCATTGTCTTCAAGAACTTGGTATGAAACCATGTGTCACTTTAAATAATATAACTCTGAAGCAGGTCAACACTGTTCAGCATCTGGGTATTGTCGTTGACAAAGATTTACAATGTTCATGTGATTAAACATGTGAAGTACATTGGAGCAAAAATAATCTCAATTATAAGTGTAATAAGGTGTAATAACATCATTATTAATCTTAAAGTGGGGAAAATGCTAATTCATGCTCATGTGCTCTCATATTTAACTATATATACTATATACTATACTACATAATTTAATCAACTCATTCTTTTTCGTTCATGTGCGCACATTTAACTATGTATACTATATTATATACTATATTACAACTCATTTGTTTTCACTCATGTGCTCACATTTAACTATATACTATATGATATAACTTAATCAACTCATTTCGTTTTCTACTCATCTAATGGATAAATGCCAGCTACTATTAACTAAAGCGGTTAAAACCATGTTTCGATACTCTAGAGACTACAGTGCTACACGTATGTTTGAGAAAACAGATATCCCTAAAATTGATGAAATCATTCTATTAAATAAGGCAGTGTCTATGTACAAGTTAAAAAACAATAAAGTTAAACACAGTATTTTATTAGTTACCAGAGCAGATATTTCCAACCACATAACAAGAGATAACAGTTATACATTATTCCAAGCAAAACCCAAAAACACGAAAAGAGCTTAGAACCATCAGTGATTAGATTTTATAATGCTTTTATCAGAGAAAGTCCAAATGTAAAAATATTCAAAAAACAAGTGTACTAACATTCATAAAAAATAACCAATATTTATTTGGATACTTTTATACATAAAAAAAAACGGATAAATTGTAAATTGCCACTAAAAATTTTGTTAATAATTTCACCTCAACACCCAATTTCTCAAAGCAGAAGGAGGAGAATTATTAAAATTTTAATTTCTCATTCGCAACCCTACGATTTTCGATTTTCAAAGTTCCAAATTTCCGAATGTGATTTTCGTTTACTACGCGGTAAGGCATCTGTACTTCTATGGTTAAAAATATAAAAATATATGAACTTAAGTAAAGTAATTTAATTTTGTTAACTGACTCGATATATAATTAGATAAATAAATAAATAAATGTTATAGTTAACATAAAAATGCAATTTTTTTTTTTAAACACTTTTAGCAAACAAAAATTATTACGTTGCATATTAAGTAAATAATTTATTTTATTTTATTTTATTGATTTTATTTATCTTTTACTTATAATATTGAATGATAATATTACTATTGGTTTAACAGCTTGATTATGTTATACGGAGATTTTGTAAAAATAAATATAGGTTATAAAAATATATGTACATAACTTTAAAAGGTGACCCTCAAATTAAGTAAAAAAAATTTGATTAGAATTAATGACACAATTTGTTTTTAGCACATTTTCCGAACAATTTTTGTTTGGCTATTAATTTCAATCTGTTCATCTGTCCATCTGTTTACAAATCTTCTATCTCGTTTAAGGTGGAGCATTGAAATTTTATACATACTTAGGTCTCTAAAACCTTTAAATTTTCACAGGAAAAGCTCTTTCAGAATTAGCTCAGGAAATATGTTATTTTAAAAAAAAATTACGCATTAATCCCCGTTTAAAGTTTATTAGGGGTCAAAACTTGGAGATATTCTATGGAGATAATTTGTATAATAAATACTTAAGTTAAGACATAAAAAAAGTTTCAATATTAAATTTTTACATGTGTTAAGGGCATTTCTTAATTAATGCATCTAGGATTTTATTAATATACGGAGGAAGGACGATGGAAGAAATAAAATTATACTATGTAAAATTAAAAAAATTGAATACAAAAGAAGTAAAATTTGTCTTTTAGTTATCATTGAAGATGTCTTAGAAGTTTTCATTGTCTTTTAAAAAATGAGATCGTTTAAAAACTATTGGGTTTTACATACAGTCTTTCTTTTACTTGAAATAACAAGTAAGTAGGAAAGAGAAAACCTAACTCGAAAAGTTATCAAAAAGATTAACTTGAATTAAAAATACTTAAGTAGAGAATTTTGTAGAAATCGGAAGAAATAGTAATGTGTTACTCTAAGATGGATCTGCCAATTACTGAACAAGAGTTAATTTAAAATTTTTGAAAGAAAATATAAAATTTATTCAGTAAAGAAAACTCAAAAATCGAAAGAATCTATAAGGAAAAGGCTTTTGCACTTATATATATATATATACATATGAACATTTTTTTCTTGATATATATATATATATATATATATATATATGTACTTATGCTTATATCAAAAATGAATAAATTTAATTTTTTTAGCTCGTAAAAACAAGATTATGTACTTAATTAGTTACTTAAGTAAATTAAAAAAATAAAATTTTGCTTAAAAAAAGCAGATATTACCTTATGTTAAACTTTTGTTTTTATTTTCTTCATATTGTTTTAAATTTTATTATTGATTAAAATCATTATAAAAATTAATTAATTTATTATTGCAATTTATAAATTATAAACATTGATAATAAAAAAAAAAAAACACTTTAAATAATTGAAAAATCACTAATCGGTACTTGTTAGGTCAACAATTTTTTCCTATTACTTATTTGAAATAAATTTTTGTAAAAATCTAACATCAGATTCAAACATATATTTTTGTTTTAACAATAGATAGGTTACCCGTTTTTAAATTAACCATTTTATATTTATTTCAATGGTTTATTTCAAGTACTAATTACATTTTAAGTTACGTACCTTTTAATTTTTTTCTAAGGCTCTTTATGATATTCATTTGTATCCTATTTCTATGTTATTTTCTATATAGATTTATAAGAGTTTCTAGAAACATGCTTTTTCATACTTAATTCACTCAAACTCTTCTTTTTAAAAATTTAATCAAAAATAACTATTTCTTTCACAATCTGAATCATGTCCTATTTTATCGATAACATTTTTTATAGTAGGTGCTTCGGTGCCACTATGGTAACAGCGTATAAAATACGCTGTAAACACCGAGGGAGTGTGGGTTCGAATCCCACTCACGTCCTAAAAGTTATTCTCTCATACGACATTTGCAGCCACACCTGAAAAGGAAAGGCTGTGTAATATTTCCTGTTCACATTTATGTGACCAAAAAAAAAACAAAAATTATAGTTCAGAGCTGATCTTTGAGCCTGTTTATGTTTTTGTTCTTTTCATTCCTATACGGAGTGTATGACGTCTACTAAGTTCCTTATCTATTATTTACATTAGACAAAGCTTGTCTTTGGATCATTATTTCCACTAAGTTGTTCTATTCAATAAAATCTGACCGAAGTTTGAATCCGAAACTTTTCGATTAGAAAACTGGTAATTTAACCTCTACTAATTTCTTAGCATGCTCTGAGCACATTTAGACCGTTCACCTCAAATTATAGTCATTTTATTTACTTATAAGTATTTATTAAAAAATCATTAAGTTGAATTAGTTGTTTACTTATGAAGATATGTAAGAACTATAATATCAATAAAAGTTAAGGTTGTTTTTTAACAACATAACTCTGGTCTGAACAACGAAATAAATTTCAATATTACTTAGAAGGATCAGAAAAATAAATAGGTATAAAATAGGTAATCATCAATTTTAAATTATTGTATAATCATTTAAATAAATTAGTTAAGAATGAAAAAACTTGTGAGGTAGACATTGGTTTAAAATTTTCATAAAACAAATTTAAATAATAAATAAAAATAAATTTTTTTCAATAATTATTGTTATAAAATAAATATTAATTATTTAAATTTTAATTTGAAAAATAAAATCCAGCCTGATCATTATTTTATTGAAATTCACCTATTTCAGAGAATTCAAATATGTATAGTCAATCAGCTGCACTAAAATCATTTGCTAATTATGCGTTTAATGACACTGATGTCTAAAAGTTAAAATTAAATTTTTTTTAAGATATTGTAAAAACTCGATTTTCTTTCTAGTGTGAATAATAAGTGAAAATCTAATATAATGAATGCATATATATTGTAAATAATTATATTTCAATTCTTATAATAAACTAAATGTTAATACACAAGCCTTGAGAAAAATTTTAAAGTCATTGTTTAATTTGAATGCAATAATATACCTTTGTATTATTCACTGTACGTACATAATATATTATATAAGTAGTATATTGTATACTATCATCTTTTTTATCTTCATTTTTAAAATAAACTTTAAATCATGACAATAAACTTGAATTTAAATTAAAAAATTTATGAAAAATTGTCTTTTTATGTAAAATGAAAAATATTAAAACAATGATAATTTAAAGTATATTATTATTTTATGATAATATGCTTTTATTTTTAATACAAAATGTGCATGACATCTGACATGTTGTGACGAACATTAAAAAAAAAAAAAAAATTAAAAATTTTAATTCATGAATCAACACAAAAACTAAAAAAAAAAAACAAATATTATATTAAAAGCAGAAATTGTTTAAAAAAAAAAAAATTTATTCATTAATGTTGGAACAGAAGATTTGAACTCGATAATATTAATAAAAACGCAACAATTGATTAATAAATTTTTAATACATAACTACATAAGTATAATATGTAAAATAAAATGTTTGTTGCGAAATTTAACTGTCATTTAACTGTCACTTTTCAACATTAATTTTTCAATATTAAATTAATTATAAAAGTTTTACATAAAAGGTTACTAAAAGTATTTAATTCAATTTTTGAAAAAAATATTTTTAAAATATAAGCAAAATAAAACATAATTTTTATTTACTGAGTTCATCAAATTAAAAATAAGATTTATATTGCATAATACATAAGCAAATAAAAAATAAAAATACCAAATAATTAAAAAACAAAAAAAAAAGTAGGTATTTAATAAGTTCAGTAAAACTGGTTAAAAAAAATGAATAAGTAAAATTTTAAAAAAGAAAAATAAAAGTGGTTTTTAACTTTAAATTTAATTAAAAATTTCCCAAAAGCGAATAAAATTTGACACTTAAATCATATACAAAAAAAATTATGTGACATTATTTAGTATTCAGTAACAATAAAGTATACCTATAGAGTATACTAAAACTAAATGGTATTTGTGTTAAATATTCAAAGCTGTGCAAAAAATTTTTATTAACTTATTTCTGCATAGACATTTAAATTATATACTTATATTGAAAATTATTGAAATATTTTTTTTAATTTTTATAAAAAATTAATTAAATTAAAAAATATAAAGTTATATGAAAAGTTGGATAAAGTTTTCATAAAAAAAGACAATATATTATAGTCTTTAAAAACAATTTATAAAATTATACTATAATTTAAAAGGAAACAAAAAAACAGTAATCACACATGTTTAAATTTTCAAAGATTTTAATCGAATAGTTATAATAAATTTATACTAAAAAAAAAAAAAAACGAAATACAAGTGTTACTAATTTTAGCTAAGTTTTAACGGGTTCACTGTGTCTATTAATAATATCAAAAATCACATTCTTTAATCTTTGCTTTAATTTGTAAATTGATTTTTTTTTTTTTTTTTTCGATCAACTGATATGGATTTCTTTAATTTCATAATTTTTTTTTTTGCATTTTTACATATACTTAACTTTATATTTAGTTTAATATAGGTATATATATTTTAACTAAATATTTGATTTATTGTTGAATATATTAAGTTACAAACAACTGAAGAATATGCAATAGAGAAAAAAAAAATGAAATATGTATATATGTATATCGAATTTAAGAAAAAAAAAGATAATTAAAAGAAACCAAAGTAAATAAATGTCATGGAAAACAAAATTGCTAAAATTTGTTGTATACCTAATTAAAAAAAATGTTCAAATAAATAATAATTAAAAGTAACAACTAAATAAAACAATACAACAAATAAACAATTCAATTCAAGTGAAAAATGTTGTTAACTTAAGCGTTATTTGAACCTATTTTTTAAAAAGTGAAATTCAAATTATTTTTTCCAGATTGTCTCAAATTTTAAAAAATAATTAATTTTAAGAAAAAAAATACCTACATTTCTATTTAATTTTTTTTTTTTTTTATATAATTGTTCAAATTTAGAAAATACAATAAACGTCATTGTTATTAAGAGTTAACAACATTTATTTGATTGAAGGTCATATAACTTTGACAGTATTATTTTTTTTAAAATTATATTTTATATTGTGAATGTTTCAATTCTTAGATAAAGTTCATATACAATACTTTACACAATATAAATTATCTAAAATTTTTTTATATTTTATTTTATTTTTAATAAAAATTATGTTTGTGAATTGTGACGTTTCATCGCGCCTAGAAATGTCAGATTATATTTTTTGGGTATAAGTACTTTACTTTCGTTTAAGCATGTCAGGGGTATAGGAAAAATGTCCTCATAAATTTTCAAAGAGCGTTTTTGAAGTCCTTAATGTTACCATCCCTTAGTCGAATTCTTATATAGCGTTTCATCACGTGATCTGAGATATCTCTCATTAAAGTTTGAACAGTATCCAGCAATGTACCTACCTAAAGTACTTATATCTTTTTTTTACATAATTTTTTTCATTAAAACTTTATTGAATTAAAATAAAAGAAAAATATTTCAAAAATAAAAATTATAAATAAGTAGGTACATCTGTATTAAAAAATTAATAAAAAGGAAATAATTATATATCTGAAAGAATTCTTTGTCTTATTATAAAAAAAAATTTTTTTTTTGTTTCGCTCTTTTAAAGAAAATAAACCAAAACTTTATTTTATAAATGAATCAAGATCCCTAGTGAACTAAGAATTTATCCTAACCTGTCACCTTCATGTGGCACCTTCAGTTCATCTTTATTTGGCAGAGAAATGCACTAAAAATAAAAAAAAAAGTAACATCAAAACATATTGATCTATAAAAAAAAGTATATAATTATAAACTTAACGTAGAGCTCTACTTTAGCGCTCTACAAGGTATTTCCACCCCTGTATTTTGATTTTACTCACAAATTTACCATTTGTATCTGTTGTGTATGACAGCTTAAGATTCGAAGTTTTTCGTTAATTATCGTCTTTAATTGTCCTGTCCTATCAAAATGAATATTTTGTCAATTAATATTTTTTTTTTAATGCATTTCTCTGCCATATAAATGTGGACAGGCATTACACAGTCTTTCTTGTTCAGGCGTGGGTGTAAATATCGTAAGGGAAAGTAACTCTTACGACGTGTGGGGGATTCGAACCCACATTTGTTTACAAGCGTATTTTATACGCTCTTACCCACTAGGCCAACGAGGCCCCTTATTATTTATATTGAAAATTATAAAAAACCATTTATATTGAATCGACATCATAATTATATGTATCCATTTGTATTAATTCCTTTTAGAAATTTCAAATAAATTGTATTTTAAGTCAAATGATTCATCCCAGTGAAAAGTGTTCTTTCACCATAAAGAGAAAAAACAAACAAAGAATTACTAAAAGAAAAAAATAAAGTAATTATGACTTGATTATTTATTAATTATAATATATTATAATCTATATTCTATATTAATAATAATCTTGTTATTTGTGTTTCAAGAAAAAACAAAAAAAAAAATAAATTGAGTATCAAAGTTCCAACTTATTTATAAGTTTTTTTTTTTTTACTTCTGCTAAACTTATCAAAAACTAAAGATATCTCTATAGTTTAACTTTAAATCTAAAGTGACTAATAAAAATTAATAAACAAATAAAATAAAATAAACTTGTTTTATAATTTTTTTTTTTTTCTTTTTTTAAATTTTATTTAATACATTAAGTATATTAAAATCAATTTAAGATGAAAATAAAAGCTTAAGATATTTAATTTATTCAAAATAACAATGAACTTCATGAATATATTTTTTATTGTATTATTTAATTTGGTCCTATTTAAACTTATTAAACTATTTTAGGTCTATTTAACAGACGAATTGATATGATTTGTGAACCCCTTTTACAGATTTATAAATAATTTTTCATGTCAACAAATTTAACGTACAATTAATTATTTATTTATTTTGTCTATCTGTATGTATATTTTTATTATTTAGTTATATAGGTGCTAAAAGTAAGCAAATTATTTTTAGCTAATTCTTAACTTAATAATAAATAAAAAATAACTTGTTTAGTTTTTAGATATTGAAAAATTAAAAAGTACAATTTGACATTAATGATAAATCTAATCTTCACACAGAGAATTTTTTCAGAAAAGATTTTTGCTTAATGTAAAATTTACAATCAAAATCTCGCACAGAATTCTTAACCTCCTGAGCAAAATGAACGTAGCTAGTTAGCTACCGCACAGAAATATTATCTACTTTTAAAGTTATAAACATATGGAAAACAATAAAAATGTAGTAACTATCAAGCTTTTACCGCGTAACTGATGACTTAATAAAGGTGGTGACCCAATGCATGCATTGCTTCTAGTGTCGCGTTCTATATAAAATAAAGACCAAATGCTAGCGTCGCTTTATGACTAACACGCAATATAAAATAAAAAAAATATGCTCTTTTCTATTTGGTCAAGTTCCATTTAAATCAATGTATTCTACTTAAACGTCAAAGCGACACTAGAAGCGACGCGAGCATGGGGTCATCACTTTAAGTGATCATTCTAAAATAAAATTTCTATATTAACTTATCAAATTAAAACTAATATCAAAAAGATATTATTAAAATTTAGAAGTATCTATACATATAAATATATTTACATACAAATGTTTATTTTATATATAAATATATTTACATTACTTAATACTAGTTTATTTTAGTACTTTATTTATTTTATGCCTTTGATTCACTTTAATTTTTTACTTTACTTATACAAATTTTTTTTATTTCTTCCCTTTAAATGTCATTTTAACTCTTTTAACCTTTTGTATTGTATTTAACATTTGATAGCTGTTTTTTTTGACATTTTACAATTTCATGACTGTGTGAATGGCTACGTTCATTGTGCTAAGACATAATACTAAATATAATTTAACTACTGAAAATTTTTTTAAGAATTGTACAGCTAATCGTTTGCATTTGGTAAAACGAGCTTTTTTCAAAATTTAATAAACTAAAATTTATAATATAATTTTTTGATATAATATACAAATATGTAACTATATGTAGTTATGAGTATGGTGCATATCTTTTTGTTTTTTCTTTTTATTAATATTTATTCCTTTGTTAATTTTTATTATAAAGGAAGGTATTAGATATATTTTTAGAATGTAGAATAACAATTGATTAATTTAAAAAAAAAAAATATATATATATATATATGTAAATGTATGTATATATCTATTATATAGATATATTTAAATAATACTTAAATCGTTTAAAAAAAACTCATCAATTAGGTGAGGAATAAAAATGATTTTAATGACTTTTTTTGTAATTTAATAATTTAATCACATTTGCGTTTCATTCGATCAATAAATTTGTACTCCATTTAACGATGTAACCGTATAACTTTTTCCAGTTTAAATTGGTTTTAAAGCGCGCAAATAAAAAAAAATTCAATTTCTATTTAGAAATAATAAAAAGAAGCTTAAAATTTTTGTTTTGAATCAGTGTGCATGTTTTTTCCTTTTCTAATTTTTTTTTTATATAAATATAAAATTATTTATACAATTTCTATTTGTTATTTACTTTTTTACTTTTTGAGTAAAAATTGCAATGAAGAAAGTATTGTAATCGCAAAAAACAAAAAAAAAAAATCATTGGAAAACTGAAATTATTAAAATTGATAGAACCTTTTTACGTATTTGGAGTTTTTTGTTTGACAATTTTTAACAATCAATTATCAAAGCATTTCGAATTGTTTTTTTAATAAAAATTAACATTTTAAAAATTATGTTCTAATTTTGAATTTCCAATAGGACTTATAGTTATAGGTGGAATTTATCGCAATATTCAAAATAAAATGTGAATATACTAAGGTCTCTGTCTAAGTAATAGTTTTGATAACAGTCAATCATTTTGTCAATCAAAAATAAAACTACATGAATCATTTCATAAATTTATTTAAGATTTTAATTATTACATAGGGTACTTCATTGGATTCCCATTTGTTTTTTTTCAATGATACTCTACAAATTTCTTTTTTCGTTAGTCTACTATTCCAACGTTTCAATTTTTTTCCAATTCAACAATAATTTGATTATCATTTATATCTGCAAACATGTTTATTTTTAGCATACCTATTTTTTAAAAAAAATTTGATCCTAATAGTTTTACTCTGTCCATCCGTCCGTCCGTCTTATTTACAAAACTGCTGCACCGCTTAAGGTAGAACAATGAAATTTTAACTGTGGATAAGTTTTGTAAAAAAATTAATGTTGTAGAACTACTTTTTTATGTTTACTATAGGGCTTTAGCCCGTTCCGTTATGGAGCTACAACCACTCAAAATTTGAAGAAGTCTTATTTTTAAATTGATATTTGTAATTGTATATTTAAAGTTCTGTTTAACATTTTTTGAATCTATAAACGCCAAGTGACTGGATTTATTTTTTTTTACCTTTATATAAATCAATATCAAAATTTAATATTTAATATTTATTTATTATTTTTTTTATATTACCATTTACCATTATGTGAAAGTAAAATTCCGCAAGATGTTGCTTTCTTCATATCTCGGCAACATTGTTAGATAGACCCTTGAAATTTTGAGAAAAGAAAGACCTTTCAGAATTAAGTATAGTATCATAAGTTGCCTTAAAAAATTTTTTGTATCAGTTTCTATTTAACATTTAAATTTTGCTATTTGTAGACACCTGCAACTTAGGTATTTGTACCAATTTTTTCAAAATAAAACGCACAAAAATAAGTTTCAAAATTATAATTTTACATATGTCAATAGTTTTTCTTAGTTATGTAGGATTTTCTTAAAACTGGAGAAAGTGTCTCTTGATTTTTCATAATTTTTCTTACATATAAAATTCTAAGAAAATTTACAAATTTTTAGTGTAAGTCACAATATTCTAAACAATTTTGAAAAAATTTGTGGTCATTCTTCTGTCTTGTTTTTTATAAATTCACAATACTTTTTTAAAACTTTAAAATTTGTATGCATAGATCTTAATGTCTATGCAGTCATTTGTTAAAAAAATTTTTTACAAATTATAACCCGTACGAGAATAGTTCTAAAGATATAATAAATTTCCTATTAGATTTTTGACATTATAAATGCCATAAGATAATAAGTATGGGAAAGTATAACTATATTGTTGCTCAGAATTAAATTCTGAATCGATTTAGTTTAGTGCGTCCGTCTGTCCGTTCTTGCACGATAACTCAAAAACTAATAAAGCTTTAATTCTAAAATGTTTACCATTTCATTTTTATGTAATGTTAATTCTTTACTATTGAAATTTAACAAATTCGATCCGGGGGTTCGAGTAGCTGCCAACTTCTTTTCTTTACATAACTATTAATCAATGTTTTATTTAGCTACGTACATATATCTGAAAGTTTTGTAAAAGAAGATGATCTGCAAGTTTTATAACAACAACTTTTGTAAAATTTTTGCTGGTTTTTAGCATTGGGTTCCATTATCTTTCATACAACTCCGATATTTAATTTATCTATATCACGGTACTTACTTAATTAAGTCAGATATCTCAAATTTGTAAATTTTGTAAAAAGTGATTAAATTTTATGGAAACAGGATATTAATATTTATATTATTATGTTCGTGTGGGTGTGTCTTTGAGATATTTCTCGTTATTTTTATGAAGTTTTATAAAATATTGTGCATTTTAAAGTTAAAAAGTTTGCCTTAAAAAAAAAAAAATACATAATAAGTATTAAACTTTTAAACCATCCTAGAAACTTTAAATAATTTTCATTAATCATATAACACTGACTATAATAGTTATGGAAATTTTATAGCTAAGTAGTTATCTATTATTTTTTTTTTAGTTTCCATTTCACAGATTTATTTAATGCTTTACCCGCTAGTTTTTTGTATTTTAATTTTTAGTATATATGAGAAAGACAAGTAGAAACCTCTATAATTTATATTTTTTTTTATGGAAATTTTTTACATTATTATATACATATATATATTTTTAGTTATAAATAATACATAATACATTACTAATAAATAATAATAATGATAATTATTTTAACTGATAAACATGTAACTATTAAAATAATTGTTGTTATATCATAGAAATAAAATGCAATACATGGAAATTACGGATACATCTACAAAGAAAATTCAAAGTAATGTTAAATAATTCATTTTCTAAAATCACTTCTAAATATTAATATAAAAGAATAAGAGATAAATATTAAAAGAAACGAACCAATAAACAATATTTAAATTTCAATGTAAATCAGGAAATGTTAGGATATGCAAATTCTGAATATAAAATAAAAAAAAATTATTAAATAAATACGAATTAAAAAATAAAAAATATGTAAATAAATAAAACCTTTAAGGCCATTTATTTCTTAAAAATGTTCATTATTGGTGTATTTAAAATTAATATCACGTTCAACATATCAGCTATACCAGGTGTTTTATTTTGATTTTTCATAAGAATAGAAATTTTTACTTATTAGTTATAGTGCCTTTAACCCATGTTTGGGTACTAAAATAGTGGAGTTTCTTAAGTACCCAAACATAAGTAAAAAGTCGTTAATTTGAACCTAATTATTGAATAACGATAAAACTTTTAAAAATAAAATAAAAATTTTTAAAATAAGTAACTAGAATTTTATTTTTGATCTTTCAATTCATCATTGTTGCTAGTAAGTTTAGTTATTTTGTCAACTAATCTAAAAAGTATGGTATAGATGCTTAATGTTTTCATTTTCTTTTTTTTATAGCAAAAATATCTTTTGTTTTCGTGATCGCAAAGTTTTTAGCATGTGTAATACTGCTTATCATTTATACATATTGAACTTCGATCATTGTATTTACATAATATGTTCTATCATATTGTATTGCGTCCATTGTAGACCTAATAATATCTTGTACAGTTATTATACTTTGTCGTAAACGTTTATTTTATGAAAGTTACAGTGATCTGTGTTTAATTTGTGTGCCTAACAATTAAAAATATTACGATTGGTTATATTACGATTCCATTGGATTGGTTATAAATTAAATTTAAAATAGATTTTACCAATTTTTTATATAATTAAAATTTTATTTGCAGTACTTATATATTTAAATTTGTTTTTATTTTAAATATTTTTTCAGACAAATCATTTAAATGATTCACATGCTCAATTAATGGTACATTGGTTAGGTGATGGTTCAGATGTAATGATATGTTTAGCACGTGATCCACCACCAGGACCAAATGAAAATCCAAAATTAAAAGAAGATGCATCACCATCATCAGTATATATATCATATGATTATGGCAATACATTTGAAAATAAAACACAATTATTTATGGTACCGGGTGAAAATGGAATTGGTGAAAAAAATTCAACATTAGATCAATTTTTAACACATCCAAAATATGATACAATAATATTTATTGATTCAAGAAATAAAGTAATATTTAATGTACCAGAAAAGGGTGATAATGTAACAAGATATTTAGTTAATTTTACACCATCAGATATTAGTTTTTATGAAAATGATCCAAAAACATTTTTAGCATTAGATAAAGAAGATCCAGAACGTAAATTATATTATACAACAGATTGTGGTAAAACATTTACAATGTTAGAAATGTATGTTAAATCATTTGCATGGTCATCTGGTGATGGTATGCCAGCTCATTTATATGTTGAACGTAAAGAACCAATTACAAGTAAGTATTTTTTTAAGTTTGCTTTTTTATTTTAATTTATTTCAAATTAGAACAGTGAAACTTGTAAAAGATTAACTCATTAAAAAATGTACCTATATAATTCTATAACTCATATAAACTATCAGAAAATTGTTGCATAATTTTGAAAATGTCTTTATATATTATAATAAACTTGGCCGCAGATCATATTTTTAAATTTTATCTGAAATAATGAATGCAAAATTCTTTAAAAAAAAAACACACTAATTGTTAAGAAAATTCAAGTGTTTTTTAATTAATGTGAATTACAATCGATACAATTAAGTTTTGAATAAAACGCCATTCAAATGGCCTCCACGACTTCTTTTGCAGGAACGAATTCGATTAACCCAATTTTCGAGCACTTTTCCCATTAAATCAAGTCGTATGTTATAAATAGCACGTTCAATATTGACTTCTAAAGCTTGAAGAGAGTCTGGTTTATTGCTAAAGACCAATGACTTCAAATAACCCCACAAGAAATAGTCTAATGGTGTTAAATCACAACTTCTTGGAGGCCATTCAATGAAATAATCGAATCTCCAAACTTTTATTGCAATAATTCGGTTGTTGCACGTGCTGTGTGGCACGTGGCCCCGTTTTGTTGGAACCAGATGTTGTCAAGATCAAATTCTTCCAATTTCGGCCATAAAAAGTTGGTTATCATCGATCTATACCGCTCTCCATTGTCAGTAACGGTGTTACCAGCTTCATTTCGAAAGAAGTACGGACCGATGATTCCGATTCCGTGAGCCTCATAGGAGAAGATGATTTTCTTAAAATAATTGTTATCGTTTTTGATAATAAAATTGAATAATTTGTAAACGTTGTTCTTGCATATGCGTTCCATGATGAAATTGTAAACATTACTGAATACAATACAAAAAAAAAGACAGATCATGACATACTACAAATGGCCGAAACGTCACTTAAAAATCATATCACTCAAATTGGAAAGCGCTTTATATGAAGCAATAAAAATGAAATTGGAAAGTTCTTTTAAAGACAAATTGTTATTAGAAAGGAAATTAGATGTAGCAGAGAATGTCGATCATTTTACTTTGTAAGATTAACAAATATTTTAACCTGTTAAACCAAAATTGAAGGAATCAGCTAAAATATTGCTTCACTTTATTTAAATATATGTATATTTGAAGAGTCCTTTCATTGATATCCTTTTAAAATATTTTGTTTTGTAATATACTTAACGTTAATTTGGTAATCAGAAAATATCTTAAATATGCACTATTTTGTTTTTTTTTTAATTTGATTTTTGACTTCTTCAAATTTTTTATTTCCACAAATGAAATTAAATTTCCAACCTCTATAATCTAGTTTTTTTTTAATTTTTTGAATATTAATATCTTTTGAATGTAAGAAATGATTACATTCACTGTTTTGTAAAAATTGATGAAAAAATTGATTTGATTGCAATTGATGAAAAAATTACAGTGTTCACTTAATGAGATAAAAGGCACCCAGTCAAAAAATCTTTTAAAATCAAGATACCTAATAAATAGAATAAACTTAAAAATTAAAGGTAATCTGGTTTAGCAGATCAAAAGATGATTTCAAGGAAAAGTAGTTAAACAGCTAGAAAACTCATAAAATAGGAAAATTTTGGGTCCTCAGGATTTACAGAGCCAGGAGTTCACAAATAATTGGGATAAACGTTAGGGAATGTCGTTGTCAAGCTCCTTCCTTTTGTCAATTCTGCCTGTTTGATTAACTATTATGTATAGAGCATAATATTCTGGTTGCAACTATTGAAATTGAAATAAGAACTTATAATATAACAAATTTCACTATAATTAAAACAAAAAAAAAAAACCTTTTTTTTAATTTAATTTTTATTTTATCAATTTAATAATTTAGATACATCTTCTGTACGATGGATGAATGCAGCATCATTATTAAAACCAACTATTAATAAATCATTTAATGTATTAATTGAAAATGTTCAAGATTTTCATATAAAAAAAGATTTTATGTTTGCAATGCGTAAAGTTTTAAATACAACAGAATTACATATATCATATAAAAGAGGAAAATTTGTTAAAGCAATTTTTCAAACCGAATTAGATATTAAAGCAATGCATATTGCTGATGTTGAAGGAAATCGTATTATAATATCAGCAGCACATTCTGAATATATATCACATTTATATGTTTCAGAAAGTAATAATGATATGAGTGATATTAAATTTGTACCAAGTTTAGAAAATATATTTACATATATACCAGATGTTATGTGGAAACAAGGATGGTTATCGTAAGTTTTGCATTTAAGTTTTGCATTAAAAAACTTGAAAAAAAAATAAAAAATACGTTAAAACTAAAATTTTAATAATTTTTGTTTTTTGTAGACAAACAACAGATGAAACATTTACTGATTTATATAAAGTTGAAGGTATTCGTGGTATTTATATTGCATCAAAAGTAAATATGATAAATAAAACTTCATCATTACCATTCCCACAACAATTATCAAGATATGCATATTTTGAATCAGTTGGACCTGGTAATTTAATATCATTAATTAGTTTTGATCATGGTGCTTCTTGGAAACGTATTGAAGCACCAAAATATGATGATGAAGGGCAACCAATATTAAATTGTACAAAAGATTGTAGTTTACATTTATCACAAAAATTAAGTCAATTATATCCAGTAACAAGGTATTTTTATATTTTTCTTTTAATTTTTAAATTAAAACTACTTTTAAACAAACCTTGATTTGCATTAGATCTGAAATTTTTAAAATGGATATGATGTAAATGAAGGTTAAGGTGTATTTATATAATGAATATTAAATTTATTTTATTTTTTTTAAAGAGCCGTTTCAATAATGAGTTCTAAGTTAGCACCTGGTATTATAATGGCATCTGGTGTAATTGGAAAATCATTAAAGGGTCATCCTGGTGTATTCTTATCAAGAGATGCTGGTTTAACATGGACGCAAATATTGAAAACCTATCATTTCTTTAATTTTGGTGATCATGGTGGAATATTAGTGGCTGTAAAGTATTATAAATCGAAAGGTGAAACACGTGAAATATTATATACAACAGATGAAGGTGACAATTGGGAACGTTATCCATTCCATGCTGATAATTTAAAAATTTATGGTTTAATGACTGAACCAAATTCAAATACAACAATATTTACATTATTTGGTTCACAAAAAGAAGAACATCAATGGTTAATATTAAAAATTGATTTAAAGAATGCATTTGAACGTAATTGTACTGAAAGCTCTGATTATAAATTTTGGGCACCAAGTTCACAATCTGGTAACAGTTTAATGCCCTGCCAATTGGGTAAACAACAAAAATTCCAACGACGTATTCCAAAAACAAATTGTTTTAATGGTAAAGATTTTCAACCACAAATAAAAACTGAAATATGTTTATGTAATTCATGGGATTTTGAATGTGATTTTGGTTTTACAAGACTAAATTCAAATTCACAATGTATATTTAATAAATCAATACAACATATATATGATCCATATAAAATACCAAGTTATTGTAGACCTGGAGGTTATTATAATCGAACACGAGGTTATAAAAAAATTGAAAGTGATGTTTGTTATGGTGGTTTTGAAACACGTTATTTACCACAATCAATACCATGTCCAATGAAACAAACACCAAGCTTTTTATTAGTTGCACAAAGGGATCGTATTTCACGTATTGATATTAATACACAAACACGTGAAGAAATACCAATACAAGACTTAAAGAATGTTATTGCAATTGATTATGATATAAAAAATAATTGTGTATTTTTTGCTGATATTATGACAGATAAAATTGGTAGACAATGTTTAGATGGTAATCATACAACAGAAATTTTAGTTGATTCAGATTTATCATCTGTTGAAGGTATGTCATATGATTGGGTTTCAGAATTATTATTTTTTGTTGATGGCACAAGATCAAAAATTGAAGCTGTTAAAACATCTAGAGATAATTTTGCAAGATTAAGAACAACAATTATTGATTATGATAAATTGGTGAAACCAAGAGGTATATTTTATATTTATGAATTATTATACATATTAAAAATATACTTAATAAAAAAAATTGTTTAATTTTAGGAATTGTTGTACACCCACTTGAAGGATTATTATTCTGGACTGAATGGAGTACACAAAAACCTTCATTGTCACGATCAAATTTAGATGGTACTGATATTCAAGTTTTATTCTCGAAACCCGATGTTGTATGGCCTAATGGTGTAACAATTGATTATTTTTCACAAAGAATATATTGGGTTGATGCTAGTAAAGATTATATTGGGAGTTGTGATTTGAATGGTAAAAGTTTCGTTAAAATTTTGGAACATGATTCACGTGTAGCGCATCCATTTGCTGTTGCTATTTATAAAGATTTAATGTATTGGGATGATTGGAAAATGAATTCTATATATTCAGCTGACAAAGATCATGGTATTATGGTTAAAAGTATTGCACATCAAATGAGTAATTTAATGGATTTAAAAGTTTATGCACATTCATTACAAGAAGGAGTTAACGGTTGTGAAAAAAATAATTGTTCACATATATGTGTTGGTGCACCGAAAAATGGTTATACTTGTTTATGTCCAGTTGGTATGGTAAAAAATGTTAATGAATGCTTATGTCCAAATGGTATGACACCATTCAATAATAATACATGTACACAACAGGGTAGTACATGTACAATTGGTTTCTTTAAATGTGAAACAAATAAATTATGTATACCAGATCCACATCGCTGTGATGGTCATAATGATTGTGGTGATAATTCTGATGAAAAAGATTGTGCAACAGAAAATCCTCCATGCCCTCATTATATGTTTAGATGTAAAATAGATAATAAATGTATACCAGAATATTTTGTATGTGATTCAGATATAGATTGCGATGATGGAAGTGATGAATTGGGATGCAAATTTAATGATTGTAAAGATAATGAATTTAAATGTCATAATGGACGTTGTATTAGTGAAATGTGGGTTTGCGATGGTGAAGATGATTGTCTAGATAAAAGTGATGAACAAGATTGTAAATCAAATAAAACAGCTGTCACTTGTAAACCAGATGAATTTAGATGTGCTGGTAATAATCAATGTGTTCCAAATCAATGGAAATGTGATAGCGATTATGATTGTCCAGTAAGTAATAATATTTCACAAATCACAATATTCATAAAGCTATTTTAGTTTTCCTTTTTATTTATTAATTTTTTTTATGTTTATTTTAGGATGGAAGTGATGAAACAAATTGTAATAGAAGAGAATGTGATATGTGGGAATTTGATTGTGGAAATGGTAAATGCATTTATCGAACATGGAGATGTGATGGTGATAGAGATTGTGAAAATAATCATGACGAATTAAATTGTACAAAATCAACGCAACAAGTTCCTGGAACAAATTTCTTCCCATCAAGTGCATGTCATGATTGGATGTTTAAATGTAGTAATGATAAATGTATACCAATGTGGTGGAAATGTGATTCGGCCAATGATTGTGGTGATAATTCAGATGAAATTGGTTGTTCTACAACACAACAAAATTCAACAAATCGTATTGGATACAAATCAACAACTTTAAGTCCAAATTTAAAGTCAAATTATCCTAAATGTCCAATAAATTATTTCCAATGTAATAATGGTGAATGTATTATGAAAAAATATGTTTGTGATGATTCCGGTGATTGCCCTGACGGTGAAGATGAACTTAATTGTTCAAATATAACCATGGAAGCTTGCAATGGACCAGATCAATTTAGATGTAGATCAGATCGAACCTGTTTACCAATGTCAATGTACTGTGATGGAATACCACATTGCCCAGATCATTCCGATGAAGAATATTGTGGCGAACATCCATCTAGATTACCAGATCATGAAGTTAATTGTGGTTCAGCATACTTTCGATGTGATCATACATGTATACCGTTAATGAAAAGGTGTGATAAAAAGTTGGATTGTTACGATGGCAGTGATGAAGATCTGTGTGAAAAAATTAAACGTGTTTATCAAGTGACAAATTTCATTATTGATCCGAAATTTGTTGAGCCAACCAGCTTTCTTATCACATGGTGGGTTGTATTATCACCAGAGTCTAACGTTACATTAGAGTACTTACCATCAATATCTTTAGTGGAAAAACATAATTGGAAAAATCATACTTGGATAAGTGATAAAAAATTCAAATTTACTGGACTAACACCATATACAAATTATAATTGTACAGTGTACGTTAGAGTTAAAGGTGAAAATCCAGTAGCACCATTTTTCTATGGAAATATTACAACTAGTGAGGGTATACCGAATCAACCACTAAATGTTAATGTAACACAAATTAAGGGTTCAAGAGTTCAAGTTACTTGGGATGCTCCAAAGAAAACATATGGTCCATTAATAGCATACACAGTTTATTATAGACCACAAAGTATGGCACTTGGATCAGCTCAAAGTGTTAAAGTTAGTGCCCAAGAACATTCGCTTATTTTAGATCCGTATTTTAAAGCGAATATTACCTATGAATTCTGGGTAAGTTTAGTTTTGTTTTAAACAAAAAGTTAAATCAATTAATTTTTCTTTTATTTTGCTTTTTAATACTAAGGTACGAGCTAAAAATTCTAAAGAAGAATCGTTACGATCAAAAATGGTACAACTTACAATTAGCGATATATCAAATATTGATTCATTACAAGGACTAACGGCAAGTATTAGTGAATCTGGTTATACTGTAACATTAAAATGGCGACCAGTAAAAGGTGCTGATGGTTACTTAATTGAAACTATATTACCACAACCATATCCACGTATTCCAAGTAAAAAAACAAATGCAACTGAAATGAAATTTGAAAATTTGGGTCCCGGTATTTCATATATATTTAAAGTAGCAGCATATTTTAAGGCGATTGTTGGACGTACTCAATCAGTTAAAGCTATATTAGGTTCTATTCCTTTACCGGAAGTAGCTAATATTCATTTAGAAAACGATTCTAGTTATACAAGATTAAAATGGATAGAACCAAAAACTTTATTAAAAAATATAACTTATGGTGTTTATTATGGTACAACAGAAGAGGAAATATTCGATGGTAATTAATATTTATAAAAATAATAGTAAATAAGATATATTTTTAATTTACAATAATTTTTATATATTAATTTTAGGTCCTAAAATTAAAACACAAATAACTGAAGCAAATATTACTGATTTAATGCCATGTCAATCATATATGATTAGTGTTGGTATTATTGGGCCACTAGGTCCAGGTCCATTATCTCATGATCCAATAGCATTTGAAACAACTTTGAATGATAGAAAACCACCAAGAAATTTAATTGCACGAATTGATGAAAAAACACGTAAAATAACAATTGAATGGGATCATAATTGTGCATTATCAAAAGTATTCCCAGCTTATATAATTAGTATAATTGAAACAGTTAAAAATCAAACTTCAGCTATTGAAATAAAACGTGCCGCAAATAAATCAATTCATTATTCACATTATTTCAATGATGTTCCATACGGTGCTGTATATAATATTAGTGTTAAGGCTAAAGTAGATAATTCTGAACCTTCAAATATTGTAATCAAAGCTCCAGAACTTGAGGGACCTAGACAGTTAAAAGTATTGCCAGAAAAAAATGGAACATATTCTATTTACTGGAAAGAATTTGATAAATCTCATTATGATTTTAAGTGAGTGTTTTAAATAACTTTTTTTTTAAGAAATGATTATTAAAATATTGTCAATTTATTCAATTTCATTTTAGATTTACTTATGAATTAGTAATATTTGATGGACATTATATTCATGATTTAGAACATAATGCTACTGAAATTAAACGTATGTCGTCCAATCAACCACCAATTATAGTAAATCCAGATGATTTAGGTGGCTTACATGCACTTGGTAAAATTTTTACATTTGGTATGAGATTAAAATCAGATGCCGGTTATACATCAAATATATCTGAAATTGAGCATATTGAAGTACCAATTGAAGCATGGCATTTACCAGTTGTATCAGAAACAACGTACGCATGGCTAATTATAATACCAATAGTATTAATAATTTCATTAAGTGGTGTTATAGTTTATTTAGTTCAAAGGCATAGACGTTTACAAAATTCATTTTCACGTTTTGCAAATTCTCATTATGATACAAAAACTGGTGCAACACGTATTGGTACTGATGTTTTTGATGATGATCATCATGAACATCATCAAGAAGTTCCAAGATTTGCAGATGATGATCCATTAGTTATATAAATTTTAATTGATAAAAATTAATTAACAAATAAAATAAAAGATAGGAGAATTTTTTTTTCGATTTTATTAAAACAAAAAAAAAAAAAGAAAATAATTAGGAAATAATAGGAAAAAAAATTTAAAACTAAAAAAAGGGGGAGAGAGATCTAGGGGACTTTTGTATGTAAAAAAGAAATAAAAACAAAAAGACAATTGTACCGTGAAACAAAACTAGAAAAAAATACAAAATAAAGTCGTGAGGGATTAAAAATTAAAATGTTAACTAAATTTTTAAAAAAATTAAATAATTCATTAATTAACTAAAAACACAAAAAAAAAAAAAAAACAAAAAATAAATTACTAAATATACATGCCGTGATGAATTATGATTGATTTGTTATTTGATTTTTGGTATTTGATTTATATTTACATTTTATTTTGTATGGAGTGTGATATCTCTATGTAAGATATTTCAAACTTAAATGCAGTCAATAATATTAGTATAAATTTCAATTATCCAAAGTAATCATATTAAAAAATAAGGTTAATTACAGTTAATCCATATAATTAAATCAAAACCAAAACTAAAAAAAAAAAAATTACACATTAAATCTATATGTATTTAAAAAAAGAAAAAAAAAAAAAACTTATAAACTTAACTCAACTTTGGTTAAACTTAAGATTTAATAGCTCTACATGTATATATAGTAAATAATAATGTAAAAAAAAAAAAAATTAAATAAAAAAGAAAGTAAGCAAAAAAAAAAAAATAACAAATCGTGATTCTGTGTATTTTTAAACAAATAAAAAAAATTATTAATTGACAAAAATATAATTAATATATAAACTATATAATATTAAAAAAAAAAATTAATTTGTAGAATTAGTGGAGTGATTTGAACTTTACATTTAATAATAATAAATAATTAAAACAAAAAAAAAATAAAACTAAAATTATAAATATTTAAACAACTTACCTAATAGTAAAATTATTTTTAGATGTAAAAATATGAGAAATTAAGATTTTGGCATTGGAAAATAATTAATTTAAGTTTTATCATTTTTTTTTTTATTTTTGGTAGCATTTTTATATTTTTTGGTATATTTTGAATCATAAACGAAAAAAAAAAGAAAATCCAAAAATTTTATTTAAAAATTGATGGTATAAAAAAAATAAGTACTTTCTCTAGCTAAAATTTATTTTAGATGATTTTTTTTTTTCTTTTATAATTTCAAATCAAAATTTTTAATAATCGAAATTATTACGAAAAACCATAACTTTTAATTCATTAATATTTTAACGAATATTTTATCATGATGAGTGTATACAATGATATGGAAATGAAAAATTAAATTTGTGAATAAAATAAAAACTGTAATTATTAACTTTTTTTTTTTGTATTAATTATTTTTATTTACCATTTTCAATTGTTTAATTTTTCTCTTAAAGTGTTTTAAAAGGAGAACAACGAAACCGAAAAATGGTGTTTATTTTAAATTCACTTCTTATTGACAGCATAAGTGACGTGTCAAAAATTTAATTTTGTTAAAGAGGAATCAAATTATGGAGTTAACAAAATTTTATTTGTATATAATTATTATTTTTGTAATAATTTGAATTTTGTTAAAAGGATAAACGGGATAGAAAAAATAGGATTATTTGTTATAGGTACATAATATTTAATATGAAATAATTTTTTTATTGTTATCAACATTTCTTTGAATTTTAAATTCATTTTCTTCCCCATATCCACTTCAGTTTTTTTTTTTTTTAATTTAAGCTTACATAATATACAACATCAAGTACATAATATATAAAATCTATACTATTTTTAATTTAATACCACGAAAATTTATCAATTTCTTACAATTAAACCACTACATTAACTAACCTTCTTAATTTATAAACCCTATTTTTTTTTTTAAATATATTCTACTACTGAATTTGACATTTTTTCAAAAAAAAAAAAATAAGAAATTAGTTAAAAGGTAAAATGAGGCTTCTTCAGTAGAAATTAAATTCTTAATGCCCATTCTCAAATAATTCCATCGAATTCCATAAGATATACTTGAAGTGCTCATCCTCATTCATTTTAAACGTGAGATTCGTCCGAAAAATTTTAAAATTTAATAAAATGTAATATAAATAAATTTACTATATTTTTATTTATATATAATTTTGTTTAATATTATATTTAAATATATATATATTTTTTTTTTTTTTTTATAATTTAACCAAAGCACTTGTTTTTAAATATTTTTTTTTTATTTTTTTCATTTGTTTAAGAATTATAATGATAATATGTTTATAAAAAAAATCAAGTAAATAGTCAATAAAAAAGAAAAACTGTAATTAAATAATTTAATAATATATAGTTTTATTTAAAAAAAAAAAAATGGCTTATTTTATACTTTTAATTCAAATTAAAAATACAAATACATATTATGAAAATTATTGTTCTTATTATATCATAAAGATCTACTTTATTTATTTATTATGAAAAAAATTAGAATAATTCGTTGAAATCAAGATTAATTAATAATTTCTTGCACTTCAGAACCTTCAACCTGTAGATAAAACTTTTAATAGTTACATTTTTTTTTGTAATTAGGACCAAGTTTTCTTCGAATGTTTTCTTAAACTATTTTTAATAAAAATTTTTATTTTTTTTTAATTAAATATATAAAGTATAGAATAAGCTTAAATATCCTTTTAAATAAATCATCTGTAAACATTTTTTTGTTAAATTAAAGTATAAATAGGTTTAAATTTAAAATAAAAGCAAAAAAAAAATTTATTAGTTTAAATTTTAGATTTAAATGATTTGACAAGAATACATTTGTTTTTTATATAACTTGGTTTGAATCTTTGAGAATATTTATAAAAAAAAAAAATATTATTTTGAAAATAAAAAAAAAAAATTAAAAACCATTTTATTTTTTAAATAAAACAGTATTGAAAATTAAAAAAAAATACTGAAAAATATGTTAATTGTTTTTAATTGAATAAATAATTTTTTTCAGGTGTGCTAATTCAGTCTAAAATCATTAATGTAAAATATTTAAGTCGGGTACAGCATCCAACTAATTTATTTTTCATTTTTTTTTTCTAACTTCAAATTTTAGGTGTTTAAGTGATGTTTTTGAGGACTGCAAAAGAAGAGACTAAAAAAGAGCTAATAAATTTGGATATGTCTGTTAATCCATTTATTCGTTTATTCACAAAATATTCAGATTTTATTTTCGGTTGTAAAGCATAATTTTCTTTAAAAAAATTATCAAATTAAAGTTTACATTTGGCCTAATTTATAGTACAATTCATACACATGTATCGTTTGACGACGTCCCTCAATCTGTTTTAAATAAGTTAACTCAACAATAAAGTCCAATTTCGCACCTAACATATTGTAAGTGACACTATAAAGTTATAATTGTAAGTGATTATATCAAATAAGTAACAACTTTCTCCTCTAAAAGTTTGTCGATATATTAGAACATTTTTTTTCTTTTATAGATATCTCTAGGTAATTGATGGTAATAAAATACCACTTGTTCCATTTCTCACCGCTTTCTCTTAACCAATTTTAACGCCAATCCAGAAAGTACTAACTCATTTCTATTTTCTACAAAGTGGAAATTCTAAGATGGCTTAAAACTAATTCTAGAATCTAATTTGTTGTAAGAACTGCTAAGATGAAATAAAACATGCTTACATTAAATATGTTTTGCTGTGTCAGTAATGTTCAGTTTTACATTTTGCAAATATTACAAATTATAACTACAATATATAATACAAATTGTAAAATATACAAATTTGAAAATATAAAAATAAAATAACAATTTTTTCAATATAAACGAAAAGTACTTCATATAACGATCAAAATAAATTGACTATTAATAATTCGTACATCCAATATTTTTAGAATTATTATTATTCTCAAGGTGCAATTTCAAATATCCGTTATTTTTACGATTTGTTATTTTTATCAAGTATTTTTATTTTATTTTAATATTAATTATTCGTCATGGTGCGTGGTAAGCCAATTAATAAAGAACTTATAAAATTAATTATACAAAAACTTAATCGTGCAAAGTTATGAAGATTTATCAAAATGCTTAAATATCGCATGGTCTGCTGTAGATGACATCGTTAACTAATTTAAAACAACAAAGTCTACATCTTCTAAACCTAAAGGTCGAATATCTAAATTCACCACAAGAAATATGAGAACTTTAGTCAAAATTATTCAGCAAAACGAGAAGCATTATTCGAACTATTACAAAAATATGATCAGAACGAATCAAAAAGTCTGTAGGATGTGAATACGTCTAAACATGCAAAGACTTAACTATGTTTTAGAAAAAAGTCATTAATTGTCAATCATGAAAATTGTCAAAAAGAAAAGATATTTTTTTTTTAAAAAGTCATTATTTTTCGTTATCATGAATGTTTATTTGTTTGATTTTTGTCATAATTTCAGACGCATTTTAGCTGTGTACTTTGAACAATAAACATCAATATCTTAGGAACCAGAAGTCGAACCGATCTGAAATAAAAAACCTAGTCTCCGATACTGTAATAGAAACTAAAAATGAAAACAAAATTAAAAAAAAATTACGGAAAGTGGCTTCTTAGTTTTTGAAGTCCGTTTTTTGGGGAATTTTTTTATTTCTGTTAATTTTAAATTCTACTACAAAATCGGTGGGTACCTTTTTTAAATCATATCATAATCATAAATTGTTTATGAAAATGTCTACATACATATATACATACATACTTTTATTATATTTATTCTTATAATTTTTTTCTAAATCCAATTTATTTTTATCGGTGTATGCAAAAATTCGATGAGTCTCTTAGGCGTTTATGTTTTTAAAAACCAAACATTTTCCATACAAAGCAAAGTAATTTCTTTTCAATTCATAAGACTTTCATGATTGCGTGACTTTTTATGGACGTTTCGTCCAATTTCTAGCTAGTGACATAGTATAGTAGTGAATGTTCTCTAAAAGAGTTCACGCTCCTTTTTCTTCGTGTTCTCTAAATTTCATTAATATCATACCACTGTAAATGCGCAAAATAATATTGAAATTTTGGAAAAAAACTTTTATTCCATCAATATCGAAACTTGTTCTTATGAAAAATTTACGTTTCAATAAGATGGGGCTTCATGCCATACAGCCAAAATGAATAAAAACTCGTTAAACATTTTAGATTTGACATCATCTACTCCTGATCTTAATCCCATGGAATCTTTGTGGGCAATAATAAAACGTAAACTGGGAAATGATCCCTAACAACTTTTTGATGAATTAAAACCAAAAAATTTAATAAATTCATCTAAATGATGCTAATGCTAAAAAAAACTTCTTGTTGTATACGAAGTAGTTGTATTTAAAAAAGAGTAATTTAAATATTATTATGCTATTATAATACTCTTTGAATTTGATATCTCAAAGTGATTTTCTTTTTTCAATTTCTAATATTAATTTTTCTATTTTCATATCATTTCATTTTTAAAATGCATATAAGTACATAAATCGTTTAATATTGTAAACGATTATTAAAAATTTAAATTGATCTAAAAAAATTTAGATTTTAAAATCATTTGTAATTAATTAAAACAGGGGCCTCGGTGTCCAGTGGATAAAAGCGTATAAAATACGCTGTAAACACCAAGGGAGTATGGGTTGGAATCCCACAGACGTAGTAAGAGTTATTCCCACTTACGATATTTACAGTCACGCCTGAACAGGAAAGGCTGTGTAATTTTCTGTCCACATTTATATGGCAGAGAAATGTATTTAAAAAAAATAATTAAATATAAAGACCGCGATTCAATCTCAATTTAAAAATGATGATAAAGGACAAATAATTAAAATATACACCTCAAAAATAATTAACATCTCTAATGCTACCTATACACGGCGGACTAGGTTGAAAACTTGGTACGCGGACTTGATGAGTTGTATCGTGTATCGGCAACTTGTAAAACCATTTTGATGGTTGAAAAGTTGGTTGGAGGAATATCAAAAAATTTTGATTTTTGTGGGCGGAGTCTTTGGTTTGTAGTTGAGTTGTATCGTGTATGGGCAAGTTGTACAACTTAAAAGTCATTTTAACATTGAAATTTTTTGATTTGAGAAAATAATAAAAATATAAAGTACATAATTACAACGGCTGGATGATAGGTTGGATAAGTGTGTGGTATGGTTCTTAAAATTGTCCGCGTACCAAGATTACAACCTAGTCCGCCGTGTATGGGCAGCATAAGAAATTAAATAAGTTAAGTTAAGAAATTGTGTGCTGACAAGAGAAAAAAAAACTAAAAATAAAAGGTCTACAACAGATATTTTAAGCTAAATCATAGACTTAGAAGACTACATAAACCAACTCTAATCCATTTAAAACACAATTACATATATTATTTTAATTCTTCAAAAAAACTCAAATATGGAACGACAAGAAATAAATACATATAAGAAGTTAAAAGAAATCATAAAGTAATCATTATTTACTACACTGATAATTTAAAATTTAATTAATTAACTGTTATTAATTTACGTAACTATGATGCTTTTTATCACTTTTTCCCATATTAATTATAATAATAATAAAATAAAAACTATAAGGATTATATATCAGTAATTTTAAACACGCATATATTCAAAACTTAAATGTATTTTCAATTATATTTCGTAAATACAAATTTTTTTTGTACATATTGGGACTAAAATTAAAGCCGGAAGTGGAAATAGGTAATTAACATTACACTATACCGCTTAATAATTATGTGGTCTTATGATATTCAAGTACATATTATTTTCATATAATAAAAAAAAAAAAAATTTTTATTTTAAATGTAACAACAACAGCAGCTATTGGAAAATCCCAAAAATTTATGAATGAAAAATTAAATATTTATGATAGGGTTTATAATATTTTTGTTAAGAAATTCCAAAATTAACGTAAAATTTTAAATTTTATTTCTGGTCAGGTAAATAGTTGATTTTATTTTCTCTTATTATATTTTTATAGTAATTTGTTAAATAAAAGCGATTATTAATTACCTGTGTGATAATTTTTTTTATATTTCAATTACATAAATGAAAAATCTTAAGAAAAAAAAAAATAAGCGCCTAAGTATTAATGTTGGAACAGTTGTTCAAGTTTATGTTTAAGTGCTATTTAAGTTTGAATGGCTGTATAAATTGTTGATGCGAGATATGATCACTTATGTACATATGAAGAGAAAATGTATAGCATTCTAAAAATAATTAAAATTTAAAACTAATACAATAAACGATTTAAAATAATATTGGTTATGTTCTCAAAATTAAAATGATTCCAAATTATGTATCTATTGTAATTTTAGATTATACTTGTAGTTTTTGATAGTTGTTTATCTTGTTTTAGATAAAATCATAAAGATTTTGATAAAGATTCGCATTCCTTTTACAAAATAAACTACTCTTTTCTACTACCTCTGAAAAATAGTAAATATTTTTATTTCTTAAACAAAAATTGAGCGTACCATTTACGAACTACTCTCTTTTTATTCCTCTGTATGTATGTATATTGCAATTATATAACTTCATAAATTTTAAAGAGATAAGACCTTTGAAAATGGGCTCAAAGTTTTTATTTCTTATAATTTATAGGTTTAAATTATTCAGATTATTATTAGAATTGTAAAAATTATAAAGAAGAAAGATTATATAATTTAACACGTTGACTCCTACGCTTACCAGTAAACATTAAAAAAATACTAACGTTAAGTCTCACGTTTATCACCGGTGAATATAAAAACAAACTTGTGTTAAGTCCCAATACATAATCGGTGAAAGAGTACATTAAATTTAATTCAGGCTTTTGAGAACATTCAGCAATTGTCACTGGCGATACACGTGGGACTTAACCAACTTAACGTAAGTTTATTTTTATTTTCATTTGGAAGCACGAGATTTTAATGCTATTTATAAAGAAATTCATTAATTTTTTTTTAGTTAGGATTTAATTAGATACTATTGAAATTACTGTTTTAGAAGGAATTCAGTTCAAAAGTTAATCAATAAATTCAATATTACAGTACAGGACGAATCGAATTTAAGTACCAGAAAGAAGAAGTTACGTCCCAAATATGACTTTTGAAATCAAAATAAGGTTCAAATCTTTGAGCTTTTTATTATTTTAAGTTTAAAAAAGAATTTTCTTTTATTTTAATTTTCAACATTTATTAGAATTATTCTTTTAACCCATAGTAAATACCAATATCTCAGACAGGAAAATTAATTGAAAAAATAAAAAATAGGAAATAAAAAAACGCTACCAATTATTTAATATTATTTTATTAAATTTTTTTTTTTATTAAAAATTATAATAATAATTTTAATATATCTCAAGATATTTATATATACACTTAATTATCTATTATTTACACGAATAAATAAATATTTATATACAAAAAAAAAAAAAATCAAGTACAGCTGATTATTATTACAAATTATTAATATTATAAAAACATTTTCAACAATTTCTTATTATAATAAAAATCATTTAGTCACAAAATCTATTTTATATAATTGCATGATGAGTGCTATTATTCAATTTGAAAAAGAAGTGGATTTTATTTTCCATAATTTTCCAAAATTTAGCATTTTTTTTCGCATCATTAACTATATTATTATTATTTAATTAATATAACATCTCATAACATCAGTTTTTTATTTATTCTTTTAACACAGCTATTTCCATTCCCCCATTTGTTTATAGTTCAAAAAAAAAAAACATAATCTCCCCCTTTTTTTATTTAATATACAGGTTCAGATCGCATTTGATGTTATTATACCAATTAATTTATTAAATGTTTTAATTCTATGATATTTACATGCAATAATACATCCTTCTGTGCAAAATATTTTATCACTACACATTGACTTACTTAAATTCGTTTCAGCTAATATTAATGCTTGACAATAATCCCAACACATATAACAATTTGAATTATTAATACAATCTTGTAATTTTGGTACAATTTTTGATCCTTTTAATATCTGTTGAAAAATTCAAAATAAGAATTTAATTAATTCATTTATTTTTTTTTTTTATAAGGAAAATTTAATATAGGTAAATTTAAATTGTAAATTTTATATTAACGAAACTATTGATAAATACTATACAGAATATAATAACTTACTTTATATAAACATTTATTACGACAATGTAAAATAGCATCTTGTTCTGATTTTAATAATAATGTTTCATCATTTGATTTTAATGATGAAATTGAAGTTTGTCGGCATTCACAAATACCATATACAATAATTAAATTTATAAAAAATATTTTGAAAAATAAATTCATTTTCGAAATTTTGAAAGAATTCAAATATAATATTTTATTTATATTTTTTGTTATAAAATTAATCTTCTTGATTTCGCCGATGTTAACTGTTTGAGTACAATTATAATTTTGATTTAAAAAATTATTTTTTAATTTCTTTTCGAAATTGTATCCTCTAAAGAAATATCTAAAATATGATGAATGAATATTTTTATCAATGAAACACTATAATTTATACCTTTTACCTATAAGGTGTTATTTTTTTTTATTATTTACCTGTGTTCTTTTTCTTTTTTTTCTTTTAATACAAATGAAATGAATAAAAACTAAAATAACATTATAAAAAAAAAAAAAGTATTTGTGGAACCATTCATTCATAACAAATTTATTTTGTATTATTTTCACTCCAATGTATTTTTAAACAGGTACATAAATGCAAATTATCATATCTACAAAACTGTTAACAAATAATACATATATATATAAAATATATATATACTTACCTGTTATTATGCCATATTACATATTATTTTATATTGTAATCAAAAAATAAAAATTAAAATTGTTTTTATGAATTAGGACATTTTTTTTTTTGTTTTGTGGAAAATGGTAAACATAACGCCTATAATTTTGTTTTTCTTTATTTTATTATTCCGTTTGTCTCTTAATATGGTGATTATAGTTTTACAAACTTCCGCACACACAAAAAAAAAGGGTTAAGGATTTATATATGAATATATAATTAATTCAAGTATTAATTTAGGATATTCTTAGAGATATGGATGTATGTAAATAATTTTTTTTGTAGAAATATTGGATGATGATAGCCAGTTTAAATAGATACAAATGTAAAAAAAAGGATTTATATATATACATATAAACATTATTCCCGTATAACAATTTTTCGGTATTCGTTATTACTTATTACAAATATGTTTTGTTATATTTTGTACTTTAATTTTTTTATTGGAAAAGTAATTTTACAGTGGCAATAAGCGGCGCTTTTTTTTACTTTGATATTCACGGCTTTGCACACCTTGACACTGTATTTTTTTTCATATATATATCATTACTTAAATTAATTAATCATAATTAAATAAATAAATCTTCTTGCTACTACTTTTTCTTTCTTCTTTCGTCTTTTACTCTTGTTCATTTTTAGAGTTCTCGCTTTGCTCTCATATTATCATAGCAAGTATGTAAATAATTGAATTTAATTTTTTTTTTTAACTCAATACTTTGCGAAACTCATTCTTTGTACTTTACGATTTTAAACTTGATGACAAGACAACATTATAACAAAAATTGAAAGATAATATCGGTTTCGATTGGATTTTTTTTAGATTTAGAGTATTTTTAATCTAAAGGAACATTAAAACGAGAAATAATTTTTGTTTGTATTGGTGTATAAGAAATTAAGTTTAATATTTTTCATTCTTTTTAATTTACGTAAAACATATAACAAATACATATACATATTACACATATAAAAAGAGGGTAAATCCATAAAGAAACTTTAATCATGTGGTATTCACGTATAACAAAAATATTCTGTAATTTTTATTTTGTGAATTGATTTACTGGGTAACTTCGAGCGATTATATATTACTATTCTTATTATTATACTCGAACAATTTGTGTAACTATGTTAAAAGATTCTTAATAGTAAATGCACATCAAATAAAATTTATGTTTGTACCTATGTATAATAAAAACAAGTAAATTTACAGTAAATGTAAATGTAAATGTATCCCCTCAAATTTCAGAGACATAAATAAAAACAGGAAGAACACCATTGTACCAAATTTAAAGGTTCTATCTTTGTTGGTTTTGGAGATAATCTCGTTTTCTCTGGGGCTCGTTCGGAACCTTCCAAAATCCGAACCCATGGATCAAATACTCTCTAATTTCAGAAACATAAATCAAACATAAAGGAACATCATTGTACCAAATTTAAAGGTTCTATCTTTGTTGGTTTTGGAGGTAATCTCGTTTGCTCCAGAATCATTCGGAAGCTTCTAGAATCCGAACCCATGGACCGATTTTGACCATATGCAATTCCCGCCTTCTTTTCGTAACTAGCAACCTACTATATAAATTGTATGAAGATAGTTTTATTAGTTTTTGAGTTCACGATACGGATGGATGGACGGACATCGTTAAATCCACTCAGGAAGTGATTCTTATTCAGAATACATATATACATGTCCATATCGAACTCGCTTCCTTTTGGTGGTTACAAACACCATACAAATAAATTGCCTATACTTTAGGTGTAGGGCATAAAAATTTGGTTAAAAATTATTGAAAATATTGATATAGTATCAATAAATCATATCAATAACCATATCAATAAATAGTAACATATCTAATCTTCATACATAAAAACATAATTATCTTCTTATGTTCCTCATTATTTTGTATGGTACGTGTGTACATATTTATGTATTTATGTAATTAAAATTTACTCTACGGTAAAATCTGGTAAAACTGAAGAAAAATCTAGATTTGATCTTATATACATACATATGTATGTAGTTTATTTATTTTTATAGATAGAAAAATTGCGTTCCATTGCGCCAATGAAACTTAAAATTAATCTGTAATAAATCTAGATTTGCTATTTTTAGCTAATCGAAATATGTGCGCTAAATTATTATGTGTACTAATTAATACATATTTAATTAATTAATTAAAAAAAAAACTGTGAAAATATAACAGTTTAAACTTTTTTATTCGTACCAACTCTACATTTGTTTTTAGCAACATTTTTAAGCAACAATTTTGGTATGTGTAAATATTTTTAGTACATAACAAAAGTTGCATATTTATAGGCGAACGTTTAGAATGAAAATAAAATTTCTTTAAAAATTTCAAATAATTTAGATCAAATTTTTTTTTTTAATAATATAATGTATATAGTTTAATAGTTAAAAATATTTAAAGATTTATTTTTTTTTTTGATAACCTTCAAAAAAATTTAACGTACATTTCAAATAATCTGCTTTTTTTTTTTGTCAAAACAAAAACATTTAAAATAAATAAATAAAATTAAATAGCAGCTAAGTAAATATTAATTAGATTTATCCTAAAAATAATTGAAAAATTTTAGTTAAATTTTATTCTTATCTGCAGTAAATTGGTTTTATTTTAACAATATGAAAGAAATATTATTTTTATTAAGTTTGTTCTTAATTTTAAATTCAGTTCTAATTACTTCTGGAACAGATTGTGAGTAAAAACAAATATTTTTGAAATTTTCGAAAATAAATATTAATTTTATTATTTAAAACTTTAAAGATTTATATACTCCAACGACAAATACATATCAATATTGGATTGATCCAAACCAGAATGCATATATTGGAAATTTTTGTTTTGATGTACGTGCAAATCGTGATGCATTTATAATGTTAGCATCTACACCAATTGAAGATATATTTGATGGACCAAATATTGAAATAAATTTAGGTTGTTGTTTAAATTCACAAATTATGATACGTTCAAATGGTTCACCAGTTGAACAATCTGCTGTATTAACACCAAATGTTTTAAATGAAGAAATATTTAATAGTTATTGTATAAAATGGAATAATGGATTATTTGAGTTATATCGAAATAATTTAATTGTTACATCATATCGTCGGCCAAACTCTTTATTCCCAGTTAAAGCAATCGGTTTTCGTAAATGGTTTGATGGAGGAGCTACATGGATTTATAATAATAAAACTTAATTCATTTTTTTTTTTCAGTTAATTTTTTTCAATTTGTGTATTAAACTTTTTTAATGATTTTACCATTGAAAGTAAAATAATTTAAAATTTATGTTATGAGTCAATAAAATTGGAATTTTGGCATTTTTTTTTTGTTAAGTGTTTAGTGAATAACACATTAAATGTCTTATATAAATTATCGTCTTACATATTAACGGAATCGAATAGAAAAATTCATTTATTTTTATTTATTTAAGTAGCATTCTAATCACTACGTCTTTATTAAGATTTATAATTTTTATTCATTTTTATTTAATACTTACCCTTTTTCTTTAAAAATTTTATTTAGTGATGTAGATTAATCTCTAATTTTATGAATATTAATTTAAATTGTACAGGGAAATTTAATACTTTTATTGTCTAAAAAAAAAAAGTTAATCATTTTATACATATTATCATTTTAAAAATAAAAAACTGCAATCCACTAGTAAGAGACTTAATACTTGAGAATTATTATTATCAAGAAAGAACTAACGGTAGATACCTGACAACAATATTATACACGTATGTGCCTAGTATAACTTTAAACTTTAACATGAATTTTCTTTTCGTTCTGTCTATGTTATTTTTATTGTTATCCTTTTGTAAATTTTAAAAACTGTGTAATATGTATGGTTTTCATAACATTGTTTTCAAGTTGAACAAATATTTTGCATTTTATACTGTTTTGTAATCGAATTTTTGTAATGAATTTGTAATTGTAATTGTAAAATACTGTAATTGTAATATCATCTGTTTTTTTTTTTTTTATTAAAGTTGGGTTATACAAAGTATTAATAAGTAAATATGGAAAATAATGCAGATTTGGGCACAATTTGTTCTGAATAACTCTGTTGACATGTTTTTTTTTTTTATTGAATCCGGTTCCGGAGTTTTTGAATCTTTTTTTTTTTTGTTCATTTCTTAAATGCAATAAAGATTTGATTAATGTGATGATTGATGAATTAATAGTATATTATTTATGAACTCTATTCTACTATGTATGTACAAAATAACGATTATATTCAATAAAAAAACATAAACATCCTTGTTAATTTCATTGAATTTCAAAACAAAATTAATTTAAAAAAAAAAAAAGAAAAGAAAAGTTTTCCCCAAAATTATGAATTAATTTTGTTAAAACTTAAAAATTAAACAATTTTTTTTTTCTTGGTTGTTTTTGTTTTTTTTTTTTTTTTTTTTGAAATACTCAAATTTGTAATAATTTAATTATATTTGTATATATTTATATATTTTTAAAAATTCTTCTTTATTTTATTTCATTTTATTTTTTTAATTATCAAAGAAAAGGAAATTACTCATATCATGGATAGTAAATGAAAAAAATCTTAATATGTTGAAATTAATCCACATTTATATTATTTTAAATATTATTTATGTTATGTTATATAAAGTTTAAATATTTCAATAAATCATTCTGAATTTTTTTCTGATCTTGCAATAAAAGTAATTTTATAATTTTATCACTATATAATATAAAATAAGTAGTTTTATTAGAGTAGATAGAATATCGTTATTTGAGAATGTGGTCTTTTGACAATTTATGACAATTTATATATAACATGACAATTTATATATTCTTTTCTAATTTTAAATGTCAAAATAAACGGTAATTTTTACAGAGAATTGATAACCAAGACTAATTAACATTGGTAATTTTAATTAAAGGAATTTCTACATATTAAGAAATAGATAGTCTTCAGATAGTCTTCTACACACGGTGGTATTATTTTTTAATAAATATTTGCCAAAATTATAGGTGTTAATATTAAGAAGTTGTTCGAAAACTTTAATTCTGATTGTTATTATTGTATTAAAAATTTTAATTTTTAAGCACTTAGTAAGCACAGGGAACGTAAAGCACTCAACATAAATTTAAATCATTTTTATATCATAAAGAACTATGGACGGAATGCATACAAATTCTTACTAAGTCTGTAGTTTTATATTATTTACTACAAATAAAATGCTAATTCATAAAAGTTAAATAAAGAAAAAAAAAAAAAAACAATAAAATAAAAATCAAAACACTCATTTTTTTTGTTGTAGTTTGCTTCATGTTTTTTTTATGTTTTTATTCAGCGTCGTTTCCAATAAAATTTAAATTTATTTTGATGTTGTTTCTTTTTTATTTTTTGACTTAATTAAAAAAATTTTTTAAGACTCAATTTTTGTTAAAAAAAAAAAAATGAAAAAAAATTTTTTTTTTTTTTTTTTTGTTGATATTTCTCATAATTAGGTATGTCCTGTCAGGTAATTTTTTTTTTTTTTTTTTTTCGTTTCTTATTTAATATTTTAAATATTAATTTTAATATTATAAAGTCATAGTTTGTTTGATTTATAAGTATAAATAAAATAAAATAAAAAAAAAAAAAAAAATAAATTCAATTGTTATACTTTCCCTATTCTACATTTTTTTTTTTTTGTTTTTTAAAATAAATTGATGTTATTTTGTATAAAAAATTTTTGTTGTCAATTTTTTTTCTTTTTTTTTTTTTAAATTTATATTATAAAATTTATTTACTTTTTATAATAAAATATGTATATTTTATATCTACAATGAATATATATATATATATATATAGATATATTTTATTTAAAAAATGTTGTATTTTTTTTTTTGATTTTTTTTTTTTTTTTTTTACTTAAATTATTAACAAAAAAATGATAAATATTTAAAGAAAATTTATAGATATAAATTATAACAAATTTTCAATTTATAAAATGTCATAAACTTATGTAAAATGTATATTATAATTTAAAATCTCGTAAAAATATAATGTTACAATAATTAAAATATCGTAATTCTGTTAATAAATTTTTTTTTTTTTTTTTTCATAACAAATAATAAAAAAATCAATTCTTGAATGTCATTTTTTAATAAAATATTTTTAAGATGTTATTTTATAATATGGACATTTTACGATAATTAAAATATTTTATAAAAAAATTACATTCAAGAATTAAAATTTATTACTGTCAAAAATGGTAAGTTTTTAATTGTAACGTTATATGTTTAAGAGATTGAAAAAAAAAAATGAAGATTTACATAACTTTAGAAAATTTTTATAATTGTTTTTTTTTTTGAAATAATTTTATCTATTTTTTTTTTTTTATGTATAATAAATTTTAAAAATATAATAATATAAAATATATATATATATATATATTTATTTAATTATTTTTTTTTTTTAATATATATAAATAAATTATATTATAGATGTGGTGAATAAATAATTTGTATATATTAAAAAATAAAATTATTTAAATTATTTAAAAACTCGTATAAAATAAATATATTTGAAATATATTTGAAATTATATAAGTTTTAAAAATTAAAATTAAACTTTCTTAAAAATATTATTGATATCATTTCATATTTAAAATTTATGTATATATAAATATAAATATATATATCATTTTTATAAGATGACATTTGTTATGATTTATATATATATATATTTTTTTATATCTATAATATATATAAAAAAAAACTGCTTTGCTTCTGTAATTTATTATAATCTAAAAAAAAAAATTAAATTAAAAACTTTTTTTTTTAATCAATGCTACTAAAAATATACAATCAAAAACTAAAATAATTAAAAACTATATAAATAGATTTAATATATGTATATATAAAAATTTTAATAAAGTATACATATAAACAAAAAAAATAAAAAAAATAAAAATTATATACGTTAAAAAATAAAATAAATAAAAATATTTTCAAATATATTTTTGAAGAGATAAAAAATTAATTGCCTTTTTTTTTTTTTTTTTTTTCATCTAGAAATGATGGTAAAATTTATATATATATATGGTGAATAGATGAAAAAAAAAAAAAAAATATATAAACAATTAACATTTTTCTTCTTTAAAAATATATTTAAAATATTTTTTTAAATAAAAATTTCAATTATGGCATATAATTCAATAAAAAAAAAAAAAACTCAAAGAATAAAATTAAAAAAAAAAAAAAACTTAAAAATAAATATGTATATAATTTTAAAATAAAAATTAAATTTTTTTTTTTGTTTTTTTTTTGTTTTTTTTTTTTATTATATTTGGATATTCCATTCGAATTTCAGGAAAACTTCTTTCTTTTCTTTTCTTTCTTTCTTTCATTATAATTTTTCAAATTGGTTTAAAACATATTTAATATAATTTATTTATTGACATAAATATTTATAATGGATTTTGTTTAAACCCTTGCCGTCCCAAAAACTCTGATGATATATTCAAAAAAGATTTTTTTTGTTTTTTTTTAGTTATCGCGATGATTTGCTTTAAATCAACCAAACCAAAACACATTTTATTAGGAGGTATTGGTTGGTCGATCACAATCAATCTCCGTATTAAACATGCCAATATCTACAAAAAAAAATCCAGTACAATTACTTTTGTTTTAATATTTTTGAAGCGAATTTACACTTTTAAATATTTTACCCACCTATAAACACAATTGGACAAAATGACAAATATGTATATAAAAAAGTATATAAATAAAAAAACAAAAAACTCTTTTGCACACACGTTTTGTGTTTGGGGTTTATAATATTACCGCCGTATCTGTTTCCAAATTGCCGTTTGCCAGTTTAGTGGTAGTATCAAAGTTTTCAGAAAATTTTCAATTCAAAAATCACAAGATTTATTTAAAATTTTCAATATCAATTTCGATATTTTTTTTTTCTTTTTGAGACGGCTAGGATTAAAGAAAATTCAATATTTTTTTTTCGATTGTTTTTCTTTTTGTTTTTATTGTGTTTCTCTTTATTTATAATATATTATATATATATATAGTATTTGTTTTATTTTAAATAAAAGAAAAAAAAAAATATTAAATTAAGTTTTAAATATATAAGAAATTAAAAAGAGTGGCGAATTGATAAATATGTATGTATATGTAAATATACTGTATATAAATTTTCAATTTCATTTTTTAAAAGTGATTTATAAAAAATTGGTTATTTAAAAAATATTTTTTTTTTTTTTGTTTTTGTTTAAAAAAATTTTAAATTAATAAAAAAAAAAAAAAATAAAATCAGATTTTTTTACTTAATTTATTGTTTTTATTGTTAGTGTTATTTCAAATTTTGTGTATTTTTTTTTTTTTTGTTTTTCATTTTTTTTTTTTTTTATATATTTTTTCAATATACTTTTATTTAATTTCAATTTTAATTTAAAATTTTTTGTTTGATTATAAATTATTTTAATTAATTTATTTTGAATTTTTTATGTTTGTATAAATAGTTTTTTAATTTTTAAAAATTACTTTTTAGGATAATTATTTACTTTTTTTTTTATTTATTTATTTAAATAATATTAAAATATTGTAGTAATTAGAATTGTGGTATTCTTTACAAATCACTTTCACCATAAAGAGCTGTACTAAATGACATATAATCAAGAGCACCAGGTACACCATTTGGTCCTTTGTATGGTGGCATTCTTTGGATGCAATATTCAGCTTGATCTGGTGGTAATTCACGTCTTAATTCATCGGGTAAAATGTAAGGCTAGAAAAGAGAAAGAAAAGTAGCATAAAATATTTAAATTAAAAAAAATTAATTAATAAATATTAATATAAAAAATATTAAATATTTTTTTTTATTTATAAAAAAAAAAATAATCTGTTCTACATTCTATATTCTGACTTATTATGGAAATTTTTTTGTAACAGACAAACAAATTTTTAAAAATAGTTTGTTCTAAAATTTGCCCACCAAATATTTTATGCAATTTTCTAGTAGATTCTATTCTAATTTTACTAAATTTCATATATTTTATACTAATCGAAACATATTGATAGTTTTTGTTTTATTTTCTGAAAGAATTGGACTTTTAATTTTATATTTTCATTTTATTTTGTTAAATGCTGTGCGTTTTCGTGTTTTCCTGTGGATTTTATTCTTTACTTTTGGAAGAATGATCATTATTTTTTAATATCTTATTATTTACTTGGGCATGTATCATTTTAAATCGTATTTGTAATAAATGAGCAATTTATATGCCTCAAAATTCCATTTAAACTTTTTCATTGAATTTACATATTAAAACTATAAATGTTCTGTGCTAGTATTGTTAATGACAATTACAAATTCTTTTTAGTGCCAAAGATTACTGACATTATATCATTTGATACAAAAAAAATTATATATTTTAAATTAAATTGCATAAATGTTTGAAATTACATTGTATGATTATTTTTATATTTTTCAAAAAATCAAAAAATCTTTCAACCGAAATGAAATTTAATATATCTAATCTTAACTTTGTATAAAAATATGATATCGATAGTTTACATTTTGTGTGATAATTAAATTACAATCTTATATTTTTCACTCACCTTATCAGAAGCCAAAATTCTAAATGAATCAATTACTTGTTCAGCTGTATCAGTATCAGTACTTTCTCTTGTCATGAAATCTAAGAAAGCATCAAAATGTACAAAACCAGTATTATTTGGATCAACAACAGCTAAAATTCTTTGGAAATCCATGTCACCTTGACGATCTTTACCAATTGAATAACCCAATGATACTAAACATGATTTAAATTCTTCTGGTGTTAAACGTCCTAAACGATTCTTATCAAAATGATTGAAACTTGAACGGAATTCATTTAATTGATCTTGTGTTATTCCTTTTGAATCACGTGTTAAAATTTGATTTTCAACTTCATTAATATTACGATTAATTGATGTTAATAATTGTTCCCAGCCAACACGCAATGTTTCCATTGTATAATTTGTATAACGATTTTCAAAGATCATTGATTCTTGTACAGCTTGATGAATCTTTTCTAATTCTTCAATATGTGGTTTATATGCATATACTGCTTGTTCATATTCTCTCAAACGATGTAATTGATCTTCTAATGAACCTTGTAATCCCATACCAATTGCTGTAACAGCATCCATTTGTCTTTCGATCCATGGACCAACTGAATTAGCCTTATCAGCAAATTGACGTCTTAACATTTCATTATTTTGTTGTTTACGTAATTCAGCTGCTAATGTTTGATCACGTTGTGGTACCAATTGACGTACTTCAGTCCATTTATGTGATAATTGATGTGCATTTAATGATGTGTAAGGATTTTCAAGACCACCAGGTATTTGATGTTGATTTACAATTGATTCAACTTCACGTACTAAACCAACAATTAAATTATATTCTTTATCAGCTTCACCTAATGTTGCTTTAAATTGATCGTGAGCTTGAATTAAACCCTGAATTTCTTCCATTGTATGAACAATAAACATATCAACTAAATCTTCACGTGTACCATCCAACCAATTATTAAATGGTGCAGCACGTTTGGCGAATTCAAGATGAAGAATATCTATTTTTTCAAGAATACGTTCAGCTTCATCTAAAGCTTGACGACGACGTTGTGTTAATGCACCTAAACGATCCCATTGATCACAAATACGTTGACAACGTGCATTAACTGAGATGCAATCGTGGTACTCAAGTGTGCTATATAAACAAATAAATAAATGATGATATAAATTAAATGTAAAGATTTACGAAAGTAAGAAAGAAAAATATAATTCTTACTTTAATTCTTGAGCTATGGCAGCAATTTGTTCTACACGATCTTGATGTGCAGCTAAATCTGATTCGAAAGCTTCGTGCTTCTTTTTCAATGCTTTCAAGTCATTCAACTTACATTGACGGAAGTCTTGAGATTGAAGCATTTCCTCTTTACCACGTGTCCAATCCTCGTGTGTGTCGCACTAAAAAAAATTATACATAATTTAAAAATTTTAAACAAAATTATCTAATAATCTAATAAAATGTTTCTTTTTCAAAATATATTTACCTTATGCTTGAATTTCTGTGCCAAATGATCTAAACGTTCTAAACGCATTGTTTCAGCTAATAACCATTCTTCGAATGCTTTTTCAGCTAATTCTAAGCCTTTCCATGCATTTGAAATATCAGCTACAGTTTTACCTTCAGTTGGTAAATATGCTGGACGATTTGATAAACGTAATTTTGTTTGTAATGTGTTGAAATTGGTTTCGAGTTTTGCTTTTTGTTCAACACGTGGTGGCTTATGTTTACGACGATAAGTGCGATATTCTTCCAATTTCTTTTGTACACCAGCTAATGAATTATCAGCTTGGCGGGAATTTAACCATGGCATTGTGCGACGAATCCAATCAAGTAACTAAGAATATAAATAAAAATTTAAAATACAATTTTAAATATAAGATTACGATTACAATTTGCCATTTATTCTTTCTAGTCAACTAGACTTTTGTTTATAATTTAAATAATACTTACATCACTTGCTAGACGCTCATACTCTTCCATGAGGCGTTCATTTTCTTGATTGACCTTAAGAACTTTGCAAATACGATTGGCAGCTGTTTCAGCCTGAATTCCCAAATAAGAAAGCCAAAAAAAAAAAATAGAAGAGACAAAGTGTGGAAGAGAGAAAAGATAGAAAAAAAAAGATATTCATTAGTTAAAATTACGATAATTTTAAGTTGAAAAAAGAAAGAAAACCAATGAAAAAATTTTCTTGCACCTAAATATATGCAATATTATTGAATTTAAAAAAAAAAGTTTAATCAACAAATTTATTATAATTTTTAATTTTGTGTATAGTTTTCTTTCTTTTTTTTTTTACTTTTTTTTAAGGCGTTATCAAAAAGAATACTACAAAAAAATTAATAGAATAGGATATTGGCAAGATAAGAAGCATATTGAGCGGAGCAGGAATACATCAATAAGGACGGATTTTTTGATATGTGATTCGTATGTTTTTTTATTTGAATTTTTTTGTAATATACACGTTTTTATTGTAAAAGTTTGATTAGACGACGAGAGACGAAAACACGTTTTTTTTTGCTTTTCATCCAAAACAAAACAAACAATCAAAATTAAATTAAACTAAATTAAAAATAAAATTCGAAACAATAAACAAAAAAAAACATTAAATAAAAAAAGGATATTACATAAATAGTGTGTATTTAAGTATATTTAAGTATTTAGGGTTTATTTGAGTAATTTTGGACAAAAAGGTGGACAAAATAATAAAAAATTAATTTTGTTGGGGGTATTTTTTTTTTTGTTTTATTTTGTCATAAACATTTTTTTTTTTTTTCAATAGTAAAACAAACGGACGATAGCAAAATTTAAAGCATTTTTTTTTAAATAATTTTAAAATTTACAGCCAAACATTAAAAACAAAGTTTTTTTTTTTATTTTTATTACACTAATTTTGATAAAACGTTTTTTTTTTTTTTTATTAATTAAAAAATAACTTTGACAACGTTTTTCTATTAGTGTTAATAAATTACGATCATAATGCAAACTTTGTTTATAAAATTTTGAAAAAGCCAATAATTAATGAACTAAAAAAAAATTATTTTTTTATATTTATGTAGTGTTTTATTGTATTTAAATAAAAAATTTATTCAGGTAAAAGGATATAATATAATAGTGATTGTGTAAATGTTCCTAATGTGAAAAATGAATACTTTACAGAGACAATATAACTTTTAATGAAGAGGTACACCCTGGTTTTTATTTAATATTAAATAATCTGACAAATAAATTTCTGTAATTTTAGAATTTAAAAATTCATAAAAAAAAATTAAAAAAAACTTCATTTCTTATTGATGTTTAATATTATTTTGTAATGAATACGGATTTATTCAGATGAATTTATAGAAAAATCGTTAAACGTGGATTGTAATAGATACAAAAAAAGTATATTAAAAGCTGGCAAATTGTTTCCTTTTCAATTTTAAATTTTATTTTGTCGAATAAAACTGACAGGATATTAAATCAGGTGCCTTACCGCGTAGTGCTACTTTCGCAAAACGAAAATCGCATTCGAAATTGGAACTTTGAAAATCGAAAATCGTAGGGTTGCTAATGGGAAATTAAAATTTTGCTACTGGTGTCTAACTGTGTAAACATTATATAATATAAATAATTTAATTTTGCATTCGCAACGCTGCGATTTTCAATTTTCGAATGCGATTTTCGTTTAACGAAAGTAAGGCAGCAGAACTATTTAACTTTTAAAATACAAATTTCAAAAATCAGAACGAGACAAAATAATATTTGTTAAAATATTGATTTTTTTTTATATAACATGTATTGCAGTTAAGTATTGCCAATCATTTTAAAATATATTCTCAATATAAAATTTGTTATGATAAAACCGCGCAACTAAATTATCTTGAATTAAATTATTTAATAATTAATTTACGGTCTAAAATCACCAAAAAACCAAAAAACAAAACCATAAAAATTTTTCTATTACATATATCCTTTTTAATATGATTTAATGTGTACAAGTTAAGAAAAATAAATTAAAAGATAATCTGAAATATTCAAATAAATGTTAATATTTTTTTACGATAAAGTCTATTTTTTATGTATGTACATATATTTTAATAATTTGGTAATTGAAGGTGTTTGTTATTAAAAATTGTGGGGGAAAAAAACGAAAAGAAATACTAGACTAGAATAATTTTTTTTTTTTTATTATTTTAAATACTCGTATTTATATATTTTGTTTTGTTTCTTTGTTTGTGTGTTTATTTGTATTTGTAAAACCGACCTTTTGTGCGCCACTAAAACAATGATAATATGATGATACATATGTCATAACAGCCCTTTCATCTGGCATTGCTGTATTCTGCAAATCTGTTAGCGATGCGCAAAAATAATAAGATATAAAAAAAAAAACAAAAAAACAAAAAAAAAAAAAAAACGAAAAAAAAACATAATAATACAAACATTAGTTAGATGTTAGTTTCTTAAAAATACAAAAAAATTAATTAATTTAATTTATTAAAAATACAACAGATACCTAATTTTTATTTTATTTTATTTTTCGATACTTTAGCAAAAAAAAAAAAAAAAATAAACAAAAATTGCAATTTATTTTAACATTTTTTAATTTTTAAATTGTTTTTTATATAAACATTTTTATTGAAATAAAAATAAGAATTTTTTTAAATAATATAACTCGCTGATAATTTCTGTAGAAATCCATTTAAATATTAAAACAAATCAGAAGCTTAAACAAGAGTTGTCTAGACAATTTCAACACTACTAATGCCTATACTGATGAGTCTAGTAATGTTAAAAAAAACAAACACTCCTAACATATTGTAAAATCTTTTTTACATTATAATTTCTGATTTTAAGGACAACGTATAAATATTAATGAACCCCCTCATCGGAAATGCATTTACGATGTGGTCAACACATTAGTCTCATGATCTAAAATATCACTCAAAATTTTCTGTTCACCCGTTTCGATTCTTTGTTATTTTGAGTTTTTTTTGTTAAATAATAAACGAATATAGGCAAGTTTTGATGAATATAAAAAAAAAAAAATATTATTTTTTATTCATTTTTAATTTGTTATAAACTTTAACTTTAATTTCAATTACACAAGACATTGTGTTACTGTTGCATTGTATCGACAATTTAAATTGACAATTTAATTTTTTCGATTTTGACGAAATCAAATATATTTTTTTTGACATTTCCGATGAGACCCGACGAAATAAACATAAAAAAAAATATATATATTTTAATTCCAATTTCCTCTCGTCTTTCAAGAGTTCGTAGGGCAATTTTTAAAATTAATCAAAATTTTTATTTAATGCATAAATGTATCAAGAATAAAATAAAAGTTATATTGGTACAAACTTTAAAAAGCACACAGTCTTAATTACAATTTTTGTTGATTTTTTTTTTTTTCATTATATTTATAATTAAATAACAAATTTAATGCAAAAATATGTTTTTAATAATTTCAAAAATTAGTTTAAATCTTTAAAAAAATTAAAGAAATTTTATGTTAATCAACACTGAATTGAATTTTCATTTCAAAACATTCAAAGTTCATGCTAAGTTTTTTTTTATCTAAGTACATATTATATTTATTATAAAACAGTCTAAGTCAAAACTAAACGATATATTTTTGTTTTAATTGGGGGCGGGGAGAGTGGACCTAAAATTATTATTCAAAATTTTAAAATAAGCATTTTGTTATTGGCAGTATTAAATATAAGTAGTAAACAATAATGTCTGTTTTCTATTAATATTTAATAGTTAAAAAAAACCATGCAGAAAACAGAACAGTTTTTAGTAATATAATCGCTTCAATTTCGCTTGTTTTTCGGAATTTCATAAATAAAATAAATAAAATATATATGTACACATATATAGTTATATATGTATATTCAAATATATTTCTTGTTTAAATTAATATTATTTTTTTTTTTTAATGTTAAAACTAAACTGTTTATATAGTTACAAATTGTTATTTTATTAAATTTTATTTTGTATTAAAATAGACATATTTTTTGATGTAAATGTCATTTATAGGTTTATAAATGTACTTACGTACTAAAAAACCAAAAAAAAAACAAAAAAAAAAGAAAGCAGTTTTAAAATTTTGAATCACTCCTTTATATTATAATATTATTATGTGATCATATTTAACACACATAAAGGCAAAAAACGGTTATTTTTTTTTTTAATTTAATTTTATAAGAAATGTCAAAATATCAATGAATTTAAGCTTTTCTATATTGTAATCTAAATTTATTTCTATTAATTAAGAAAAAAACCAAATTAATTGAAAACGGAAAATAATTGTCACAATTTCATTTTTTTGTTTTGAATTTTGTGTACAAAATAGAAAAGATATCAAATGGATAGCGTAAAAAATGAAGAAAAAAAAAAAAAAACACGTCATTCCAAAAAACAAACAGCAAACACAATTTTCTTTTTTTCGTGTATATTCATTTTAATTGGTAGGGATATATCTATTTTTTTAGTCACATTATATTTATAATTCGGATGGTATTCGTATTCTCTTGTAGGTTCAGGTACGTATGTTGTATTTCCAACCTGTTGTGCCCCCTGGAGAGCATGATAATAACAGGAAACATATGTCATAACAGCCCTTTCGTCTGGTTTTGGTGTGTTGATCATATCTATTATATATAGCAAATAGTGGTATTTTGTTTGTTTAATTTTTAATTTTGTTTATTTTTGTAAAATTTTGTAATTTTTTTTTTTATTTTTTAATTATTATCTATTGTAGCGCATTTTTTTTTTTCTTTTGTTTGTTAATTATAGCAAATATTAGCCAATTTCGTTTATTTAAAATTAATTCCTAAAAAATTAATTAAAATATTACTTTGTTAACCTAATTTTGAGAAGAGATAAAATTAAATTCATTGACAGATAGATTAAAAATATGTAGGTATGTAATATGTCAAAAAATTAGAATTGAAAGTTAAATTTTTTTTTTTTTTGTTTAGTCAATTTTTTCTTTTTCTTCATAATATGTTGCTAAATTTTTAAATAAAATTATTATTTATAAATATATAGCATTTTTTTTGTACAAAATATTATTGCATAATTATAGGCAATTATAAATATTTTTGTTTTGAATTTTATGTACAGAAGTTTTTATTGATAAATAATGTTGTAAATTGGATAATTCAAAAACATTTAAAAAAAAAATACTTATATGTAATAAAAAAAAAAAAAAACAAATATTAAAATTTGTAAAAGTAATCAAAAAATTACAAACATCGATAGGAAGGCAGGGCGATAAATTAATAAATAACAAAGGCATAAAATACGTATGTATATGTAAATCGGTTGAAGAATACGTTGAATAATATGATAATATGAAAACAGAAAAAAAAAAACAACACTTAAGGACATAAATTATAGCGTATGTATAATGTATAGAATTTTCTTTTTTTTTGTATATTATGAACAAACATGTTTTTTGAGATACTGTAAATGATCGTATAATTGTTTAGACACATTCTGGGCATGTAAATTTTTATGGTAATCGGAAGTAGTAGTAATTCTTTGGGGTACGGGGACACGCATTGGTTTTCCAACCTGTTGCGCTCCTTGAAAAGCATGATAATAACATGATACATATGTCATAATAGCCCTTTCATCCGGTTTTGGTGTGTTGATCAAATCTATATTTTAATTGGAATTTAATTTTTACTTAAATTTAAATTTATTGTAAATTTAAAAAAAAAAAAAAATAAAAATTTTTTATACAAATATTTTGATTAAAAATAATTTAACAAAAAACTTTATTTTTTATCCTTAAATTATTTTATATTCTAAAATTAGTAAATTTATTTGAAAATAATTAAAAAAATTAATAATATAATGATACATACCATCTGGATCCAACATTCTAGGAATATCCAAATATTTTTCAGCTACATCAAAGGCAGTATTCAAATTCTCCAATGGATTATCTTTGGAGAGCTTGGCATAATCAATCAAATCTGGTCTATGACGATGGATAAGGGCACAGAATGCAAGACCATCCTATATAATAATATTATTATAAAAAATTAATAAAAAAAAAAAAAAAACTTAAAAAAAAATATATATATATTTACCTTGAAAGATAAGTGGAAGTTTTGCACATTAACATTTTTATATGGTGCTGTTTTACGTTGACACCATAATAGCAAACCTTCCTTAGCGGTCATCTCTTCGACTGAGATATCTTGAATAGCGAAACGCAAGATAATTGTCCAGATCATACCTAATGTCATTTTTAAATTGCCATCAACAATTTCTTCAGCACCAATGGATACTAAACGTACACCTTTTGATGCAATAAAATCTAATGCTTTATTAACATTAGCAATTTTATGGAAACGCATTTTTCCACGATCTGGTTTTGGTAATGTTTCGCCAGAAATAACTTCCAATAATAACATAAGTTTAAGACCATTACGAAAATCTTCTTCGATATTATCAATAGCGGTGCCAGCTTTACGTAAATGACTGTTGCACCAGGCAGTGAATGTCTATGAACAAAAAAAAAAAAAAAATTAAAACAAATTAATAATCAATATCAATTATATAAAAAAAAAAAATTGTTAAAAATTAAATTTAAGTAATAATAATTTTGTTTTTTTTCTTTTATAAATGTCGGGTATTTTTGTATATAAATATATCTATAGGAACATCTGAGTAAACAATATTCTAATAAGAATAATTTTTTTTTCAAAGAAATAATGAAAAAAAAAAACCACAATAATTACAGCAAATTGCAAAAAATATAATTCAAATCTTAATTTTCAAGAAATTGAAAAAACTGTTAGTAAATTATTTCAGTAACATTGTATATACATATGTATGTGTAAATATTACTTTTGTCAGTTTAAAGCTGGTATAGGAAGAATAGTTAAGTCGTGTTTAATACTAATGCCTAATTATATGCTTAGTATTTTACATAGAAATGGTATCAACCGATTAAAATATAACAACTTTGTATAACTTATATTACTGTGCGTTTATATATGTATGTAAGTATGTAGATTGCAATTTCAAATTTTATTACATAAGTTGAATAAAAATGTAAATCGTAATTATATTATTTCTAGGAAGAAGAATATTGACCTTATGTTAATGTTTGATTGAATTTTCTTTTTTTTTTTTTTTGCTGCTATTCAATGTAACTACAAAATGTTCAATTAAATTATTTTATTTAATACCGGTTAGAATTTTCTTTTAACATTATATAAATAAACCAAAAAAAAAAAAAAAAAAAGATGCAAAAAAGTAAAAAGAAATAGAAAAGTGTAAAATGAATAAAAATAAGTCTAGGTTAGATTGTTTTTATGAATTTCATTGCGTTTTCTTTTTTTTTTCTTTTTTTAATTTTGTAGATGCTAAAGATGAAATAATGAAGATATTAACTATACGTATGATATGTATGGAATGGACCTACCTATACTAAATGCATTTTTCTATCGAAAACAACATTTACGAAAAATTACATACATATGTAATATGTATATACATAAGTAAATATTAACTTGTAATTATATAATATTTTGAATTTCATTGGACTGAAGAATTGAAGATTTAATTAATTATAAAACAAAATTTTGTTACAATTTCATTTACTTAATTGTGATACAGTACTTATGTAAAATAATATTCCACTTGATTCCACAGTTTTAACTTGTTTATAGTTTATATGTACATACATACATATATTGTAAAACCAATTAATGTGGCATGGGTAATTATTTTTTATTTTGATTATTTATGTAATAAAATATAATTTATTGGATTTATAACTATAGTTGATTATTACAATTTTAATTACTTTTGAATCATAATAAGATTATGTAAATGAAAAACCTACACTTATTTTTATTTTTAATTCTTTTTCTTATTTGAATTCTGTTTTTTTTTTTTTTTATTACATTTTAGAAAATTCTATTTTCGTTGTTTTTTTATATGTAACCGAAATCCAGTTTAATAAAATTATTTTGAGATTTATTTGTATTTTGTTTTTTTTTTTGCTTTAATACCAGAATAACCGTCGGCGTTGTTGACAGTTTCTTTTTATCATTAACAGTTAAAAGCATCTGAATTCTGAAACAAGTCCTGTTATGTAACAATAATTAATTGAAAAAGCTTATACTTGTTTTATTTTTTTTTTGATATTCCATAATCCATAATATATACATATATATGCAAATGTATTATTATTTTTCTAATAGGTTTTTAATTTAAAAAAATTAAAAATTTTTGAACGAACAAACATGTACCTAGTAAGCTTGGGAATATAAGATTCCTCATATGTTATACCCTTCATCTAAAGTATAGGGTATATTAATTTTGGTATGGTGTTTGTAACCACCAAAAGGAAGCAAGTTAGATATGCACATGTATGTCCTTTCGTTCTCACGATAAGTCAAAAACTAATAAAGCTATCTTGATGAAATTTATATATTAGGTTACTAATTACGAAAGTAAGGGGATTGCATCTGGGAAAATTCGGTACATGGGTTTGGATTTTTGGAAGCTTCCAAATGAGCCCAAGGGCAAAGGAGTATATCTTCAAAACTAACAAAGGTAGAACCTTTAAATTTGGTACAAGGATGTTCTGTCATGTTTTCTTTCCTTTAAAATTGAAAACTGATATTTGAAATAATTTATACCATATGTTTGAATTTTGGAAGCTTCCAAGCTAGCCAAAGAGCAAACGAGCATAGCTCCAAAATCAATTAAGATGAAACTTTAAAATTGGTGCAAGGGTGTTCTCTGTAATGTTTTCTCTATGTCTCTAAAAATTGAGATGAACTGGAGTGGTGCTTCGGGTAGCTGGACACAAACATATCTTCGAATTTAATAAAACTGAAAAAGATAGAAACTTGAAATTTTGAACAAGGATTGTATAAGCATTTATCTTTTTAATGATCTAAAATAACTTATGGGTTTTTAATTTAATTTGAATTTTTTAGGTGTAGGGTGTTAATAAGTCGGTTGCATCGACTTAGCGTTACATTTATGTACTTGTTTTTAATTTTGATTGCTAAAAATTAAATCTATGTGTAAATGCAGATTTAAACTAACTAGCATATATGCTTTTAAAATTTACAAATTTTTCATTTTTATTGTAGCCTAGATGTAATAGCAAGGTTTGAGATAATTATTTAATTTTTTTTTTTTTGACGTCTAATTTTCCCTTACGGAACTTTAATAATAAAACTTAACTAAATTATTTCTTGAAACAATAATGTCTTAATAATGAAAATATTAAAGTATCTATATAAATTTTTTTTTATCAAATTTTTACTCACAATTAGATTACTGTTATTTAAGAAGTGAGACACATATTTTACCCATAGTAGAAATTGAAAAATTTTATACTTTTTATTTATTAATGTGGCTTATTTTGTATTCTGGATTTTATTGAATTATTTTATTATATAATTCTGTTTAATGTAAAGCTATGACTTAGTAGGTGTATGTTTCAACTTATTATTATTTTTAAAACCATGTCTTTGTGGATTAGATTTCGTCTTACAATAGCATGTTGAGCCAAAAAAGAAGAAGAATTTACATACGTAAGAGTTTTTTGTTAATGTAATTTTAGATACAAAATATGTATTCATCAAATATATGAATAAATTACCGTCTGGTTTCTAATACAAGTATAAAATTAATAACAACCATAATAAAAATGTTCAAGTTTTTGTTTTTATAAAATTTTCAATTTTATTGAACGCACTTTATCTTATGCTTGTTCAAAGATAAAATCAAACACTAAAATTATATGATTGTATCTTTTTAAAAAAAATATGTACTTATGTATGTATATATTCATGGGTACATACTTGCAAGACTACGTATACTCTACCCCAAAAAAAAAAGGTGAAAAAATTTAATTAGAAAAATCCAAGTCCAAGTTCATGTTTTTTTTATTCACAGTTAAAACAAAAACAAAGAAGCTTCAATTCAGATTATTCCGTTTTTGTTTGTCTATTTATTATTTATTGTATTTTTAACAACACAGCATTTAGAGAGTTTTTTAAACAAAAAAGAAAAACTAAAATAATCTGCAGCATCTGATCTGATCTGATCCAATCTAGAATTACAAGCAATAAAATCAAAAAATAATAAAATAACATGTACATATTATAATGGTGTTCAAATTATTTATAATAAAAAAAAATGTTAAGTAGTCAACCTTCACGTAATTTAATCTGTATATTAAAGAATATATTTTGTATGGACATACATATGTATGTATATACTATATCTGTATGTTTATATGAACGGATGTACAGTACAGTTGTGTTCAAAATAATAATTTATACCTATTCCGAATTTTCTTTTACATTTCAATCGTTTCATTTTAAAAAGCAAACTTTTATACGCTTTAAAATGCAATTGAATTTCAAAAACATAGATAGCTATGACGTTTGAAAAAGTTTTCACCTCAAGAAAAAACAAAACATTTTTTTTTTTACATGACAAAATTATAATAATGAATACTAAATATGAGGGTCTAGTTTCAAAACTAACAAGCTCCACTCTAAACTAATGCAGTCGGTTTTGTGAGTTTTGATTTAGCCAAATCGCTGAAGCTTGTGAGTTAAAAAAAAAATATCATTTTTTAAACCTAAATTTATAAAGGATTTTGATAGTTTTGCTTAACCAATTAATTTTAAATGAAAAATAACACAAGATTCAATTTTCTATATCTATCACAAATTTTTTTTAAAAAGTGGAGGTTGTGAGTTTTGAAGCTATAGCCCTAATATGAATTGTCAAAGAAAATTTATTGAAAAAGATTGCATATTATTAGGAGAAAACATTACCATGATTAAACAATCCATACATAATTCTATTATTATACAGTTTTTTCTTGAATGAAATATTAATTAAATAAAACAGTTAAATTAGAAACCGATTAAAAAATATATAGGTAGGTAACTACATACTTAAAATTAATTGAATTCCTGTTTCTTAAAAAAAATATGTACCTACATAGATATAAATAATAACTAAAAAAAGGAAATGTAAAATAACACTATCATTTTTTTGAGCACAACTGTATAAATATACATATATATTAATATAATAATTTATGTTTACATGGGTATACTATAATACTATACTATATTTTTGGTTACTATAATACTACTAACTTCTACGCTACATATTTCATACTTAAGTACATCCATGTATGCATAGGTATTATATACATAAGTATCTACATGCATATGTAGATATGTATATTTATAGTACGTATGTACATATCTCTCTCATCTCTGAATCTAGATTAATTGGTACATGATGATATAGGCACATATGGAAATTCTTACATTTGTATGTACATATGTATATGTACATATATAATAACATACCTACATACATAATATTATTATGTTTGGATATTTTTCTTGATTTACAACGGTAAAAACTTACAAGAAAAAACAACACAAAAATAAAAAATAAAGAAACCGGATTAAAATATCAAAAACAGAAATTAACAGTCAACAGCCTGCCTATGAGTGCCTGCCTATATAGTACATACATACATATGTATACGGTCTGTACGGTACAAAATTCATGATTCAACAACGGAATCTTAAATTTAAAGAAACGGAATACCTACACAACTTAAAAAAAATTTGATCATTATTTTATTATTATCATCATTGTATCAATAAAAAACAAGTATCAGTAAAACCAGCATATGATGATAAAAAAAAAAATAAACAGTTTTAGAACTAAACTGACATCTTCTCTTCTTCTCTTATTAAAACCATAACATTGTATTGGTAAATGGTAAATTGCGATTAATGATAATGATGATGATGACGATGACTATAGCGTTAGTGATTCTGATGGTTTTATATTTATTATTATAAAAAGGTTGATGCACGATTCAAAATATTTTTTTTGTTTTGCTTTGTTAATGAATTTTTTTTTTTATAGGAGGAAAGTAGAGGAGAAACTGTCAACCGCTAGATGGCTAGATGTATTTTTTTTATTGAATTTTCAATAAAAGAAATTTATTTAAATTAATTTTAAAAACAAAAAAAGAATAGAAAAAAATAAAAAACAAAAAGAAATTAAGAATTTGTTCGATCAGCCGGTAAAACGACCTTTATAATATAAAAAAAAAAACACACTTACGCAAGCTGGTAAAAATAACAGAAAAATAAAAATAAATATGGAAAGAAATCACGGTAAAATAAAAAAAATTATCGTTTTGGTAACCAAATGCTTTTTTTAATGTTGTTAATTTATAATTGGTTATCATGTTATTTTTAAACGGTAATTTTTTTTTTTATTTTTATTCACACCCATTTTTCAAATTAGATTTAAGGAACGATAATTTTTAGCATTTCAGAGAGGTGTCAATTTGTCCAGTATTTCGCTTTTGTCTGGTTTTTGATATTCTAAGTAACCACGTCTATAATTCGAATTACTTGAAAACATTGTATTGCTACTACTATTACCTATAATACTATTGTACTACTACTAACTCTAAAATAAAAACAAATAAACAAGGAATGAGCCTAATTACCGATGCAGATTAAATTTAACTCAATATTTGAACATACATACATACATACACTTATTTGCATTATAACTATCTAATCTAATATGTTCTTTCAGTTTAAAATAAATATTGAAATTTAACTTTTTTATAATTTAACCTATCCTTAGATAATTAAAAAATAATTTTCACTAATTAATAATTATTTATTTATTAAATAATATTGTATATAAATATTAATATAATATATTGACTTGTTTTTCCTTTTCTAGGATTCATTTAATTCTGTTTTAAATGATCATTTATATTATAAGGTAAATGTAAAGTACAGACAGGTTTATGTAAAATTTATTTTAACGACTTTCACTAAACACATTTTTTGACATCTTTAACTTTTAAATTTGGATTCTTTGGAAAATTCAAGTTTTTATTTTAAATTTCACAAAAAAAATATGTAAAAGGAAAAGTCTTTAAATAAAGATGAGTGAAAAACTAGTTAGATATTGTTGCATTCAGGTAGATTTTTTTTTTGTTGCAAAATTACAACTATCGAAAATCTTCTTTTTTTTTTTAATTTGATATGACAGCAAATTAGAGAAATTGAAATTCAAGGTATATTCATAAAATTTGGGTAAACTGTAAATTCAATAAATTAACTTCCAGTTTTTTGAAAAACGCTGTAGTTTACAACTAAGCATTAAGTACATATAAACATGATCATATAGTAAGATTTGCGCAAAAGATTTGTGCGAAACTTAAGTTACATAAATATAAAAAAAAAAACCTAAATTGGTTGGATTAAATTTCTGTAAGAATGTTTAATTAATCACTTAGATTTTCAAATACTTTAAAGGAAAATAAAGGATTCAAAATGAATTCTGTTTATTTGTTAGTTGATTAATAAAAAGAAAATTATTTTTATAAAAATAATTTTCTAATTTATTGTGTAAGCAAAATTTCTACCTTAATGTGTGAAAATTTTTATTACAATATAACTGTTTTCAATATTAAAGACAGTTAAATTCTTAATGTTCACGCTTAATAAGACACTTTTCGAAAATTCCTAAATACAAATAATCCCAGATCATTTTATTAGCACATTTTCAAAACTTTTTTGAAAAATATGCCTTTAAGTTTCTGTCTGTGGAAAGGATCAGTAGGTGGAAAATGAATTAAGTAAAATGTTTTTTAAGAATCCTGACGAATGCTTCTATTTTTTAATCTCGGTTTTTCAAAATCATTTTTTTAGAATATCGGTATTCAAAATCTTGCTTTTCCTAAAAAAAATCTTCCTACATCTTGTTATTTTAAAAAGGAAAATGAAGGTATCTCTTTTTTTCAGATATTTTCCACAGTGATTAAAAGATATTTTCCACAGTGGTTATTTTCCACAATTAAAAAAAAAAAAAGATATTTTAAAAAACGAAGACAATGAAAATTAAATAATCCAAACATTCCATATCAATCCTTTTTTTATTTATTGATATTCAAATTTATACAGAGTTGATTAATGACCCATAAAATTTTACCGTTTGTTAAAAACTAATTCACAATAATCAAAACTAGATTGAAAATTATCAACAATAATGTCAAAAATAAGATATAATTTTACATATTCATTTTTATTACGTTTTGTTATATGTAGGTATTCATTTTGTTTAGATTCATCAAAAGGAACAAATTGAATATTTCCAGCTTCAGCACTATAATTTTACACGTCGCTCAATAAATCAAAATATCAATTTACAAAAAAAAAAAAAAAATTTTCAGTTATATTTTTAATGTCTAATGTTTTAAGCATAAAAAAAACACTCTCCAAGTTTCTTTTAAGATTTGTTTTGTTTGTTGTTGTTTTTGGTTGAATAATGACGATGATGATGATAATGATGTCGTATAGAACAAAATAGAAAACAACCGGAATAAATTAGAATTATTATTATTTTTTTGTTTTTGTTAAATTTAAAACTTGATTTGGTAAAATTTTTATATGGTTTGTATTGGTCATGTTGTTCTAGATCATGTTTACCATTATTTTTATTATTTCTATTAAGTTATTCGTAATTTGGTGTACTTACTTACTTTTATTATTTTCCACCTACAATCTTTTTTTAAGTTTATTTGTCCAAAAAATAGATTTATACTCTCCATATAAATAAAACAATAATAATAATTAGTACCTAACTATCTAATTAGAACCTTAGTTAAAGAGAAATTCATTTGATATTAATTAATGAAAATAAAATAGGGTTAAGTTGTTAAAACAATGGTACACTATTAATATATACACAACATACATACACAACAATATGTACATATGTAAATATAAGGTGTTGAATTGATATATTTGTAATATAGAATTAGAAAGTATCTTAGTAGTTATAAATTCAATATTTTATTATTATATATAACTATATTATATTATTTATGCATACACCTACATACATATGTACATAAATATATATGTATATTATTAAAAACTGTGACACTCATGTTTAGTGCCTACAACGAACTAAAAGACGCGAAAGGAGAAATTAATAATTATGACTTTATCCAAGTTCAAAAATTGTAAAGTCTAACAAAAGAAACTTTAACTATTAATTGGCAACCAAAGCAAAAATAACTAGACGGCTAATATTGGTACTATGAGAGCTAATACGCTTTTAAGGTTATAAAGCTAGTGAAAAATAAGAAAATTGATCAATTAAACAAAATAAATTAAAAAAAAAAACCAAAAGAAAATATATACCAGAATTTTTTTTCCAACACATTTTCTATTATCTTATCAATATTTAACTATTTAGTTGTTAAGCTTTTTTCTTTCTATTGTATAATAATTTACCTTAAGGTAAAGTCACGATATGAAACGCTTCATTAATGTAGTGTGCAACAAAACAAAAATAAAAAAAAAAAAAAAAATAACGAAAAATATATAAATTGTACTTTGTATTGTGATTGAATTACTTACACAATTTTAGTGCAGCGCAATTTATAAAAACAAAGGCACCTACAAATTTAGTTCTTATTTTTCAGTTTTTTTTTTTGTTTTAAAAATGTCACGTGCTCGAATACTAACCAAAAATACTTTATATAACATTTTTTTTAACTAAATAAATAGTAGGTACCATATTGTTTAATATTAAAGGTAGTAACTAGTAGATTTCGTTGTTTTTCACAACTTAAAAATTTTATTGAACTTTTTTGTTTTTTTTTTTATACAGTTATGGTCAACTTTTTAAAAACATTATTATAAGTTACATATAGTATAATTTTAAGTTTCAAAAGAATATTCATTGCTAGCAAATTTTAAAAATTTTACGTAAAAAACCAAAAATTTAATATCAGAATTTTAAAAAATAAATACTTTTTACCGTTATATTCATACAAATTTTACCTAAATTTCCAAATAAAAATGAATCTTTTTTAACGAAAAATTTCTCTTTTTAAGTTATGTTGAAAAGCCTTTTTTTTATCTTTAATCTCAAAATGTATTTTGATTATAATTCAAAAATTAAATGTAAATTTTAAGAAAATTCAGTTCCTTTGACTGTATCTATCATTTAAATGATCTGTTTGTCGGCAATTTTTAAGATCCAAAAGGGATTCAATTTCATTTAATTTTGCATTTTTCCTGCGCCTTTAATTAGTTGATCATAACTGTATAACGTATATAAGTATGTATAGTTTACTTAAGATAATAGAACCATATAAAAAAGGGAATTTAGATTGATTTTGAAACAAAGAAAAATGAAAAGTAATAAATGGCTATTGGTAGAAAATAAAATAAAACAGGAAAAATTAGATTTTTATAAGTATGAAAAAAAAAAAAAAAACAAAATAAAAAAAGAATTTAAACTGGGAGAAGAAACAGAGACAAAACAAAGAAACTTGTTTTAGAGAACTTATAGATATTTTTTATTTTAATAGGGTTTATAGGATTTTAATTTTTTCACTTTATACTTATTATTTTATAGTTTTGTAACGTTTACTTTTGATTTTGAATCAAATCTTTTTCTTTTCTTTAACAATTTGTTTTAACACGATTAGAGAAGAGTTGATATTTAAAATATTTTTTGTTTTAAAAATATAATTATACAATGTATTTAGATAAAAATTAATTTTCTATATTTTTATAAACAACTTCTTTTTTCATAGATATACGGAAGTTTTTAATTTATTGGGTACCTATGTGAAATTTTTATTATACTTATTGATTAGAAAATGATTATTTATGTAGCCCTAAAATTTTCAAGATTTTTATTTTAAACAAAAAATACTAAGAAATTATCAAAATACTTAAGAAAATATAATGTTAAAAAGATTATTCCGAGAAAATAATATTTTTGTTATTTTATGTTCAAAAATGCATATATTATGTAGTTGTATGTACATATAACTACATTATATTTTAATCAATTAAAATATGTAGTTTTAATTAAGACATGTTAATTTAATTTTCAGGTTTTTGTATTTATTTAATTTATTTATTTAATTTAATTCAAGAATTTAAAACATAATTACTTTTAGAAATGGAGAAATAAGTTGTTAGGCAACAGTTTTCACTGCTATTTTAAGATGATTAAAAAATTCTTTCAAATTTTTTCATTTTTTAATCATTTCTTGTACAGGTATGCAATATAACTGAAGTGATAATTTTCGATTTGGAAATGTAAACTGGTTTAATTTCTTCCAATTTTTATTTAATATGTTTTTTTTTCGGGAAGTTTTAAAATTATTTCAATTAATTTATAAGGAAGAAGAGTAAAATATATTTAAATATGACATGAAAAATGTTGTATTTTTTTAAATATTTGATAGGAGGCAGTTTTTTTTTTTAAATCAACACACTTAAATAAATAAATTCAAAGCAATTCACTTTGATTTGGTGAATAAAATTACAATATACAATTGAATAGTTGAACAAGTAGAACTGTATAGATTAATTTTCTAATATTATTAGATGGATAGATATTATACAAAAAATAATAATATACAGGGTGTTGCCGGCTCAACGGTCTTCTTTGATATGGGTGATCGGGCATTTTGAGACGAACAAAAAATCGTATTGGAGAGGGGGGGGAGAACTATTCGAGATCCTTCTCGAGATATGAGGGGTTAAGTGATTTTTCATTTTAAATCACTTTGAACTTTCATAACTTTGTAACTGTTATGATATGGGAATCATTAGTACACAAAGATTTTTTGTTCGTCTCAAAATGCCCGATCACCCATATCAAGAAAGACCATCGAATTGGAAACACCCTGTATACTAAGCACATTATCAGATTTACTTCTTTCTTCCAACTTGAAATCTTGATTTAAATTTAAATTTCAGTTCTAGATTTTATGCTACTTTAAAGTTTTTAAATTTATTAAATCAAAATTTTGAAATTTTTAGGTAACACCATTATCTACAATAATATTCAAAAAATTTTTTTTAAATATTGTCCGTGGTCTTGTTTCAATCTATAAAAAACATTTGGTGCAGGGTCAATTTAAATACATTTTTTTATATAGTTTTGAGGAGTGTAACAACACCATAACTATAATAATCAAGAACTTTTGGGTATTTTACAATAAATACAATGAGTAAAATTAAATTCAAATATTTGCATAATTTTAACGCTCCATTAACTTAATGGAAAATTTTTCGACAGTTTTAGATACAATAAAAATCAAAACAAAAAAAAAACAAATATAACAAATCGATTAATTTTGTTTTTGTAAATTGAACCAAATCTGGGTTTATTTTCAAAATTATCGATTCCCATTTATAAATTTTATTTCATTTGATTAAATAAAAAAAAAATTTACAATATTATATGTTATACTTGATCGATTCTATTATGTCGATCAAAAAATTAAAGTTCGAAATGTCTCTTTGATTTAAAAAAAAAAAAAAAAAAAACATATAAACTATGATTTAACCCTTTAATGACCTTGAGTTATATTTATAAAGTTAATTAATAAATTTTTTTCTTTCTTTTAAGAAAACAAAAATAAAATTCTAAATAAAATTTTGTTGAAATTTCATCATTTCCAAAAGAATGGAGGTAAAAAAAAAAATAAAAACTGCAAAAAAAAAAAAAGAAAAACAAATCTCTGACCTAATTCAGGTGAATTTAAATTCTAACAACAATTCAAATAAAAGAAAGAAAAAAAAAATAATATGGGTAAAAGACTTCACGGTCTAGGGCTTAAATATACAAAAATAAAAATGGTAGGTAACTATGAAAAAAAAAAAAATTTTACAAATCAATTTCACGAAGTCAATTTTAAAAAATCTCAAGGCCATGGGAAATATATTTTTTCTTTATTTGGTATTTTCATGTTTAAGTTTTCTTTTATTCACTCATAATTTTTGTTTTTTTTTTCACTATTTATTCATTAGTGAATGAAATCTCTTATCATTTATTTACTATATAAGTATTTTTTTTTTTTTTTTTTCCAAAATTTATTTCCCTCATAAAAAGAAAAATGAAAAAAGAAAATGCATTAATAAATGTCTAAGAAAATGAATTAAGAAGACAAAAGAATAGTTAATTAAATTCAAAGGGAATTCATGAATTGAATTCCCTTGAACACGAGTTTATAGTCATCAATTAACTCAATAATCATAGAATATTAAGTTAAACTTTTAAATAAAATACGTATATAAATTTATAGTTTTGAGATGACTTAAAGTAATAATTTTATGGGAATATTTTTTTGCAAGTACAACTTTATAAATAATAATTAAAAAGAAAAATATGCAGTTGTTCATTAGAATAATATAAATATGTATAGTCTTTACTTTTTAAACAATTGTAATTCATCTTGTTTTATATGAAAATTACCTTCAGTGACGCAGTTTAGAGGCTGATATCATATTTTTTCAACAAGTTATACGTGGTTGTGTTATTTTCTCTTTTATACGCGAAGTATACCTAAAATCTAAACAATTTTAAATCGGTGAAGTTTTAAAAATTTCTCAGATTACAACAAATTTCAAAGACTGAGCTCTTTGGTACCACCGTTAACAAATTAACACTAAAAGCGAATTTTAAGCGAACATGATTTGTACCTGCAGTCTGAATCATTAATCTATGTTCTAGTTTAATTTGCATATGTCTTTGCAATGCTTTACCTATAAACTTGGAATAATAGGAATTGATTTTCCTCTATTAGATTTTTAGTTTGAAACATCATTTATCTTTCCTAAAAGTAATTAAGTAGTTTAGTATTTATTTACTTATTAACAAACTAACCGAAATAAATGATGACAAATTTAATTAATGATAATTCTCAAAATGATGAATTAACTGATGCTTGTACTAAGCAATATGTCTGTTAGTTTTAGATTTTTTTATTAAGTAGTTTTAGTTTGCTTTACAGTAACTTTTATGTGTCTAAAGGTATAGTACTTTTTATAATCGAGAACTAAATAAAACTCAATAATTCAAAAGTTCGAGATCGATACATAAAAAAAATTACACAAACATTCAATAAGAAAACTGTTGAAAAATAAATATTAGAATTATTCATACAAATTTTCAGATAGTCATAGCTTAAAATTGATTTAAAAAAAAGAATTTACTAAGGGCATAATAATAAAAATTTATTTAGCTAAAAAAATATGACTGACTTCATCTTAGAACGGAAAAAAATACTAATATCAACTTCATTTTCAAAATTAAACATGGAAAAAAGTAAAATAAAACATATTGAATTACTTTCTAACACGATATTCTGAATGATACTTTGAATTTTCAAAAGAAAATTCTATAGAAGAAGGAAATAATGTGAAAATATTTTAATTCTTTTATTGTTTTAAAGTGTTTCTTACAACAAGATAATATAAGAAACAAGGAAGTTACAAAAACAATTTTTTATAAAGTTTGTTTTTTTTTTTTTCAATTTCCCTGAAATTATTAATTTTCTTCTGTTGTTTTTTTTATTTAAAAAGAAAAATAAAAAAAACAAAAATTATCTCAACATTTATTTTTTATTTTTCGAAATAATTCGAAGTTAAAAAATTACATTAACATTTTGTACAAAACTCTATTTTTAGAAAAAAAAAAAAAAAAAAAAATGACAATAATTGACTGAACCACTGACCAGACCAGTATGACTTTTTGAAATTTAATCTTTTCGCTGCTTTATTTTTTTTTTTTTTTTGCTTTCAAAATTCGAATTTGTACTAAAAGATTGTTACTATAATTTTATGAATTTAATCAAATTGAGGTTAGTTTCAATGTTTTAAAATTTTGTAATTTAAAAATAAAAAAAAATTAAAATTAGATCGTGCAATATATAAGTATCACGTTTTCTATTTTAAAATTTAAACCGTTGTTCTATTTTTTTAATCGTTTATAAGCTTTAGTTTTTATCCGCGATTCTTTAAAAAACAAAAATTTATCATAAAATTGCTTTTGTGATTTTTCAACACAATAATTTATAATGGACACAAAATTTTATTCAATAATATTCCGTGTATAAAATTTGAATTAAAATTTATATTTTAACTTTTTTAATTGACGATTAAATATATAAGTATACAAATGAAACTTTTTAAATCATTTTAAAAAATCGATTTTTTTTTAAAGTGAAGTCAATTAATAAGCAAAAAAAAAAAAGTAGTCTTTAATTTATGAAAATATACTGTAATTGACAAGAGGATGAATGGATCTTTAATCAAGTATCCAATTAAATAATATTTTAAAGTTTTTTTTTTTTTTTTTCATTTTTGAAACATATTGAAATTCTTTCATATTCAGATTTATTATTATACTAAATGATACATATTTCATTTGTTCACTGATTTCTATTATGTATCAATCTTCAATCTTTAACAACTTTATACTTTAACTTTAATTGTTATTTCTTTAAACCATGAATAAATACATAAAAAAATATTCCAGATCAGATCAGAACTAATCACAATTCACAGTTCTATTTTTTTTTTTTTTTGACTATTTATTAAAATTAACAAGAGAATCGAATTTTCAAAGAAAATCATTTAATATGAGTATAGTTCAGTTTATCCCATTCATATATGTATGTACGCATATCATATAAACTTTTTAGTTTTTTTTTTTTTTTTTTTCTTGAAAAATATCAAAAGTAATCTACTATTTTACAATATTTTGAATACTCTATATTATATTTTGTGAATAGAATTTGTTTTTAAACATTGAAATTTTTTGTTTTTTACTATAGATACATATGTGTATGTATGTATGCAACAATCGAATCTATCTAATATATTATATTACTTTTGGTATTAGAGATAAGTGTAAGAAGGAACTATAGAACTGTTTTTTTTTCTTTTAATTTTATATAAAGTTATATTTATAATTTTGTCTCTTCCCCCTTGTTATATTATTGTTTTTCTTATTAAAGTCTGATATATGAGGTCAATGCTCCAATTAGATTGTCTTTCATGTTATTCTTTATACACGAGATGCACCGTTTCTTAACAGTTTATATTGTCTGTTGTTTTCTATATATGTATATACTAATATTTTTTTTTTTTTCATTGACAATATTTTAAAAGAAATAAAAAAAAAAAAAAGAAAACAGTGACATAAAAATCATTAAAGTTTTAAATAAGAAGACCAAAAGACCAGGTATTATAGAATTCAAAGATAATAAATTAATTTCAACTTCTATTTTTTATGTATTCATTTTATCAAAATGTGAAAGTTTACATAAAAACAAAAAAAAAAAAAAAATTAAATTATTACAACTTAAATTATAGTTTCGATATTAGATATTATATAAAGATACGTCTACTATAAAATTAAACATAAAGTGTCTAAAAATAAAATTCTATACTATATTCTATATATGTATGTATGTATGTATGTATACATAATTTAAATTTCATATCAAATGAAAATGTAATTTAAACTGGAATTATATATACATACATATGTAACAGGAGTTTGTTTTGATAGAAGATATTAATATAATAATGTACCTATGTATGCATATGTTTATAAATAAAATTGCTACAATTATTAATAATCGAATTTGACAGCTAATAGGTATATTTTTTTTTCTTTGGTTACATACATTGTAAGCATTAAATTATTTTATTACTTAGCTCTTATTTAATTTCGTAATTCATTTAAAGACTTATTTATCAGTTTAAGCATAATTATGTACTTATATACCTATATAAAAAACAAAATTATTAAATATATATATTTATATTATACATACATATTGTGGGTTGTATAGTTTTTTAAGCAAATATGTAGGTTTTATATAATTTGTACGAATCCAGAAAATTAAAAAAAATATTATTACCTATATATATATGTAGATAGCGCTGCATAAAAATTGTTAAATTTACTTTTTGCATTATACGTTACTATTTTGTAGTTTATAATACTTTCTGATTTATGTTAATTTAGCTATGCAAAAATTTGAATTTTGAAAAACGAGTAAAGTACAGTATACTTTGTGTGTGTGTATAAAAAAAGATTTGATTATTAGTCTATTAATAATTTTAATACATTTTAAAAATATACCTAACATGCATATTATAATACGAGACTCACATCAAATATCCAGCCATGAACTGCAGAGAGTGAAAGCTTAATTAGAGGGCCAGCTTTTAACAAATTTACACGTAGTCTTATTTAAAAAAATAAGGGATCAACTAAAAATCTTGAACTAACACAAAAACCATTTAACTTTATTCAATTTGGTTCAAAGAGAAAATTAAAGTCGCATCTTTTTCACATAATTCATTACAGAAAAATATTTTAAAATACATACATCCATATGTATAATGTTTTCAGTCATAAATATGCATTTAAAAAATTGTCTTCCTTTAAATTTTTTATTATAAAAGCAAATTGCCTCAATATCTAAATAGTATACGTCGAGACTACTTTCATACTTTAAAATTTTGTACACGCTTATATGGCCTATTACCGAGACCTATAAGCGCCTATAATTGAGAATCGATTGCAATTCTCTCACAACTACAATCATGTGTTTTCAGTTCTTGGCCTGTTTATTTAGGTCTTGTTATAATATATAATACAGCTTAATAAGTAATGAAAGTAATTTTCTAAGCTTTAAATAATATTCTAAAAATGAACATACTTTATTCATTTTAAAGTTCAACAACATTTTGTTTTTTTATTTATTTTTAACTCAAAAGTCAAAAATATTTGTATTAAAAATCAAAGTGTCATTAACATTCTATATATACAAACAAAAAGAAAAGTATACAACTGTCATAAATAATGATTAACATTTAACTGGATTTAAAAAACTCAAGGTTACTAACTTCTTAAAGCATAAATTTTCACCTTCTGGCAAAGAAAACTTTGAAATAAAATGAGCAAATAATAAAACTTTGTGTACCTACTTTATTTTTTTTTTTATTAAATTTTCATTGTTAGGCATAAACAATAATCAAGTGCAATGTAACTCTTCTTTACCCTACCTTAACCCAACCTACCTACCACCTCTATGTGTCATTGTTATTGTTTTTTTTTTTTTCTTTTCCTTATTTCTTGATTTTTTATGTATAATTATGATACCAAAGTAAAACAACAACAATAACAAACAGTTGAATACATAATATTTTTATTTTTTTTTTGTTTTATTAAATTACAATTTCATTTCATTCATGCTACTGTTGCAACAGCAATTATTGTTTCGTTTAACATTTTATTCCTCTTTTTTTGCACTTTACATTTATTTTGCTGACGCTATATTATTTAATATAATGTGGTGTCAAATTTTTCCTTTTCTTTTATTTTTTATTTTTTTTTATTTTTAATACAGAATTAAAAAAGAAACGATGTGTAACGGAACGTTTAATAATAAATGATAATGAATTGACATACATTCACATAAGTCTGACCAAAATCTGGATAATCTGATATAAATACCAAAAAATATATATACGTATGTATGTAGGTATACAAAAAAAAAAAAAAGTCATACCGACAATTGGATTAAATTTTTAATATTTTGTACATAAATATGTATCTATACAATTTTTTTTAATTTGAATGGCAGTTGATGACATTCAATATGTATTTAATATTTTAATTAAACAAATTGATATTATAATCAATATGACAATCTTATAATCTTTAGAAGTTTTAAATTTTTTCCTGATTAAAAATAATCTATTGGATATGCAGAATAAGTATCGATAATTATAACTGAAAGAATAGTTAGGATGTAATTAATGTTAAACGTATAAAATACTAGAATAGTAAACTGTTTTCCCAAGATAATAAATAATAATATTGCAAAAGTTTTTAGCAGATTTAGTTTAGTACTATTATACAGGATTTTATTAATATTTAAACAGTTATTCGTGTAGACCCCGTTCTCTATATTGAATAATGTTACTGTGATTTCGTTTAGTTACAATGTCAATTATAATTCTGACTTTATAAAAAGAAAATCATAAAGAAAACAAAAAGAACGTTATGCATTGTTTTTTTTTGTATCTTTTTTTTTTTTTTTTTTGAAAAACCTCAAAAGTTGTCAACGTTTTTTAAAAATTTACATAAATGTCAATAAAAACGAACATTATTGTTTTCATTTTATGCTTTTTATGTATTTTTTTGCATTCATAAATCTTAAATTTCTTTCAACTGTACATTTAAAAGGTAGTCAATAATAGTTAGTTGTTATAAAAGTGAATTGTGAATATAAGTTGTTTAGATTTGTGATTTTTTGTTTTTTATAACAAAAAAAAAAAAAAAAACAATAAGTAGTTGGAAAAATTTTCTTTTATTGCCATTTTAAACATGTTAAAAATTGTATTTACTTATGATAGCTAATGAATTGTTGCTTTTTTTTTATTTTGTTTTGAATTTAATTTAATTTTTTTTTTATTTTGCACATACTTGCATACCTTCTTTTGTATTTTTGTTTCTTTTTTTAATTGAAATACTAAAAAAAAAAAAAAAGAAAATTTAATTTTACTTGGAAAATGAGCTTTTGTTTTATCATTTAACACGTCAACAACCTAAGCAAATCCAAGGAAAATAAAAGACACTTGAACTTGTATTGTTATTGGCGTTTTTCGATTGTTTTATAGGTACCTTATACCTATAGCTAATTTGAATAAATAATTAAATTTTCTTTTTAATTTTTTTTATCTCTATCTCGATCATTCTTTCTAAATGAAAACTTATTTACAAAAATGTTTAAATGAGAAATTTAAAATTTTTAGAATTTTATAAATAAATATTGAAAAAAAAAACAATTTTTTAGTTTTAAATTTAAATACATAAATATTATTTTCATTTGTGCTTTTACAAAATTTAAGTATTTATGGATAATATTAAATTTCGAATTAGTAATTTTCATAATTTTCTTATTTTTTCAAAAAAATTTTTCAAAGTTAATTGGGTTCTTTTTTTTTTTTTTTAATATTTGACAGTTTTATTACAACTGTGTTGGTTTCATTAAATTTTGTAAGATCAAAAACCATAAAATTCGGTAAAACATTAAGATTTAAAAAAAAAAAACATTATTTTAGAATTTATTATTTTTATTTTTTTTTTTTATGTAATAAAATTTTAATAAATCTGCCAAAAATGTTGATTTTTAAAAAATTTGACATTTTTCTTAAAGGTTGAAATGTTAATTCGGTCAATTTAATATTGAGTTGTAATATTTTTAGCTTTTTTTACGTGTTTATTTTCAAACTTTAGTACATATAAAATTTTTTTTTAAGCTATTTTATATAATAAATTTTAAATGTCAATTCAGGTCATATTTATGCACATAAAATATTATTTATTTAATGGCCAGAAGGCGTACACAATGATCACAATTAAGTTTAATTTAATTTTTAGTGTCTTTCAAATAAATCGTTTATTGTTAACATATTTATTAAGTATGGTATGTTATAGACAGTAGAAAACAGAAACAAATTAAAAAGAAATTTCGAGATTAGTAAATTGCAGTTGAGCGAAGTTCGTACAAATTTATTTCTTGGTTAAAAAAATTCAATAATAACTTTGTATAAGTTATCTAAACTTTAATTCATTTTACAGCAAAAATAAAATTTAAACCTCGAATCTTTTTTTTTTTTTTTGTAAATAAGTAATTTGATATAATATTTTTAAAGAACATATTATATATATATAAATGTGTATGTAATTGTAATCAAAAAAGTAATATTTAAGTACTTTTGACGTTTTGAAATTTAGTGTTATTTTTTAGTTCCTTTTTTGTCTCAAATATTTTTTATTATTTTATTTTAATGTAAAATAAATTACTACTGAAATGTGGTTTTTACACAAATAGAAAGAAAACAAAGAATAAATGAAAATTTACAATAAATGACCACAAAATAGGTATATATATGCATGTATAAATTGCATAATAAGAAATTATTACACCTATGTTATTTTATTATACACGAGTTTTTACTAAACTTTAAAAAAAATTTTTTAAACAAGCCAAATTCGATCTGATTTGTAATTTAAACTTCATTTAAAATAAAAAAAAAAACTTAAAAAAAATGAAAAAAATTAGATTGAAGAGATAAAGTTACGTTTTTCTGTAAATACATATACATATATAGTTATATATAAGTATATATATTTTTTTATAATAAACCGATGCATTTTGTAATAAAATGGCGGTATTTTTTTAATAAAGAATAAAATATAAAAACTAATTAAAAAATAAATAATATATGAATTAAATTGTGCATTAATTGCATCAATATTCAAAATATTTTTTTTTATGAAAAAATATTTTTTATATTTATTTTTATTACATTTAGAATAGAACATTTCTTTATTTTTTTTAAATAAATTTATGTTAATAAAGTTTTTATAATTTATTATGAAATTTTAATAATATTTAAAATGTTGTTAAAATTTTAATCTAAAAAAAATATTACAGATTCAAATTTATAAGGGGCCTGATGGCCTAGTGGGTAAGAGCGTATGAAATACGTTTAAAAACACCGAGAGAGTGTGGGTTCGAATCCCACACACGTCGTAAGAATAATTCCCACTTACGATATTTACAAACACGCGCTGGAAAAGGAAATTTCCTTTCTCACATTTATGTAGCATGTCGAATGACCTAAAATAAAAAAATAAAAATTACACGCCTTTAAATATGCTATTTTTATATGGTTTGATATTGAAGTGAATGGGTGTTGGTTAAAACTTTCATTACCAAGTAATTAATATGTAAAAATTAAAAAATAAAATTTAATTAAAAATAGTTATTTTTTAAGGAATTGCAAGCTTGTTTAAATTAATTAACATTTCTAATGTGAAGTAAACATTTTAAACAATAAATTAAACAAAAATAAAACCACAATTAAACCACTTTAATTTCAAATTAGCATAGTTTTTTTTTTTTTTAAATAAGATAAATTAATATACAAATATGGAAATTGATTTTAATATGTAATTGATATATATTTAATTAGTAATTGTATAAAAAATTAAAATTTTAAGTAGGTAGTAAAACAAAAAATATTTTTTAAATAAATTATAATTATACTTAAATTAGAAAAAAAACATTTTCTATACGTCCACCGATTTTGAATAAATTCTGACTGATTTTAAATATATTTATTATTTAAAATATTTTTATTTATTCTTCAATATTTTATTATTTACCTATCTAAAAAATCTTTTATCTTGAAATTTTTTAATGTTGATTAATATATTTTTTTTTCTCTTGGTTTAGAGTGTTAAATATTTATATAAGGTTTAATTTTTTCGTTATGTAAAAGGAATATTCGATACTAATAATTGACTTTTTAAATTTTTTAGTTATAATTACACTTTTTTGTAATTATTAAAAAAAGTTATTTAAAAAAAAAACATGCTTGAAAGAATGCGCGAATTAGTTTCACTTTGTCTGTTTTTCTGTTTCCTGTCCTGTCTGTTTACAAACCTATATCATTTGAAATAAAAAAAATTAATTTTAAACATGGGTAGATTAAAAAATGGTAGTTTATGAAATATATATTTAATATATGTTTTTGCAATATAAAGTATGTATTTAAATTTACCCTTATCTGAAACCGAAAGTTTGCAAAATTTTGGTTATTTGCGTATCACCGGACACACACTTTTAATCTCAGATATTTGAAATTTTAAGATGAAAATAGTGGATAACAGAGATCGTGACAGTTACTTATCAGTTTTGTTCATTATATTTCTCATCATTTAGAAACTTTAATTTGTCATGGAAGAGGATTAAGAGGATAATCTTGATCTTACAATTTGTATTTTATAATTAATTGATTTTACCTTTTTCAATTCAGTAATTTTAATGGAATTTTATTTTTGTTTTATTTTCAGTAAATGTATAAATTCAAGTTTAATTAATATTTTTATATTAATAGCAAATTTTAAACAAATATTTCAATAAATAAAATATTTGTTTTTGTAAAAATCAAAAATGCATTAAAATAAAATTCATAATGAAAGTGATAGAAGATATAATACATATTACAAATATATTACTTATAGTATTTTGCATTTAATTACCATTTTATTTACAATCAATCAATGTTTTCATTTTTTTTTTTTTTTTTTTGTGAGATATTCAATAAGTTATCATTATTAGTATTAACATAAGTACATAATATTAGAAAACAATTCATTTACCAAAATGATTTATTACAAAATTTACATTTTTATTCTATTGTTATTATAAAAACAGAAAAAAAAAATGTAAAATACATTTTATTTCACCACAATCCTATCATATATAACTATATTCACCTACTTTTACTTTGATTTCTATTATATTATTTCTATTATTGTTTTTTTAAATATATATGTCTCTTTCTATAAAATAACTGTTGTTTATAAAAAAAAAAAAATTTTATAGTAGTATAATTATCATGTTATTATTATGAATTACCGATGCGGATAAATTGTTTCACCTTTTTTAAGGTAAGTAAGTAACAAATACATAATAAGTATGTTAAAACTATAATATTATAAATTATACTGAATTCTATACTATAGTTATAGGTTTATGCTTTAACGAGTTAAAAAAGTATAGATTATCTAGGAATGGATAAAAATTAAAAAAACAAAAAAAAAAAAAAAAAGAAATAAGAAGGCCAACTAATTGTAAGGTAATTGACCATGATGAGAAAATAAGTAGTAACGTCTTAATTTAACTATATATATACTACATACATATACATATGTTTGTTTTGAGTTTTCTTTTTATTATTATTATTTTTGATACTAATTTTATTTCATACATTATTTATATTTTATATAATATTGTTGAAATTATTAGACGAAAACAATTTAATTGTGGTTTCTTGTAAAAAAAAAAAAAAAAAAACAGCTACTACTTTAGACATAATTATTTTTGTTCAGAAGATATTTCTGTACAAAATTGCAAAATTTTTCTTTTTACTTTCGAAGTTATTTTGTAATAAATATGTTATCCACAATTAGTTTTGTAATTTAAATCTAAAACACCATTTAACACTTTGCCTTTTTTTGTTTTAATTAAACAGAATTTCAATTAAAGTTTAATAGATAATTTTTTTTTACATTCAATAATTAGCATAAACTTTAATGAACACCAAAATAAAAAATTGATATAGAAATTGTCAAATGACAAAGGAAAAAAATGTTCTTTTCAAATTGAACGCAATCATTTACAATAATTTTCTAAATGCAAAAGTATATAAAATTACAAATTCTGTAGAGAGTTTAATTAGTAAAGTAGACTCCAGAGAAATTTATTAAATTATTTTATTTATTTTAATTCTACAAATTACATAGAATAATGCAATATTATTAAACTATCAGCTATTAACGTCATTATAAATTGTGTACCTACTTGATTATTAACTTATATAGTAATGTTTATTTATTTTCTTTATATTACATATATTTACATTTTCAGTAGTTTTTCTTTCAATTAAAAATTGCATAAAACTTATGCTAGATTTTAACTGGCAGTCATATTCTTAACTAATATCACTGTTATTTTACGTAAAGCGCCTAAAAGTATGTAACACATAATAACTTAATATTTGTTTTTATAGTATAACCGCTGGCTAGTAATTCCTTACCTTTGCTACCAAATATAGTATATATAATAAATAAATACATAATATATAATATATAATATAAACAAAATAAATATTAGATGTATAAATTATTAATAGTATTTAACCTATTATAAGGCCTTTAGTAGCCGATGGTTTAGTTACATTGTATTATCCTATTTTATTTTATATTATATGTAATATTAATATAAATAAATAAATAAAAATAGTCATTCCTTATTGGTTAAAATTAAACGATCACGTGTTAACAATAGTAATTTAATAGGTATCTGTAAAAACGTAAAAAATTTTAACATAGTCAAAATAATTACCTATAGAGTAAACTATCACAAAAAAAAGAAAAATTCTTGTAGATTATGAATTGGTGGAATTGGTTGATCAGAATTCATAATATTATGACAAAAATGATCAGTAGATATATTTTACTTGTTTCTCTTTATAAAAAGAAATTTTCTTATTTAATAAAAATCAATCAAAAAATACAATATTTATTATTTTTTTATTAAAACAAAAAAAAAAAACGTTAACCGAATTTTCATTTTCTCAAAGTAGATAATATATCATTTTACAAATCTAATCTTAAATTCAAAAATTTTCTCTTTAAAAAAAAAAAAAAAACCTTTTTTTTTTGCAATGTTAAAGTACAAAATAAAATTATTTTAATTTATTTATGAACTAACCGAATTGAATTGTAATTATTTAAAAAATTGATTTTTCTGTTTTTTCTGTTTTTTTTTTTTTTTTTTTTGAATTCTACAATTGAACATCCATCAAATAAAATCATTTTGTTTTTTTATTTTTTCTTAATTCACATTTTATTTTATTATTAATTTATTTTGTGCCGATTTAAGATTCAGTTAACATTCGCTTTTTTTTTTTTTACTTTTTTATTATTGAATTTATGGAACTCATGATTGAATTTTTAATTTAAAGTTAGTATTCAGTAGAAGTTTTTCCATTTGAACGAATATTAAAAAAAAAAAAAATTATAATAAAAATAAATTAAATCACTTTCGCTTTCTATTTCTAATTTAATATGTACAATTTTTATTTATAAAACTATAAATAGTAAATTTTTGATTGTGTTTTAATTTTTTTTTTTTTTATATTTTTTATTACCATTGAAGAATAGAGACATTACATATTATTATTATGTATACGTATGTTGACATTATTAACATTTTACAAAAAAAAAAAAAAAAAAAAAAAAAAAACACAATTCTTTTGTTTTCATTTTTTTGATTTGTTTTGACTGACTGGAAACGAATATAAAAAAATAAACGAACACGGTTTTTTTTTTTTTTTTGTTTTAACGTGTTATGAATTTAAATTGAAATTTAAAATATGAAAAGAAAGAATTCGAGTAAAAGCATGCAAAAATCTCAAATCAAAATTTTAATGAATTAATTTAAAATACCTACTAAAAAAAGAAAAATGTATATGTAAATACATACTTATCATACTTATATAAACATTAATTATAATGAATGTAATAATTTTGAAAATTTAACTTTAAAACATTCAATTACATTTTTTTTTTTTATTCAAATCATAAGAAATTAAAATTTAATTATGTAAAATAAAAATTATACCTAAAAATTACAAGAAATCACCTATTAAATGAGTTAATTAGTTTTTTTTTTAAGTATACATATGTATTGTACATATTTATATCTACAAGAAATATTTTTAAGGAAAACCAAATATTTAACCAAAAATTAGATTTAATATGAAACTTATAGGGACATCACTATACTAGCTATTACGAGTAGTACAAGTTAAAAGATGTTACGATTTACGAAAACTAAAAATATAGCGATATGCAAAATTAAATACATATATAAATTTCTGGTTTTCAATTTTTCCTCAGAGTAAACAGAAAATTATTAGTGTATATAAAATTAGATTTAATGAATACAAATATTTCATTATATCAAAAAACATGGTATGATGATAGGAGCGGCCGCGGACTTTAATTTCAAAACTTTTGGAAATTTTGTTAATGTATTTGAGAATTAGAATCAAAGCCCTTTATTAGAGGAATTAAAACCTTCCGGCCATTAGATTCATAAACGTTTCTGAATTGCAATTAAAATTCGCGGGTTTTGATTGCTTTTGAATTGGAATTACGATCTACACCATTTTTTTTTTTTGGGGATTAAAAGAAGATTGTAATATATATATAAAACAGTTTTGATTTAATTTTAAAAAGAACAGTTTTTACAATTTAGTAGTTGGTTACAAAAGCAGAATTGAAACCTTTTCTCAAAAATTTATATATATAATATATATGCAAGATTTTGAATTAGGAGAAAATTTATAGTTGGGTACAGTAAAATAAAATTCAATCAAATGAAATACAGATTATGACAGCTACATTTATATTATTCACTGGGGCTTTAATTATTTCTCGAAATGAACTTTAGACCTACAATCTCTAGAGGAATTAAAACTTTTACTTATATTTTTTGAAAAGGTATTAAAGCCAACTGACATTAATTCCAAAAATAAAAGAATTAAAAGCACCGAAAATATTCATATACATACGTTTTAAAATCAAAATATTTATTTTCAGTATATTTTAGGGAAAAAAATTTTATAATGTTAAATATGAAATTTGTATTCATTTTTCTAAATAGGTTGAGCAAACTAAAAAAAAAAATTTTCCACTGAAATTATGTTTTACTTTTTACTTATTTGCTCTGTCAAAAGAAAAACTCGTATGTAATTTTATATTTAAATTATATATATTGTATATGTAGATATTGGCTATAATTTCATTATAACTTCAATTATAATTGGGATATAGGTAACTATCCAAATTTTGTCATAAAACAATTTTTTTAACTTTCTTTGAAATTTTTGTAAAAAAAAAAAAATATAATAAAATGAAAATATAAGTATAATAATATAATTCTGTATTATATTATATTCAATAATTAAGATTTATTTGACAATGATTCATTCATTACTATAATAACCAGCAACTTTTAAAATTTGTAAATTTTTTTATAATTATTTTAATTAATCGGAAAATAATGAAATTTTTAACAAAAAAACTATTATTACTTTTTTTTAATTAAATTAGTTCAGGATTATATTTATAGTTATTTAAAAATGTTTAATTCACTATCTGATAGTCCATGATTATAGAAATTTTTTTTCAACTTCGGGTTAAATAATTAAATAATTAGCATTACAGAATTTTATTGCAAAAATCTACCATAGCAAAGATTAAAGACGAGATTGATATTCTATCTGAAAATTTTTATTAAATGTATCTTAAAATTAGGTCAAGAATATGGTGCCAAAAGCTGATAACTAAAATAATTTTTCAAGTAAAGAGGAATAAAATGCATTTGTTGCCATAATAACAGCTTAATTTTTCGTATCCTTATTAACATTTATTGTATCAGGCACATTATTATTTTATACTGATTTTCTTATATGTTGTTTTTTTCTTTAATTAATAAAATCTCTTCCATTTTATAAACGCTATTATACCTACATATTACATATCTATATGCATATTCAATATTTCACGATAACTTTTTTGAAAAGCATGTAAAAGCATGTAATTTTTTTCTTTTATTTAAGTATCAGGTTTTTCAGGATATTATTAATACTAAACTTTAAGAAAATATCTAAAATACATTATGTACTTTAAAAAGTGGAAAAAAAAAAAGGATTTGCTTTTCAGATTTAAAGAGGCTCTAATCATCATATGCCCAATTTATATGTATTTTTTTTCAACTCTTTGGATAATTGAATTATTGTAATAGATTCTAATATTATGATCTTGTTAAAATTTTTTATTATTTTTTAAATATAAAACTACTGTTTCGTTATAATTTATTTATTACTTTTTTAAAAAAGAAAAAAAAAAAAAACAAAGTAAAAACAAAATTAAAAAATACATTAGATTTATCAATTTAATACAAAAAAAAAAAACTTATATTGCTTATATTGCATGCTATTACTTTACATTACTACAAAACTTAAATTATTTATAAATTGTTATATATACAGTTATAAAATAATATTCTACATATTACCTTAATTGTATTAATGTTATACATATACATATAATACATATTGTAGCATAATATCGTTTTTTAGCACATTTCCAAAAAATTTTTGAAAAAATGTGCTTATTAGTTTCACTCTGTCCGTCCGTCCGTCCGTCCGTCTGTTTACAAAACTTCTACACCGTTAAAGATAGAGAAAAAAAATTTTAACCATGGGTAGGTCTCATAAAAAAAATAATTTTGTGGAACAACTTTTTCATGTAGCCCCTCCCATTACGGAGCTACACTCCCTCAAACTTTGAAAAAGCCCTATTTTTAAATGCATATATCTTATGTTCTGCTTGAGAGTTTTTCAATCTGAAAACGTCATTCGACAGGTATTTTTTTTATCTTTGTAAATTAATATCAAAATTATACAATATTTTTAAATTTAGTATTTAAATTTACCGTTATGTGAAAACCAAATTTTGCATGATTTTTCTACTTTCATAACTCCGGCACGCTTTTAGATAGAGGCTTGAAATTTTGAGACAAGAAAGAACTTTTAGAATTAGTATAAGTTTGCTCAGAAAATTTTTTTGGACCACCCCCTGTTTATGAGATATGAGGGCTTAAAAATTGATAATTTGCTATTTTTAAACACCTGTAACTTAGGCACCTGTAAAAATTTTTCTTCGGCGAGGCATGAAAATTAAAGGTTCAATAATATATTTTTACGCGTGTTAACGGCTTTTTTTAGTTATATAGGATTCCGGACTTACGGCCCCTCAAAATTTCAAAAATGTCCTATTTTCACGTTTTTTCTTATTTCATGAAATTTTCAAATTTTTGTCCAAGTCAAAATTCTAAACAGTTTGTATTGAGTTTGGAAATGTGCGCTTTTAAAAACCGTTGGTTTACATTCTACCTTGTTTTTCTTAACATAATATTATGCTTTTTATTTTCTTTTTTCTTAAACTTGAGCTCTTTTATCTTGCCCATATTATAAACATAATTGTTATGACATGTACATATTAACATGATATTGAACACACTTATGTACATTACATATTCAATTCTAATCAATTATCTTTGTTTTTTTCTTTTCTTTTTTTTTTTTTGAATTTTTCATTCTTCTTTTGTTTTTGTCCAATTATAGGAAAAGAAAATAGAAAAAAATATAAATTAAAAAACAAGTTTAATAATATATTGGTATAGGGTACCTATTATAATTCAAGTTAAAGTTGAGTTCCATATAATTCAAGTTGAATGAAAAAAAAAAAACAATTAAATTAAATCAAGTCTAACTTTGGTAACCATAAATTTTATACAGATGTAATCTTTTACAGATATGATTAATAAGTACAATCAATATTCTGACCGATAAACATTGAACATCACAATATTAAATGTCAACAATTTAAAAAAAAAAAAAAAAAGTTCATAAAACTAAGATTTATTCTACTTTTTCAAAATAGATTTTACAATAAAAAAAAGTTTAATAAAAGTTATCGTTTATTAATTCAAACATGTAATAATACCTGTAATATAAATTGACAGTTACAATATAAAAAACGAAATAAAAAAAAGCTAGTATGTACAATATACACATATACTATACGTATATGTCTACAAGTATAATGTCATTTGGGGATTGATAAAATTTTACATAAAATATTAAATTTAAATCATATCATCACTTTAATCACTAACTCAGCTATCTGCAGTTTTATTGTAATTAAAAAGAAATTTTTATTGTTAATTAATAAAATTTTTTATATAGACATAAATGCCATTATAATTAACGGGATAATGTTTTGATAAAAGATGAAAAAGAAAATAACATTTACATACTTATGTATTTTATAAAATTTATAAGGAAAAACGATTAATTGATTTTTTTTTTTTTATTAACATTTAAAATGACTTATTTTTTTTTTAATTTATACGATCATGTATTATATATGATTAACAACTTGAAATTCTCATTAAAAATAACAGTACATATTTTGATTAATGGTTTTGAAAAAGTTGTCAAATATTAACAGATATTTTGTGCATTCTATAGATTGTAGAAGAACATAGATTACTAATTACTAATTAGTAATTACTATTATGATAATAATGAGAAAATATTTAAAATCTTAAGACTTTTTTTTAAATGAAAAACTTTTTAAATTAAATCCTAAGACTGTTTTTTTAAAACATTTACAACCTATTAAAGAAAACGTATAAAAAAAAAATTATTTAAAAAAAAAAAGTTTTTTTTTAAAGAAATAAAATTTTCGAAATGAACGAAAAAATTTAATTTTTGAAAAATTGAATTCTTATTTTTTATTTAGGTGACATTTAATGTCACTTCAAATGAAAAAAAAACAAAATAATATAATATGACCTTCATTCATTTCAATTTTGTTTTTTTATTTATTTAAATTTTGTGTCATTCTGTAATTTTACCTTGAAATTATGAATTTTCCGAAAAATAAGAGAATAAAAAACAAAACACAGAAAAAAAAAAACAAATATATAAAAATATCGTTCCAAAAATAAGATTGTATAAAATGAATGCAAATCGCAGAAAAAGTAAGGCAATTGTTTATTTGACATTTTTACGAAGTGTAATTAAAAAAAATTAAAAAATCATTTTAAAAATAAAAACTAAAAAATTAAAATCTATTTTTCTTTTGCAATTCAACCTGTTGTATTTGCAACTATTTATAATATGTGTTTTATAAGAAAAAAAAAAAAAAAAGTATTTTTTTTTAGAAATTTCTTTATATTAAAATAGAGAAGTATTATAATGTCAAAAGTTTGGTATATGTACCAATATGTTTTTGTTATTTTTTTAAAAAAAATTGTTTTTATGCGTTTTCGAGTCTAATCTATTTTTGTTTTTGAAATCCATATGTTATTTTGGAGACATTTACCTGTTTAGTAAACTTTTCTTATTGATTTGTGCTTAATTTTAGCACAATATTGTTAGTGAATATTGCAACAAAATTAGTGAAACTAAAATTTTGTGTGTTACAAATCTCTTCAGTCTTCGGTTGAGCTGAAACATTGAATTTCTTTAATGAAGAATAGTTCTTTAATTAGTAAAATAAGACGAAAACAGTTTGCTACTCGCATAAACATACAATTTGCATAATGTGGTAGATAATTAATTATTAATAAAATATTTTGTTTTGACACTAGAATTACTCTGTTAAATTCTTCTTGATTGCGGAATTAGAGCGGATTCAAAGAAATAAATTTTAATTTTTTAATATTTTTTGTATCGATTGTTTTAGTACCCACCATAAAAAAATAATAGATGTGGAATAGCTCCACATCATTTATTTTTAATAAGTAATATGATCATTTTTGTTCTGAACAATATATAAAAACATTTTTTTTTTATTTTTTTAAATTCTTTCAAAATATTTTTTTTTTTTTTTTGGTTTGTATGAAGAACATTTTTTGAAATTATCTGCTTTTTTTTCTTATTTATAATACATGTATATAAAAAAAAAGCAAAATATATATATATGTATATATATACAAATAAATACATTATGTGCATATACATACAATATTCCTATATGCACAGAAACAACTTTGTGATGTGACGGCCAAATTCTTTTAGAAAGAAGTAAAACCAAAAAAAAATTTTTTAATTAATTTTATATTAACATTTTGTAATTATACATTTATTGTATGTTTGTACAGAATATGGTACAGAAGATCCAAACCACCCGATATTTTATAATATTCTATTCCCAAAACACACTTAAAAAAAAAAACAAATAATAATAATAATAAAATAAAATTTAGTAAGAGCGCATGCGCAACATAAATTTGTTTTAAAACAAATATTTTATGCGCACTCGCATACATACTAACAAATACGAAATAAACAAACCAACAAACACACCGAACAAATAAGAAATAAAACAAAAATAAAATTAGGTGGCGGCGTGCTGAAATACATTCATCCAAAAAAAAAAAAAAAAATTAAAATAAAAAAAACCCCGAAACCATTTTTGGATGCATGAAATTTGACGCTTTTTCTCGCTTATTCATTTGTGTTCTCTTTATTGTATATGTACAAGTACAAATTTATTTAGTGGATCATCAATATATTGAAAAGAATATAATATATTTTATCAACATCATATCTTATTTAAGTTTATTAATGTTGATATTGATAATCATAAAATTTTATCATCAATGAAAATTTAAATTTTATAGAATTTTCCTTAGCAAAACAAAACTCTTTTAATCAAATAAATATTAATGAGATCACTTTTAAGATGAATAAATCTCACACTTCTCATATTGCTCGGTTCGATCGCTCTTTTTCTCTCATTTACTTAAATGAAAATGAGAATTACTTTAAAAAATATTGTCTATCTATATATTATGTTCAATTGTACAAAAGTTTTCCTTGACTTATTAGTACTATTTCTTCGTTATGGCTATAAGGATTTCTTTTTGTTGTATGAAAGTTCCTGAACAGTGTGATGATCTTTATGATTAGATTTTGATTACGAAAAAAATAATATGATGATAGGCACGAGAACAATATTTAATATAGAATCTAAAATAAAACTATTAAAAGTTAAAAAGGAAATTAGTAAAGGAAAGAAAAAACACAAAAAAAAAAAATAAGAGAATTATTTTTTTTTTTATGTAGATTTCATATTTAAATAAATTTTATTTTGATTGAAACGATCTACTAAACTATTTTTTCTTCGTCGCTTCTATTTTATTTTTAATTTTGTAGTGTAAAACAAATATAAATATAGATATTGTATGTAGAAATGTATATGCATAATTATATATAAGAATTTTTTTTTATATTATATCAAGAGAACATTTTCTAAACAAAAAGTTTAAAAAAAATGAAGAAAAATGTTCGCAATATTGTAGATACTGTTGCGATGTGGTGAAAATAGAAATTGAAAGATGATACAATTTGATGACAATATATTACTTTTTTATTCACTTAAAAATCAATTTTTTTTTTTAAAGTAATAAATAGACAATTTTTTCAATTTATTTGATTTTTTTTTTGAGATAATAATAAATCACAGACTTTAAATAATTGACATTGTTGACAGAAATATGATTTAACTCGACTTTAATGGAAATTAAACTTTGAAGAGTTCTATTTATTAGTATTTTATCATTTATTGTCTAGATAAAATTTTAAAAATATTTTTATCAAATTAATCCAATAAATTTTTTAAAATTAAAAATTGAGGTTAATGCTATAAATTGAAGATATCCATTTTAATTAACCCGTTAAACACCGAGCTCATTTTGATTTATTTTTTCAAAAAGCATCAGCAAAAAAAACTGATTTTTGAATAATTAATTTGAATTTGTTGATAAATTTGATTTTATAAATTTTGATTAATAGTATAATTTATGTTATAATGTTGTTAATAATTATGGAAGAGATTTTTTTTTTGTCAAACTTTTATTTGATTTTTTTGCCTTTAATTTTAATCCAAAAATTCTTAGAATGCTTCTTTTATACCTAATAAATGTTCTAATTAACTTTAAGCCATTTCTTTTTTTATTTACAAAATATTCTATATATTATCTATATACATACCCCAATTTTTTTTTAAAAACACATTGAAATTCAATTAATTTAAAATCAATAGGTAGTGTTTATAATCCATTTTAAAAACTTCAAAATAACATACCTGAAAATTAGAAAAAATAAGATGAAATATAATTAAAGTAAACTTATGTATAGTAAAAAAAATATTATTTAAATTTAAAAAAGGAAAATTTATTGTATCTATATATAGATATATTCTTAGGCATATTGTTTTCAAATTGATTTATGCTAAAATTTAATATAAATATTTAAAAAATAAATACATATGTACATGAATGTACTTACTTAAATCGTTTTAAAATTGAAAATTTCAAAAGAAACAACTTTCTCTATATTTAACATAGGTAGAACATATATTTGTACTGTCAGCTGGTACTGACAAGTTACTGTATTGATTACATTGAATTTTTAAATGGAATTGAAGTATTTTAAATTTTGATTTTATATTGCAAATTAAATTTTTATGATTTAAAACTTAATTCTTATATTATTTAAATTAACTGTTTTAAACTCATATCTTACCCTATTAAAGAGTTGTATTTCTTTAATTTTCAAAGTCATATTTCTTTTTAATATTTTTCTTTTAACAATACAATTAATAATACAATAAAATGAACTTTATGAATGAAATTAAACTAATAAACTGAAAAATGCATTTAATGCTAATTTAAAAAAAAAATAATTTAAATTAAAATTTCCATATTTGTTTTTCTACTTTTGAAAAAACAAATAAAACGTAATATCTTCTTAATTTACCTGTCTTAATTAAAAATTTTATATTCAAAAATCTAAAAAAAAAAAAAAACGAATCATTTTGATAATATCATCTTTTCGTCACTAATATAATTAATTTTTTTTTTATTTAATTAAACAAAATTTATGATGTGATCATATAATGTATAATGTCTTACGTGAATATGTACTTATTTATATAATTAATTTCCTTTCCTCTCGCTAATTTTGGTTAACAGAACATTGAATGCAACAATTAGTGACTTTTCCAAATAATATTTTAAAGATGTTTTGAGATGTTTTGCATTAATAAAAATAATATTTTCTTATTATATTTTTAATTTCTATAAATATAAATTATTTTTAAATGCAAATTTTTTTTTGTCATTCTTTGTCTTATTTTTAATTAAGGATAATCAAAAAATAGGTTATTTTTGAAATGTCAAAAATAATTAAAAACTAAGTACTTTTAAACACCCTCATAACTTGCTAATACAAAACAACGACAATTAAATAACAGAAAAATTTTGACATTTCAATGCTACTTATAAAAAAAAAAATGAATTTTTTCTTATTTTTCAAATTTATTCAAAAAAAAAAAAACAAAAATTTTTTTGATTTTGTTGTTCAATTCACAAATTATTTACATTAAATTCTTCTGCTCTACTTAATTAATAATATTTAATTCTGATTTCTATCATTTAATGAATTTTTATTTTTTGATTTATTAAAATTAATACAAAAATCCACTACCACCACCTTCAGTATAAATTTTTGTGCCAAAAAATTAAACCATAGAATTAAAAAAATAATGACATTTATTTTACTATGTATATGTACTGTATTTCTATTACAATGTAGTAATTATTGTAGAAATAATTTTAAACTATAATTTTTCATTCTAGATTAATTTAATTTTAAATATACTGTACTGTAATTAAAAAAAAAAAATTAGAAAATCTTGTAACAATTAATTATGGCTAAAACATAATAAAAACAAATTATTTGACAAATTTTTTAATATGTTTCAAGATGACAAAAAAAAAAAACAGTAACAATGCATTTTCATAAAGAACTTTGATTTTTAAAAATTGATTAATGATTAATTTAAAAAAATGTTTATTTATGCATTTTAATTAGGTAATAATAAATTAATGGCGGAATTAAATTCTTTTTGAAAGTGTTAAATTTGATTGATCTCAAATAAAACAAAAATATGTAAAGACAAGAAGAACACAACAATGCAAAGAAATGTTAACATTAGCGTTAAGTAAGGGTAAGTCTCTTTGATATAAAAAATTGTAAAACCTGTAAAAAGAGAGTAAACATGTAGAAAAATTATGAACTCTCATTTTTAGGAGCAATTATAGGCTTAACATTTTCTTACTAACACTTTTTATATTGATTTTTATATTCTATGAAAAAATTTTTGGGGCAGCATTTTCTTGCAAATGTAGATTTAGATTTAAAAAAGACTTCAATTATTTTTCACTTTAGTTATACGGAAAGTTTAACCACTTACAATTAATTACACAAAAAAATTACAAATGATCTGAAAATTACTGATAATTAAAAATTTTCCACGAAATATTTCACGTTATATAATATTAAAAATATTATGTAATAATATTTCATTAATTTTTTTTTTTTGCATTATCGTCTTTTAAAAAATTATATTTATAATATATTTCATCTCAAAACAAATTAATTTATTTTTGTAAGTATTTTTGGTAATTTTATGATTATTGGCACAAAAATGACATTTTGTTTTTGTTTTAGTTTTGTTTAATTTAATTGAAAGGATGTTGCACCTGAATGATTCGACAAAGAAAAATTTTTATTATGTCACATAGAATCAATGAAATGATTAATTTTTTGTTCCAAAATTAGATTGTTTTTAAAAAGTTTTAATTTTAAATAATTATATTTATAAATAAAATTTGTTTTTTATTTTTTGGTTTATAAGCAAAACAGTTGAATCATAAAATTCACCCTTAACATTTAAATATTTTTATTATAAATAATAAAACCAATTTTGAAATTAAGCCAACATATATTTGTTTTATGAATATTGTCTTTAGTGGTGAATAGGGTCTAAATAGTGTAAACTAGTTTATTTAAATTTAAGTTAATATCATCATAAATTTGTAAAGATCTTAAATTTACAATTTTTGCCATTGACATTTTGGGTCTATTTGTATCGTACTGCAATAAAACATTAATTAATTTTTTTAATTGCTTCAAATTTCTTAAACCACTTAAAAGAAAGTACAGGGGGGCCACGGTGGCCTAGTGGGTAAGAGCGTATAAAATATGCTGTAAACACCAAGGGAGTGTGGGTTCGAATCCCACACACTTCGTAAGAGTTATTCCTCCTTACGACATTTACAGCCACGACTGAACAGAAATGCATAAAAAAAAAAAGGAGGCGATTTAAGAGGCGAGATCTAAAAAATTCATTACAAATTCTTAATTAATTTACAAAAAAATTTTTTAAATTTAGAATTGAATTATAAATCTAAAGACCCTCATATAGAGTTCATAACGATTAAATAAATTCTTATAAAAAAAAGATAATTACTGTTAATAATAATAGGTATTATTTCTATCTAATCTAATTTTTTATTTTAAACATGTTTTAATTATTAGTTTTTAATTGTGTTCTTTTTAATCTTCTAATTATGACATTAATAGTAATTATAGAAATGGGTTTTTTAACATATTTTAACCTACATATTTCTTTATATTATTTTCGGAAATTAAAAATATTTTATCAAGATGAAAATATACTGAAAAAGTGAAATACAAAAAAATTTTGTGAAATGAATCATTCATTCATTATTAACTTAAGATAACTTTCACTACATACTTCCAAAATGTTGCTAAATTTTTAAATACATATAACAAATAATGAGTAATGATATTCCCACCTTTTGTTTATATTAAAATAATTATTATTCAAATTCTGTAACCTATTCATATTATATTGTTACAGTTTAAAATAAATTAGTAACTAATATAAGTACTCGTTAAGTAATTTACTAAAGAAAATATTTATTTGAAGTTTTTGTTTTGTTTTGTAATAATTTGTGTGTAAACACAAAAATTTTTCAGTGAAGATCTGAAAAGATTGTTTTAGAAATTTAACTAAGTATTAATTAATACATACTTTATTAATATATATGTAACTGAAACAAAATAACAGTTATTTTTACATAATATTATGTAAACATTTTGACGATTACACTTTTTATATAGTAAGTACTTAAGTAGTAAGTTCATATATAATTAATAAAACTCATTTGAGAGCCAATAAAAGTGTTATTTTAAGTTGTAAATTAAATGATACTTTATAAAATTGTAAACAACATTAATGCAATTTTATTTTATTTTTTTTAATTTCCATTTGAATTGATAAAAATTAGCGGTTAATTCAACTTCAATAGCTCCGTAAAATACTACTTGTATACGTATGTTCAAATTATATTTAAAAACTGTACTTTAAATTAATTTTAATCAAATTGCGACAAAAAAAAAACTTAGACTTAAGCTTTATGTTTTAATACGTATATTATTTTGTTAGTGGAAAGGTCTAAGAACTTTTAATGGTTCATAAAGCGTCAATTTTTATTTTTTTATTTTTTTATTGATAAATTTTCATTACCTAGTTATATATATATATATGTACTTATTTTTTGTTTTATATATGAATACTGAATAGGTATAATAAAGTTTTCTATATAAGTCTTACATCCATATACATACATATAAGTATTTACGTAAAAATACTTACCATATAGGTTTGGTTTTAGTTTTCTTATGAATTATCTTGGTAAATATTTATAAAAAGCTCTAATTTTTGTTTTGTTTTGTACATATATTGTTTTTCATTTTTTTTTTTTTACTTTTTCAATCACCTTTTAAAAAATAATAAGAAATATTCGCGAATACACTTTGCACCTTACCGCACATCATCCATCTTTCAACTTTTCACATATTTTTGTTTTGTACTATGGGGTAAGTATTTAACAATTCATTGAGTTTTTGTTATTGATATGAGTTTGTTTTTATTTTTTGTTAATAAGTGAGTCCAAAATAAATACACAATAATATGTTATGAATTATGATGGATGAGTCAATTGAGTGCGTAGGTTTGTGTATATGTACATATATAATTTTTGTACTTTTAATAATATAAATTTATAATAATAGCTATACATATGTTTTTATAAGTTTGTATTCAATTTAAAAAAAAAAAAAAAATTTCGGTTTACTTTTAATTTGAGAACATATTCAACTTTGTATTCAGAACAAAAAAGGGTTAATATGAATTTATACATAATGAAATGATTGTTTTGTTTTCATTTTTAATTTATTATTTCTTATGAATTTTATTTCGGAAATTTAAAAATTTTATGTTTTTTTTTCTGGAATTATTTGTGGGACATTCGATGAAAATATATCTTACTATCAATTATGTATAAACAACTACTTTACCTTGTAAATTATGTATTGTTGATAAAATATGAATACGTTTTTAATTAAAAATCTTAGCATCTCGGAAAATTAAATTAAAAAAAACCGTTTTAAATTAAAAGTAGGTTAATATTTATAAAAGTATTCAGAGGTAGAAAATAATTATTTACTTCTTATTTTAGTAATATGCTGGAAAATGCCTATTTTTCTCTTTTCTTCTTTTTTAATTTTTTTTACAATTGGTTCCTGCTTAAAATTCGAAAGCTAAGCATTTTTAATACCTGTTCGATAGTTTTTCGCTCATTCTATAATTTCTATTATCCATCCAACTACGTCATCGGTATTATTAATGGAATAATATTCTGTTCTACAATTTTACCATATGCAACTCACTTGAATTTTAGACATCAAATTAGACATTATTTTAGAATTTACCCAAAACAAGTATACTGAAAAGTAAGTGACAAATTAACGCAAATGATTTTGGTACTTTTATTTTTTAAGGAAACTGAGACCAAACCAATTTAATACTAATTAAAACTTCTCTAAAAAAAATTTAAGTGAGAAAGTTAAATATGTATAAGTAAAATTGAATAAAAAATACTTTTTATTCCTTAAGTTCTTGTCGGGATTTAAAATAGTATACGTATAAAAATCTACAAAAATTTCAATTAAAATTAAATAAAAAATATAAAGTTGTATATAAAAAATAGAATCAGTATTTGTTGTGGCATGAATTTATACTATATGTATGTAACTATGTATATAAATGTAACAATATCAAATCAATCCCCATTTAATTTTTTTTTTCTTTTTGTTTAGCGATTTCCTGGTTTCTTTCAACAATATTTTTTTTATTTTAATGCAAAAAACAACGAATACAAATACAAAACCACAAATTACGTCTACATTTTTTGAATTTTGTACACATTCTGTAGGGGTGCATTTTAAAATTTTACAGTTTAAAAAAAAAATAAAACTATTTTCATTATTTTAATAATCATACATAATACATTGTGTATTGTCTGATTAAAATTTAACTGTTATACCGTAAGGATATTTGGCAATTAAGAATCCTTTTTGAAGTACATATAAGTCCTTCTATACTACCAGTATATGAAACTGATATTTTTTTAATGGTGATATTAACTGAAAAGTATTTACCAATTAAAACAACGACACAAATGATTTGTGAATAAAAGTGGGGGAAAAAATGCAATAAAGGTTTTAATTTCAGTGAAATATTTTTTTTTCTTTCCCGTTACAAATGTGAATAAATTTTAATAAAATTAAATGTTAGTTTGTTTTTTTTTAAAACATTTAAAAATTGATAAAGGAACAAAATTAAACACCTTTTGCATAATTCCAGACATTTATATTAATATGGTTTAAAATTTAATTGAAATTTAATGAAAAAAATAAAATTTTTATAAATTTTTAGTTTTAAAAGTTTTTCCGCATCTTTCAGTAATAATCAGTAATAATCAGCTGTACGGAATTTATAATACCAAAAATTTAATTCTCACACCTGTTAACTTAAGCTACTTTATATAATATGGAAAAGCTCACTATATATATGTCAAACATCAGATGTATTCCTAAGAAAATCTTTAATTTATTATCTATAATATACTCTGTACGAGCGACTGGGCTCCTTTGAGATGAATATATAAATAAATAAATTAAAATAAAAAAATAAATAAAATTAGCACAATTTCAGAATGGGTTGTAGTAATTGCGAAGGGTGTCAGTATATGAACTATATGTTATACTCTTTAGATCGGTATTAATGTCTCGTATTCCAAGATGAATTTATAAATTTATATAGAAATAACTAAGTAATAAGGTAAATTACCAACCAACACTGAGACATTAAACTATATAGAGAAAATACAATAAGTAAATGAAATTTTATAGAGTTTATCCAAAATAAGTAAAAAAAATAAAAGTTAAAACGAGGAACAGTGCAGTAGAGTAGACTGTGTCAACTATGGGATACCCGTATGAACATAATATATACACTATACAGCTGTTTCCATAAAACTTGGTCTTAAAATTTCAGATTTCTTAGTACTGACGTTAACTATAACCGAGACATGTAAATTCTGTAATTGTATGACACTGAGTTATTTTCATTTAAAAAGACAAGTTGTGTAGCAGCTACCCGAACCTGTTGAACCAAATCAAATCAAATTTTACACATATTGTTAACCTGCAACTCAACATCTTTTTGCAAAATTTCAGATACCTAGCTTTAATAGACACTGAAAATAAGTCGCTATTCGAATCCGTTGGCTGGAAATGTTCGATTTAAATAGCGTAACTAGCAATTTTGCGTAAGTGACGTAAAAAAAGCCTCCTAGCTTCTTTATTTTTTGAGTTATCGCGGGACCCGCCGGTCGCATGGACGTACATGGCTTAATCAACTCAGAATTCGATTCTGAGCCGATTCATACCTTTGAACCTATATCTAGGTCGACTCCTTTAAGGTGTCACAAACGTAATGGCAAATTTAGTATACAATTGATCATATGTTCATACGGGTATAAAAAGGAAGGTGTATAAATAGGTGTTATTAAATAGGTGTTAGGTGTATGAAGGTGTATAAATAGGTGTTATAAATAGGTAAGGAAGGTGTATGGATATAAATAGGTGTTATGATGGAAGAAGAAAAATTGCAGTGCTTTTTGATCTAAAATGAAACTGAATGAAACTATTTTTCTTTTTACATACTTACACTCAGATTTTGTAAAAATTTCATAAGCATATACATGCATACATATATATCTATAATATTCAATACCTATAACGGTTATCTTTAAAATTATATTAAAATTCAACTGTTGGTAAATATTTGAGATAATAATCATTTAATTTTAAAATTTGTCTGATTAGTAAACAAAAATACTTATATTGAATTTTTAAGAGAAAGCTTATAATTAATTTTTTTTAAATTAAAACTTGTTTTATTTTATTATTTTTAATTATATTAAAAAATTTTTATTATGTTGAATTTTTAAATTTTTAAGGAAAAAAAAAACTTTTCTTAATGGCATTTCTAATTATTGTTTAAGTAAACCTATATATAAAAACCAACGGATCAAACTGAAAGTAAGCAATTAAATATGAAATTTTCCATATCAAAATAACAACATTTGTATAAAAAGTTTTACAAATATTTTTTTTTTTTTTTTAACTTATATTAAAATACCGCTTTATGATTAAAATTAATAACTAATTTGTAAAAAAAAAAAATCAGTAAAAATTAAGCACGATCCTGTTTTAAATGTAATATTTTTTTTCCCAATTTTCACTCTAAAAAAAATGTATTTTCTTTAGCTGGTTGGAGAAAATGATTTCTTTTTTTTTTATTCTAGAATTGCTTTTAATTTAAAATTAAATATTGTAATACCAGTAATTTAAGAGTTTTTAGATTTATTATTTTCTAAAAAAAAATTTCAACATCTTATAATGAATCTTATAAGAATACATATATATATATGAATTTACATTATATCTCCTTTACATTAATTTATTTGTTTCATCTTTTGGGTCATTCATCGTAGATGAATTAAATTATTTAAATTGTATACAGGATATTGAAATGTTATAAATCAATGGACCCAATAATAACTTGATAAGTGATGAAAAAGAGTTTTCAATTTATAATATTTAAAATCATTATACTACAGAATAATCGAATACTTCATATTAATTGTATATATATATATATATAAATAGAATGAATATTAAAGAGATCAGTAAATAATATTGAAAATCAGTTAGATATAAATCAGGACAAAATGAATTGGTTCCAGATGTTTAACATTTATATTTTCATTTATTTCCATAAAAGCAAAAAAAAATAAAGTAAAGGAAATAAAAATAAAGAAATGAAAAAGAATTGTGATCGCTAAGTAGGTATATATGATATCAGTGATCACGAATATACAGTTGGTGGGCGCACTACTTATTCGTTTTAATAAAACAGTTACAGAGTAGATATTATTTTTGTTTGTTATTTTTAGATTGACAATAAATTTTCACCTTTTTTTAAATTACTTAGACATGTTTAAAAATATTTAATATGGACATCAATTTTCATTCAAGAACAATCTGGTATAGTTTAAATTAAAAATTTTTAAAAAATTTAAAAAAAAGTTGTTAGCAAGTGAGAAAAAATTTTAAATTATTTTTCTTTAGTTCGTTATATAAAATGCTAACTAATAATAACAGGTACCTAATCTTAATACATAAAAGAAATGGATTTAAAAATATATACATAAGTACATATTTTTTTTTTATTACAATTTTTCATTTTAATTAATGGCATTTCTTTATTATTTCTGCCAGCTGTTTTTTATAAATAAAATATCAATTTCATTTTTTATTATTACAGTTAAGTATGTATGTATATGGTAATTTGATAAAATATTGTCTTAATTTGTTTATGTATTTTACTGAAACTAACTGTAAACTTTCAAAATAAATGGCAATGTCAACTTTAAAAACAAAAAAAAAAATTAACAATTACATATTAGTTATTTTGTTAGGTTATGTACTGAGATCAGAATCAGAAAAGAACTTAAATAAGTATAGTTTGCAAAAAATAATTTAATATCAGAAATGACACAATCAATTAATCAATAAATATGTCCCTTTGAAACTCAATAATTGCATCTAATTTGTTAAACTTAATTCTGATACATATAATCAAATTCATTAATTTGATTATGTATTAACGGCAATTTAATTTCAATTTTCTTAACATTACAATAAATAAATATATTTAAATATAATTGTAATTGAATTTTTTTCTATACTTGTTTTTACTAAAATTTCAAATAATCCTATTTAATTTCACCAATAAATTGTATACTTTTATAATTAACCAATCCCACTTCTAAATCGGATTTATAAAAACACTCAATAATTGTATTTAACTATACATAAAATTAAGTTGTGAACTAATCTATTTTGATAGGAATCGATTATTTTTCAATTGAATATCGATTGTTATTTAATATATTCTTTTTCTTTCTGTTTCATTATTGTTTATAGTTATTTTTTACCTTTTTTTTTTGTTAAATTAATTTGGTAAAATTTTTAAATTGATTTCTTGGTTAATTTATTTAGGATTTTGCTTTTGTTTTTAAAAAAAATAAAAAATGATAATGAATCAATTGTCTTTAATTGTTGTTTAGAGTTTAATTCAAAACTTTAAGAATTGTTTTTTCATTTATTATTTCGAACTAATTTTTTTTTTATTTAAAATTTTATGATTGTAAAGAATTTTAAAAAGAAACAATTTATTTATAGGTATGTAACTTCTGTTTTGAAAAATTTTTTTTTTTTTTTTTTGCGCAGAAATGATAAATTCTATAAGCAGAAAATATAGAAAGTAGAAAATTTATAAAAATTTAAAACAGTTGGTCATACAAATTAATTTTGAAAAAAAAAAAATATTTTAATGTAAAAAAGTTCTATAAAATTATCATTTATTGATTTGAACACACATACATAAGCTAAAAAATGTAAATATTTACATACTGCGCAATATTAAATTAGATTGTTTTTAATTGTTATATTATAAGCATCTACATATGTACATAATATTCTCTTTCAAAATTTTGTGTCAACCAATATTATTGTATTTTTCATCAATTTTTTACATATTCAAAATGTTCGCTTATATACTCAATATTAGATTAGAAATTTATTTGTTTATTTGGGTAATGTCGGTTATAGGTGGGTCAACTTCTAATGCCCGTAAAATGTTCTGTAATGGTGTGATCGTTAATATTTTTTTTAAAATAATTCTTTGGCATTTTCTTGTCGAGGCCAAGGGTCCTTTTTTTTTTTTTATTTTTGCCGTTTTTTAAGTTTAATGCAATATTTTAATATTAATTCTATTAAATGGAGGACCACGTGATCCGGAGCCCCCAAAATAGGCCGAAAACCGATAGTCTTTTACCATACAATAGTCGGTGCGATTTTTTTCATAACAAAAATGTCGATGTATGAAAAAAATTTAAAAAATTTTTTTCGAGATAAGTAAATAATGCAAAAAAGTCAATTTTTTCGGGAAATTTATATTCTAATGGTGTCTATATATTAACGATAACACCATTACAAAGTATTTTACGAGCATTAGAAGTTGACCCATCTATAACCGACATTACCCGTTTCTTTATTTAACTTATATAATACCTAATATAATTAACTACTACATAAGCGCTGACCAACCGATCTTTAGGCTATTTTTTTTTACATTATTTTAGGTTCGTTTTTTTTTGTTATAAATAGTAAAGTTAACAAGCCTAAATTTTATTTTCCTTGTCACTCCTATAAGGAGCATAGGGCATCTACTAAGTCATTTATGCTTCATTCATTCGTCATTCAAGCTTCAGTTACGATAATTATTAATTTCAGTAAGCCGTTGATTACTAGGGTTTTAGCTATTGTAGAAGACTATGAAACGTTTCTTTTATTTCTACGCATTTATCTTATGCAAGGAATATGCTTTTATTATTATTTTTATTATATGTTACAATATAATATTAATTATAATTTACAAGCTATATACTTATTTTTATTTTAATTATAATATACTTACTAATTACATATTATAAGAAAAATCTATAATATTTTTTATTAATTTATATGACCCAGTCGGCGTTTGAACCCGACATCTTTCGTATAAAAGGCCGGTGCCTTAACCACTACACCATTGGTTGGATTTAAGACCGGTATCTTGACCACTACACCATTGGCTGGAATTAAGCCTAAAGTACCGTTTTGAATTCGAACGTTAAATAGTAGAATAGAAATTAAGTTCAGATAATTTTATAAATAGAATTTGACTTCAGAATTAATTTGTGTTCCAGAAAAAAACTAAATATAAACGCCGAAAATAATGTTTTATTTTAAAACTAACTGATTTGTACTTTTATTTTCATTTTCCACTCTTGCAAGCATCATATCGGTATATTTACTAAATCATTTATTATTCAGTTTTAGTTTTTTTTTTTAAATCATTAGTTATTTTCACTAAGTCGGGTTATTAACGACTGTAGCTATTGCTTATGATTATATATATATTTATGCTATATATATTCTCTTATATACATAAGTATTATTTATTTACTTCGTAAATTTATATTACGTTGATAGATATGACCTGTCATTGTGATCTAAATATAAGAGCTTTCTATTAAAAAGCCGACGTCTTAACATTATTATGTCTATGGTTGATACTTATCGTCTATGCTTAGATACTGGTTGATACATTATTAGTCTATGGTTGATACTTATCGTCTATGCTTAGATACTGATTGATACTTAGTACAATATATTTCTTTTATATGATCTCAAGAATAGAAAGGCATTAAGTATGTATAATATTATTCATTGATAATTTGACGTCATCAAAGAAAAATAATTTCCATATAACTATATAGGAGATGAAATTTATGATACAACTTTAAATGTAAGTGTATGCTTTTTAAAAATTGGTTTTAAGAATCATATTTAAAGAGATTGCCTTACTTTTGTTAACGTTGCGATAATCAATTTCGTTAAAAACAACATAAAAATTAAAACTGTCAGTATTCACACTTAATATTCACTAATATTAATATATAAGTAGATGATGAAATCCAATAAAACTATACACTACCCGCATGTCTTATCACACACAAAATTTAACTCTAAAAATATTCCAAAATTTAATTTAAAAAAATAATTTTTTTTTTTGTTTTGTAATAAATTTTGAATTTAATTTTAATCTTTTTTTAAAAGTCATTAGTAGGGGAAACTTTTCTACATTACTATAACATTTAATTTAAAAATTTTTAATTTTTTTAAGAAAGGCAGATGATAAATTGACGAAATTAAAAAATTAATTATTACTTACTTACATTACGTGCATTATTGTGTAAGAGAAAAAAGTAATAAAAAAAAAAGAAGCGCCATATTTTGTGAACGTTATATCTAAATTTTATCGGTTATAAATTATTTTGTTATTAGATAATTTGTTTTGCTTTTTGTCACAAAATTTTTTATCACAATAGTTTTAGATATCATTCAAAAATGATAAAATAAAGTATTAGATATTGTATATGTATATACTTATGTATATAAATATATATAGTTACTTAAGTATATTGTGTAAAAGTTCATGTTCGATTAATTAGAAATTAAATTTGAACATGTTTTTTTTTTGGATTTAATGAACACTAAAATAAACACATGTGGTTTACCTTAATTAAATGATTTATTGAACTGTGATTATATCATAAAGGAATGCATGTTTTGTTTTTATTTTACAACACAAATATAAATTTTTTATTTTTTTTTTCATTTTTAAAGTTTCAGTTTCTTATTTTTAAGACTATTTATATAACTGTAATTTTCGTAGCCCTAATAAAATTCAGATTAAGAAAATATGTGGTGAAAATATATTGAACCCAAAGAACATATGTATTTTTTTAAAACTTTAACAACACAATAATAATACAAATTAAATAGTTAGGAAATCTTAAACAGTACATAATAAACCTCCGAGAGGATGATGTATATTGACAAAATGTTTACAAAGTCATAATTTCATCAAGATGATCAAGATCCTTTAAAGTTTGAACTTTAATTTATGTTATTATGATTTTTATCATATTTTTCATCATTTTTAATAAAATAATTCATGAGGCTTCAAAGAATTATAGAGCCAAGGCATAAAGATCCTGTTCTTGTAAAGAAAGATTATTTTTTAAGTTACGTATGGTATTGTATCTTACTTTAATATTGTATCGCGTGGTTTGTTTCCCTTAGTTAACACTTAGGTTAGGTTAGATTAAAGTGGCTCCCGAAAAGGCACACTTAGACCGCATTTGGTCCATTGTAAATACCACATAGAAACTTTCCTAGCCCACTCATTAAAACCAATTTGAGGTTCTTGCAAAGCGAAGAATGCCCTTAACATTTTTAGCTGCTAGCTAAGGTTGTTTAAGAGATATTGCCCCAACTGGATGTTTCTTTTATCAGAAAAGGCTTGGCATGTGCAAAAGAGATGAAGAATCTTTTCCTCCTCTTCGAAGCTCTACAGTTGTTGTTTGCGGATAATATTAGACAGTGACCGATGATTGTTTTCATTACCATTCTAATATCTGCCCTTTTAAGAGAAAGCAGATCATTAGATGTTTTAATTCGGTTTTTGGCCATATCAGGCTTTCTGATATTGCACAAGTTCAAGTTTGACCATTTATTATTTACCATATACGTTATTTGCTTTCGAAGTAACGTTTTGCTTGTGGATAGAGGTACCTCTAGTCTTGCTTTATCCGGCAGGACCTGTGAGATTGTACCAAGTCTTGCAAGTTGATTTCCTGGAATGCCTCGATGATCTGGTACCCAGTAAAGCTGAATGCTAAACTACCTGGCCAACTCGTTAAGCAATTTGAGGCAGTTTATTACAGCCTTAGAGGTTTTACATGTTAATTCCAGAAAATTTAACGCACCTCTGACTATCTGACAGTATGCGGACCTGTTTTACAGTTAAAACGCTTCTATTTAGCAGAGTCAAGGCTTCTTGGATTGCCATAATTACCGCTTGGAAGACGCTATAATGGTCTGGTAGTCGGAAGTTTTGATTGATATTCAGATCTTCTGAGTAGACCCCGTATTCTACACTGCTGTTTATTTTTGAACCATCCGTATAGAACTGTACTCCTTCGAATGCCATCACTGTTTTCGAGTTCCAATTCCCACAGCTTGGTATACTCTTCATGTTAGATTTTTCAAAAAAGTAAGTGGGGACGTGTGGTCAGTCCACCGAAACAAGAACGGACTTGAATTGATTTATGATATCCGAAAGACCTCCTCGTGAATTGATCCACTGGAATGTAGCTTTTAATCTTACAGTTGTGTTTGCGGCTGTAAATTTGCCTTAATATTCTGTAGGCATTAGATTAAGCATAATATTCAATGCCGCAGAATAGGTTGTTATTAAAGAGCCACTAATACATAGGCAGTTTTTCGATCCCTAGCGATTGCCTTGCGGTTGACCTCTTTGTCGATCACCTTCCAACATACTAGAACTCCGTACATAAGAATCGGTTTTATTACGGATAAGTATATATAGCCAGTAAGTCATGTGTGGCTGCAGCTAGCCCTCATTTTCTACCAGCACTTATAAAACTAAAATATAATTTGAAGTCAAATAGTAACCGAAGTTCGAACCTCCATAAATTAATATGAATTAAAAAAACAAACCTTTATTTTAATCATTTATACATTAATTATGTAATTATGTGGTATATATATAGTCTTATGTGGTATAGACTAAATGATATTTATGTATATGGTTATTTAAATATTAATAAATTATTAACCATTAATTAAATATACTTCTTTTTTTATATTGTTTAAATACATTTAAAAGTCAAAATTTAGGTTTTATAAAACTGGTTACCATTCAAATATCGTTTCAATTTTGCGCAGAAAAAAAAAAAAACATTTTTACCTCTTTTCAACGTGTTTTTTTTCTATTCATTTTTTTATTAACTGATTAAATAAAAAAAAAATAATAATTTTTATTCTAATTCTGTGGAAGAGAATAAAAAAAGAGTTATAAAATAAGCTGGATTATAAAATAGTTGAATTTTTATATTAAAAATTCAATTTGAGTTTAAAGTAATTTAATACTAAAGGGGAAAAAAATAAAAGTAAATAAATTAATATTATAGGTAAGTAAGTATGGTTGTTAAATGTTTTGCTATAAGTTTTACATTTATTTATTTATTGATAAAAAAAAAAAATTTTATTTCAGAAATTCTTCAGAAATATTTTTATCAATTAAATAATTTTTTTTTTATTAAGTATTTTTGAAACACTTATATATATTATTTCTTTAATATTAAGTTTATTCAATATAGTTTTCTAATATTTAGTAATTTTATATCTAGTAAATCAGAAACATGTAAGATATACAGGGTGTTGCAATAATATAAATAGAAGTGCAAATATCTTCTAAGACTAAAACTAGAAAAAACAAAGTATGGGTGGGGGTGTCTATTATTATTCGGTTTCGAAATATTAAAACTTTTACGTTTTTTATTTTACATAATTGTAAATTGCCGAATAAATCTTGACCCATATACTCTACTGAAACGGTTTAGCTAGTTGGAGACCGGAAACTTAAAAACAAAAAAAAACCAATATTTATTCCAGTGCCTAAAAATAAAATTGAATGTAACCTAACATTAAAAAAAAGTTTTTACACTCCAATTTACATATTTGTCAAAATGCCATCTTAATTTAATATTTATTTTTTCAATTCTATATAAATATTAATACAAGTAGATAAAATTAAGAATTTATGAAAATTATTAAAAGAAAAAAAAATTAAAAAAATATTCATTATTTTTGATTAATAATCGTTGGTTCTATACTTTCAATTTTATTTTTAGAAAATCATTGAATATATTTTTTTTAACGTGAAATAAATACATAAGTATGTAAATATTTTTAAAAAAACAAAGATATTTTAATTAAAAATTTTCTAATAAATTTTTAAAAATTATTATATGTTATAATTTTGTAGAAGATATAATGATACTTTTTTCTTTTAAATCTAGAACAAAATATCGAAAATAAAATAAACATACGAAAGATTTAAAAAAAAAAATGTATTATATTATTTTGTTAAAAACAAACATTTTTAATAGTTACAGTAAACTCTCAAAATAATAATGAAAATTATGAGTATAAAAAATGATCTAATGTTAGTGCAAATTGCTCTGAAAAGCTATTTTGAAAAAAAAAGAAACAAGGGGCCTCCGTGACCTTATGGGTAATAGTATAAAATACGCTGTAAACACTGAGGGAGTGTAGGTTCGAATCCCACACACGTCGTAAAAATTATTCCCTCTTATGACATTTACAGCCGCGCCTGAACAGGAAACGCTACATTTTCCTGTCCACATTTATGTTATTTCATTTATGTAACTTCCTGTCCACATTTATATATTGAAAAAAAAAAGAGAGAAATAGGGGAGTCAAGTTTTATTTTATTTTTGATTTAATCGGTTAAATTAGTCTTACAATGAAATGTCGAATCTAAAAAAAAAGAGCAAGATTAATCAATATAAGTCAATTTAATAAGAATCATTATATCAATATTTTAAGATTTCAATATAGTATCATTGAAAAATAACAAAAAAAAAACAAATTTATTTCAAAAACTTTCTCAAAAACGGTTTTTTTATCTGATAAATTTTATAACTTAATGGGGTTTTTTTTGGGTTTGTTAAATTATTTTTTAAATAGAAATGTAGGGGTAAAAAAGCTGTTGTTAAAAACTATACATTCCAAATTTTCCACAATAAAAGAATATGACTAAATTATAATATTACTTTCTTAATATGCAGATAACTAGGTAAATAAAAATAACATTATCTGAAAAAACAAAGTTCTTAATAACTGATAGACCTAAAATAAACCGTTTATAATATACTTGGTATATATATAATATTTTTTAAAAACTGTTCCGGATATTCTTTTAATTGTTAGCTATTAAAAATAAAAATATCCGAAATTAAAAAAAACATATTGCCATCTTTGACTTTTTTTTAGAGTCTGCCGATTTGTTGCACAAAGTAAAAAATCAAAAAAAAAATCTGTTAGCATCAAGAAATTTTGAAAAAAAAAAAATGTATGATACATTTTCGATAGGTACCAAAAAATTTAGTTGTTATACATATAAAAATTTATCTAATTTTCCAATTTTTTTATTTTTAAAAACTTTCAGTGTTCATGTATTAGTGCGTATTTTTAGGATATGTTTTTTTTTTTTTTAATTTAAAAAAAAAAAAAAATACTTCATTTTCATTTTTATCTTAGTTAGAATGAGGGTACGTACGTGTACACATTTTGAATTTAGAGCATAAACAAGAAAAAGAAAACATAAAAAAATAATAAATTTTAACATATCATAAAAAGATTTTCAATTTTTAATTTTTTTTAGAAATTAGTTCATAGCTAATACAGGAAAAATGATTGAAAATAAATTAAATAAAAATTGAATTGTTTTGTACTTTTGAAACATATACGAATATTTACATAAATTTGTACAAGTTATGTACAAACTGTTCATACATTTTATAATTTGTTTTTACCTATAAATAAATGCAATTTTAATTTATTTCGTTCTTTTTTTCTACACACATTTTTCATATTGTAATTTGATAGTGTTAAATTTTAATAAAAAAAAAAAAAACAATTTTTTAATTGATTTCGATTTTTATTCAAAATAATTAAGTAATAAAATAAAAAAAAATAAAAAAAAATTGCAAAAAATTGAAAAGTCAAGTAAATATATACAGATTCTAATCCGAAAAGAACTATTCAACTCTTCACACAAATATCTGCAAAAAAAGGATAACTTAATAATTAGGATAAAGGATAACCTAATACCTTACTTATTTATCTGAGTAAAAATTGAAAAAATTGAATTACTTAATAAAAATCAATAAAGAAAGTTGAGTAGTTAAACGCAAAGTACAAAAACGGGCAAATTTCATTATAAGTACTGAAAATGTTTAATTTTTTATTTTAAGGCAAAAGAAAGAATATGAAAAGTTATCCGAGAAGCACTTATTCGGATTTTACTGTACTTAATATACATAACACATTTGATATATAAACAGATCGAAAATTGATTACACCATTTAAAAATAGTTTATATCTAGAAAATTAGAGACCTAAAGAAATTATATAAAGAAATATGTCACCTCACCGTTAAACAAAATGATTTGCTTTGGTATCTAATTATAAATATAAAGCACGATAGTCAGTAATCATAGAATTTGTATACTTAAAATCAAAAAAAGTATAATCATGTATGATCATTATTGATTTGTAATTGCACCGGTGATATACGAATCGTATTATATACGCAATAAATTTTATTATCATTATCAGATGAGACAGCGAATATAAATTTGAAATTAAATTTAAATCGCTATCCATTATTAATAAAATGATAAAAACATCGTCAACAAAAATATGTTAGTTAATCGAGAACTGTTATATACGTTTTATAAGAAGAAGCGATCATTATTTTAATAGGATGAATGCTAGTTTGTCTAAATACATTTTCTCAAAAAAAAACATTTCTTCTAATACTATTTGACACAAAAGACTTAACAAAATAAAGTATTTAAAAACCAAATTTTTCTTTATTGTTAAAATATGATAAGTACTTATATGTAAAAAAAAAAAAATTATAATTTGTTTGAAAGAATTACAAGAAAGGAGAGGTGATTACAAAATTTTAGGTTTAAATACACTTTTTTCAGAGTATAATATAAAATAGGGGTCTGGATGCCCTAGTGGATTATGCGTACGCTGAATACCCTAGTGCCGCTGATGCCCTAGTGGATAAAATACGCTGAAACCACTGAGAGAGAGTCTTGTCACATTAATATATTTTGTGCAGTGACTCATTATATAAATAGCAAGTTACAAAATCTCCTTTTTGCAAAAATATATTTTGTAATTTAGAATTCGGCGAACTGTGTCCATGAACACTTATATATATAGTTATTATGTATTTTAATAATATTAAAATCAAAATAATCAATTAAATTTATTTCAATAATAAATTTAAATTATTAATTAATTTAATTTACAAACATTTAAATAAAAATAATAAAAATGCTTTTGTATTAATAAATTATAAGAATTGACACGGAAGTAATGATTAATTGTTTTTAGTTTTTTTTTTTTTTTTGTTCAAAAATAATTAAAATAATTATTCATATTTTTTTTTTTTTAATTTATTGTTGCATTGCAATAGTTCTTATAGTTATTTAATTTTTAAAATTTAGTTATATATAAATAAACTAAACAAAAAAAAAAAAGTCATTTAAAATGTCACGTATGTCAAAAAATCTCAGTTTTTCTTGTCATTGTTTTTGTTTTTTTTTTTTTTTTTTAAGTGATAAATGATTTTCTGTAATATATTTAAAGATGTCAATATAGAAAGTTTTATTTTTTTTATTTAGGCTTTTATAGGAAAATTTCATAATTCTAATTAAAAAAAAAGCAAGTAGTTAGTTAATAAAATATTTATTTGAAAAAAAAAAAAAATAGTTGAAAATGTGTCAACAAAAAAATTAAAAACCATTTTTAAATTTGTCAATTTTATACATTCAAGTACAGATTATCATAAAGTTCAAAAATCATATTTTTGTATTTATCTAATTTACCAAATTCGAACATCTATTTTCAATTGTTTAACTAAAATTGTAATAGACATAAAAATTAACTTAAAACAATTATACAAAGAAAATTTTTTCAATAGAAAAAATAATAAAAATTGAAAATTATTAAATTTTATTAAATAAGTATAACGTTATATGTAAATATTTTAAAGATCTTACCTTCTTTTGTTGTTTCTCCCATGCTGGATCTAATAATCCTTCACGTTCCCACTCTTCTTCTTGTTCCATATATCCATCACCATAACCCATGGAGCCGTTTTCCATACCGTACTCCATCATCATGATTAATTTTTATATTTTTTTCAATCAATTTTTCTCTCAGTTTTTTTTTTTATTTATTTTTTTTTTTTTTTTTATAAAATTAAATCCGTTTTTTTTTATTTTTTGCTTCTATTTTTAAATTAAAAAAAAAATTTATCGTTTCTTAAATTAAAAAAAAATCCCTTAAACAACTATCTTGTGAGTTTCGAAACTAAAAAAACAAAAACAAAAAAAAAAAATTAAAAAAAAAAAAAAATTGGAGAAATAAGATAAAAACTTTAAATAATGTAATTTTTTTTTTTCTTAATTAATTTACTTTATTTTAGTTATTTATTAAAAAAAAAAATTTAAATGAATTAAATTTGATGAAAAGCAATTAAAAAAAAAAAAAACAATGATTGAAAGCGATTTGTTTATTTATTTCTTATTTTCTTTTTTTTGATGGTTAGTTTTTTTTTTTTCTTTTAAAAGTATCTACATATACTTTAACTTTGATGACTTGTTATTTAAGATCTTAAGATTTTCAGAAAGAAAAAAATAACAATCTATGTACTTGTATTGTAAGTTTCTTTAGTTTCCTGTTTATTATTTTATTAACTATATTTTTCTACTTTTTTTTTTTTTAATGTTCGTTCGAAGTGTTGCAAAAATCCTTAAAAAATAAAAGAGTTTTGTTGTTGATAATTGTTGATAAGTTTAGGTATAGGATTAGAATTGCTTATGAATATTATTTAAATTAATATTAATATTATTATTTTTTTTTTTACATGAACTTAGAAACTAAATTAATTTTTATTTTTATAAGTTGTTAATAATTCACTTTAAATTCTACAAAATAAGAAGTTATAAAAAAACCTTTTATATATGCGTTAAAATTAACTAAGCAATTGCGCTTTTCAGAAAAGTAATCTCAAAAAAAAAAAAAAAAAAGTGTTTTTTTTTTTTAACTTTTTAACTAAAATTTTTAAATTTAAATTTATTTTATTTTGATTTAAATTCACTATCCGTACATTTATAAATATAAACAAAAAGGACAGAAAGGTACCAGATTAATATAATGGCCAACCTTTTAAAAGTGCAATTAATTTAAATAACTAAAATTACTATATTATTATTTAAGGCATCGTAGACTTTGACAATTTACTTCATAAAATATATAGGGTACAATTGCAGGCAATTAAACTATTAAAAAGATACTAATACATATAAAAACACTACTGTCACATTTTAAAAATGAAGGGGAAGAAACTTTAAAATAAATTTTTCCATCATTTTTAACAAGAAATTACGAAATTACATTAAAATTTTTTTAATATTAAAATTTAATTTAAATTAATTAATTATATTTATTTTAATTAATAAGAAATTATAATTAAAAAGAAATGTGATTTGGTATTTCCGATTTTTTTTTTTCATTCTAATTTTAAAATTAAAATTAAAATTAAAATAAAACAAAATCTAAATTGGATGAAGGATGACTCCTTTTTTTTAAATATAGAAATTAAAATAAATAAATTTTAAAATATTTATCTAAATTTAGAAAAAAAAAACAAATTGGATTAATCAATGAAAAAAAAAAAAGAAAATAATTATTTGCTAATTTTATACAATTAAAAATTTCTGAATAATTTTATGTAAAAATAAATTTTTAATTTTAATTAATATCTTGTAAAAACAAATTTTCAATTTAAATTATTTTTAGATGAAATTTTTTTTATGTTAAAAGAAAAGAAATTAATCAAATGAAATTACAATCGAATGTATTTTCTATATATTTTTGTTACGTCAATTGGAGAATCACTATATACGTTTTGTGAATCGACGTCATAAATTTTCTAAAATTAGGATGTTGCCAAGTTGTTGATATTAATAAACAGGATATTGTTATTAATTTTTTTTTTTTGTTAGTATATTATAAATATTCGCAAAATTATAAATGTTTGATTAATTTATTTTATTTATTTTTTTTTAAATGGATCCAGTTCCTTTCAAACGAATATTATATTGTTGTTAGTTTTTATTTTATTTGTAAAAAATAAATGGTAAAAGGATCTGTAGATGTAAAAGAATAGTTACAAATATCACAGTATTTTAAAATATTGTTGTCTCGGATAAATGTTGTTATTTTATATTCGTCAAGTTTTAAATTAAAATCTTTATTTTTCAATATATTTTTAACATTTTGTATCACAGGATAAATCTATTCTTAATTCTCAAAGGCACAATATTATGTATGTAAAAAAGAAATCTATTAGCACATTTAAAATTTGACGATTATCATATGATTATTTTTGGTAATACATTCTTTTCTGTATTGTACAATTATTTGTTTATTATGTGCACATATCCAAATACATCTATAGCATTGTACAATTAACACTCTTACGGGTTAAAAATTTTTTACTGTTCAAACCGTTTTTTTTTTTTGTTTTTAAAACAATTTTTTTTTTTTTTTGACTTCTAAAAGACAGTTTTACATAAAGACATTTAAAAAATTCCAATCGAATTTTAATTTTTATATAAAAATAAATTTAATAAATAAATACATATATATATTTTTTTTAAGTGCATTTTTCTGCCACATAAATGTGAACAGGAAATTACACAGCCTTTCCTTTTCAGGCGTGGCTGCCATAAATGTCGTAAGGTGGAATAATTCTTACGACATGTGTGGGATTCGAACTCACGCTCCCTCGGCGTTTACAGGGTATTTTATACGCTCTTACAGATTAGGCCACCGAAACCCCATATTATGTATAATTATTATTATTTTATTTTGCACAGTTATAAATAATTCGACAAAATTTCAAGATTTGTTCAGCTATGTGGTCATAATAATATTAATTTTATGTAGTTATAAATGGATCTGATCAGGGTTAGGACTCGAAATTTTTCTACTGAAAGATGCTATGATATTGATTATATAAATATACGTATATATATAATAAATTTATATTACAATTATAAGTATGCATTTTTATATACAGTTAACTATGTACTTATGTATAAAAATTTAAAAGTATCATTATTATTAAATTCTATCAGGTTCTATATATTTTAAGAATTATTATTTTATTTTCCAATGTCATAATGAATAATATTTTATGATGAAAATTAGAAAAGAAAAAAAATGGAATGTGTATATATATAATAGAAGAACATTTTCATTTTATTTATATATTTATAAATTTAAAAAGCTTTCTGAATATAGCATATAAAACATATATATACATATATGCAAATATTATACCGTATATATTTATACAAAAAAAAAAAAAATTATAAAATAAATTTTAGAATAAAAGTGCGTGAAAAACCGAAAAAAATATTTTTTGTTAAAAATATCTAAAAAATTTATATTATGTAGTTTTAAAATAAATTTATTTAATATTTTTATTTTTTTTTTAAATTTGTTCTTTTTAAATCGTTTGAAATAAAATCTTATTTTCTTTTTCTTTTCAGTTTGAAATGAAATGTGAAAGTAATAAGAGGTTTCTCTTTAAAAACTAAAATAAAATACATAAGAAATTAAAAAGGAAAATCTACACAAAGTAAAAATGGAACAAATCTTTTTAAATATTATCTTAATTTGACAGATTTAATATAAGTTCGATCTGCTAACTGAAAAAACAGATTTTATTTTATGTGTAGTTTTATTCCTGTTATAGAACTTATGAAATTTTTATTTATTAATTTTTATAAATTATTAATGTTGCGGTCGCTTTCAACTTGAATGTCGTCCATGCAAAAGAAAAGATTTAAAAAATAAGAATTACAAGGCATACCTAATACCTATACCGATTGAAAAAAAAAACTTTTAAGCGTATTTAGACATATATATATACAATAAAAATCCAATTACATATAGTAAATAATATTGATCTATTGAATAATCGATTTATAATTTAACAAATTAAAATTGAATTTCGATATAAGTAATGTATTAATAAATTATTGATTTAGAACTGTTGAAAAATTCTAAATAATAAAAATAATGATTTTCTTATAAAAATTATTGATGTTGTACACATTTTAAAACAACAATTAAACGAAATCTCCTCAATCGTAATGATCGGTCATCGTAATGATCAAATCACCTATGATGTGTATATAATATATCGTGAAAATATAAATTCCACCGCCTCCACTATGTCCTTGTTGTTGCAAAAGAAGAAAAAAAAAGAAAAAAAATAAGTATTTTTTTTTTTAAAATTCTTTTAAAAGAATTTTGCGTGTGTGTATGTAGTGTAGATATACTGTGTACACATAAATATGTATGTGATTATGACGGTTAACCTCAAAAAGTTATAAATAATCCGTATCGTTTGAATAGTATTTTCGATTTGGTCTTCATCAGATCCATATCATTTTTTATTTTAGAATTTTTTTTTTTTTTTTTTTTGATGTCATGAAACAAATTTTCATTTTTTTTTTTTTTTTATTTAAATAAATTTAAAATTTTTAAATTAAATTAATTGCACTTTTCATATTTTCATTAAGAAAGAAATAAAAATAAATTTTAAATTTAATTATTCACAGTTTAAATTTTTGAAATTTTCATTTTTTTTGAATAAATTTTCTGAATAACGCTTTTTTTTTTTTGTTTTATATTTAAATTTCATTGCTTTTTAATTAATTTAATTTTTTTTTTAAATTAATACTAATATTTAAAAAGCATTATTTATTAATATATTAAATAATTTTTTTTTAAAAAAAATACACATTTTTAAAACAAATATTTTTTTTTTAATTCTTTGTATTTTTTTTTTTAATTTTATTTATAATTTGATTGTGTAACAATTTTTCAAAATTTTTTTTTCTTTTTAATTTTATTTTTGTATAAATTTTTTTTTCAATTGCTAAAATTTAAAAATAGCTCAAAAAAAATTATTTTTTTTAATTTTATACATATTTTAGGTTGAATATTAGTAAAATAAAAAAAAAAAAAGGCTAAATAGATAATACAAAAAAAAGTACTAGGTAGGAATTGAAAATAAAAATAAATAATGAATTAAAATTGTTTTTATTTTATTAAAATTAAATTAAAATATTATTATTATAGTTTTTGGAATTTATTAAAAATGTGAATGTGAATTAAAAACCCAAAAAAATTTTATAATACATATTTGAATTATTATTCAAGCTTAATATTCTATTTATAAAATAGAAAAAGTTAATTTTTTTTTTTATTTAATTTCTATTTTTATTCTTATAAATATTAAAATAAAAAAATTTAAATTAAGTATATAATATATTATTTAAAAAAAAAAAAAAAAAAAAACTGGTAAACCGTACGTTTATTGTCGATAATAGAGAATGACCCGCTCGCGTTGGTAGCCAACTCAAAACTAAAACCGAATTCATTAATTTTAACGACAAATTTTCTTATATTTTGTTTTTATTTTAATTTTTTTTTTTTTATACTTTTATTTAATTTTTTTTTTTTTTGTATACCTTCTATTTATTTTTCATATAATTCTTTTTGATTCTTTCTCTTCGTTGGTTTTGCAAAAATATACATACAATATGTATATTATAATATTATTATAAAATATTAAAAGAAAGATATAATATATAGAATATATATTTTATAGATACTTTATATTTTTATTTTATGTTGTTCATTTCTACTCGTTATTCGTTAATCGTTAGTTGTTCAATTCATGACAGGTCTATATACATACATACATACACACATGAAATGAATGGAAATATTCAATTTACTTTACTCATTGTTCGCTCACTTGCTTTGGTTGTTCGCTCGGTATTGAGAAAGCATATTATATACGTTTCTCTGCCTATCTAATAACTATATTCTATTATGCTTGTTTGAACGTATGTTCTTACATATCACTAAATACCAAATAGTAATGAAAATCATTTTTTAGAGGTGTATCGTGGACAACTTTTTTTTGTTTTGTACAAAGATTTAATTTTTTTTGTTTTTGTATTTAGGAGACGTGGGGCAGCCGTCATCATTATTGTGTTTTCTTTTTTTTGTTGTCTTTGTTGAGTACAGTGGGTGCTCTAAGCGGGTAAAATTTTAAAGTATGTAGTATGAACATACACATTTTTACAAACTTATTTATAAACTTTTTTTTTTTTTAAATTTAATAGATTTAATATAAGAATTTGAGAAAGTTTATCTATACAAATAGTTCAATTGAATTGAATGATCACCTCAGATTTTTTTTTGTATATTGTTGCTGTTATTCTTTGTAGTAAAACTATTTTGCAACATCATCATCAACATCTGTAGAAACAGAATAAAATTCATCGTAAGTAATACAAAAAAACAAAAACAATACTGTTGTTATACTGTTGCAGTTTTAATCACCTACTACACAATTGGGTGAAAGGAAATATTATTTGTTAAAATTTATTTATTTTTTTTCGGAATTGACAGAAAATGTTGTTGTTATTTTAAATATAAGAGTAACTGAAAGAAAATTTTTTAAATTAATTAGAAAAAAGTTAAAAAAAAAAAAATTCTCTCAAAAAATAATAAAGAAAAATTTATAAATGTTACTTGAAAACAAAAAGAAGCTTTTAGGAGAAAACTTAAAATATTATGGCCAAAAATTGAAGCTTTATAAGCTCCTTATCCTACTTTAACAGAAAATAATTAAAATATTTCGTAGTGTGTAGTATCATATATATATATGTATATGTATGCAGATAAAAGAAATGATTAAAACGATCAATAAGCTCGTGTTGATAAGTAATTAAGTATACAGTTATAAACTGTTATACAAAATATTAAAGCTGTTATATCAAATTTTATTATTTAAATACCCGTTATAATTAAAAATTTCCTTATATATCTATGTACTTCTCAATAGTGCTTTTTCGAACGATCGATATTAAAAAAGGAATTGGTGATAAAGATTAAATAAATATCAATTTAATATTAAATATAATACTAATTGCAGATGTTTTCTTATTTCTTACTTGAATGATTCTATATGTATATTGATCCAAAAACAGATCTAAGGACATTTTCTTTAGTTTCTATATGATTTTCCAAATTATAATATTTTAAAATGTATTTGAATTGGAGTTTTTTTGATTTATATTTTAAAATTATGAATAAAAAATATTTTTTACCTAAATGGTATGTACAAAAATTTTAAATTTTTAAATTTCAAAATATGTATGTAGGTACCTACGTGAAAAATAACTGCTACTTATACACACTTTGACAATTACAAATAATCAGCAAATAAACCAACGAGCATATTCGATATTATTGACCAGCAAACCAATAATGATAATAAAATGACAATAAAAGTACATTTTGCTATATTTTTTCGAATAAAAATTCGATTTATAGAAATTCAATTGTCAAATAAATGTGCCAAGGAAATGTTTTCGATTTAAAGAAATTCGAATTATAGAGTGTATTTTGTATGAAAATGGCAAGAAACGTAAGGGATCGTAGATTTTGTTCAAATTAAAGAATTTTGTTCAAAGAAGAATTATTTTGTTCAAATTCGAATAACAGAGTGTTCGAATTACGGAAGTTTGACTCTATTATCAACTATAGACCTTTTTAGTAGACCTTTTTTCTTTTTAAAAAAGTCTGTTGTGAAAGTAATGGTAGCTATATACTTACTATAAGCATATAAAAGATCAGAAATTTTCCATATTTTTTAAATATAATAGCAAAACAAAATTTCTTATTGCAAAATTATTCAGGAGATGGGTTTAAAGTCATTTTTTCCAAAAAAAAAAATGTGTTTAATTTTCCTATAGTTCTTGAACGGTAAATCCTGTTAAATAACAAATGACATTAATATTTAGCTAATTTTATTAGTAATCTAACAAAGTTTTAATAATTTCAATCGGAATTGTAGTTTTTGAGATACATATATAGTTTTTTTAGATACATATATATAGTTTTTTTAGTCGAAGTATTTCCGAATTATATTTTTCTATTAGAAAAGAAATTGTTCTTAGTTGGGCTTATCTAAAACTGCCCATCTTCTTACTTAGAAACACCTCAAAAAATATTTTTAAAATTATATGGATATTTAATAGCCAAGCTGGGCTCAACAAAATTTACCCAACTTAATATACATAAAAACTGAATGCATTTAAAAAATTTTTATTTTGAATAAATATTATTTTTTTGGGCATACATTTTTATGTGTTAATGTATACATGTTATAAAGTATGTACTCGCATAAAGTATCAATATATTAAATATTAATGTATGTAGCCTTAGAAATACACTATTCTGTGGTAACAAAGAATGATATATTAAATTATTTATTCTGTTGTAACAAAGAAAAATTAAAATATGTATATCATGAGTTGTAGATATGAAATTATAAATATATTTTCGATTGCTTCGGTTTTGCTTGCGTTTTGTTAGGTTGGTCTGTCGCCAACTTGCCCATTAGGAAGGACCGCCTCTGCCTTATAAACATATAGAAAAAGAAAAAACTTATGAGAATAGTTAGTTGAAATTAAAAAAAGAAAAATTCAAATCCATTAAATATCATCTATAATTGAAATTCTTTTTGACGTCCTTCTCCCGATTTAGTCGTATAAAAACTCCTAAAGAAGTTATCAATTTAAAACAAAAAATGTTATATCGCTTTTTTTTTTAGATTAAAAACAATTAAGTAATTAAATTGACAAAAAAAAACAATAGATTAAATTAGATTAAAATTTAAAATTTTTGAATAGATTTAACTTTTAAAAGTGATAGAAAACAAAAACATTAAAGAAACAAATTTATGTGACGAGTTGTTCTTTTTTTTTTTATTATTATTTTTTGACAATTAGTTATGTGCAAAATGACAAAAAATTTATTTGAAAATCCTTTTACAATAAATTTAATAAATTTTCTTACCGACTTTCAACATTTTTCCATTATATATTTAAGCCAATGAACTAAAAATTTAAAGAAATTTGAAAATTAAAAAAAAAAAAAAAATTAATTTTCTTTTTCAGCCCACATTTTATTTTTTGCCTTTAAATTTTGCTGATTAATTCTATATAAAATGACCATATCCTTATAATATAATGCAGTACGCATTATAAAATATAATATAACATTTAAATTTTATGATTATGATTATTTTAATATTCTTATTTTTATTGAAAATCAATTAAAAAAAAAAACTCTTACTTAATTAAAACAGTTCGGTAATAATTTCTGATACATAAGTTCAGTAAAATATATTTTGTTTCTTCATTTTCTTTTACAGTTACTTGCTGTTTAGTTCGGTTTGGTTCTTCAATTTTTTTGTAAGCTAATTTTACATAATTTGATTTAGTAAGATAACTGTAATATTTCTTTAATCCTTCATTCAAAGTTTTCTTAGAATCTGATGAGAATATAATATTACAAGCTGGCTGAAGAGTTACAACACTCTGAGCAAAACATCATAATCACAACTCATTAGAAAAGACTTCATAATCATTTCTTTATTAGGAAAAATATATTATCAATTCATGTATTTCATATAAATGATTTATTTATCTACATAAATAAATTATAATATTTTTCTCCAAAAGTTTTTCTTAACAAAAATGTTTGTTTGTAATTAATTTTGTTTTTCCCTTTAGTTTTAGTAAATTAATTTTTTTTTTGACGTTAACACAACCAATGTAGAATGCATTTCAAAATAAAAAATTTTCAACCGTAAAAACTAAAAGGGAACTTTAAACAAAGTTTGTTTTTCCTTTTTAATTTATTTTAGTTATAATGTTAGAACTTCGATGATAAATTTAATTTAAAAATTAAAAAAAAAAAAAAATAAATAAATAAATAAAACACATACCATAATCTAAAATTAACCAAAATCGCCTACGACATTTAATAATTTTTCCTTCTTTTTCTTTTTTTTTTAGTAATTTTTGTTTTTTTTTTTTTTTTTTTTTTTTTTTACTTTAATTTATTAAACACATGAGAAAAATATTTAATAAAATCTAAAAAAGAATATTAAAATATAAATTAAATTGCTTCTTTTAATTTGTTTTATTTTGCTTTTTATTATAAAAATATAAAAGTAATTTTTTTTTCTATTATTTTTTTTATTAAATTTTATGAATGTGTCATATGCTTAATCTTAATAATAATTCTTTTATTTTTAACAACTTATTTATTTAATTTGAATGGTCTTGAAGAAAATTTAATGGAAAACGTTAAAAATTAGAAACAATCGTATCTTATTAAATAAAATAATAATTTATTTTAGAATGTATGCAATAATAAATTTATTGTTGTACTAAAATCAATAACAAACCAAAAACTATCAAAAATCATAGAAATGTCAATTCTTGTCAACTATCTACAAAATTATGACAGTTTATTTTTTTTTTTAATATGCATTTATTAAAATTTAGTATTATGTAATTTTAAAATTTAATTTGATATTTTTTCTTAAGAACTAGTTGATAAAACAAGTTAATAAAAGGTTTAGAATTTATATCATATATGAAAATATGGATTAAAAAAGATAAATAAAAAATAAAAAGTATCTTCTCAATTAATTACCAATGGGTCGAATGCCTAAAACTGAGCTTGAACTCATATAAATCACTTTTTCAATCAAAAATATGAGTTCAAGTGTAATTTTTGTTTAAAAAAGAGTGATTTGAGTTCAAGCTAAGTTTTATGCATTGGAGCCACTAAGGCAAATTTTTTATTATTTGCATTAAAAAAATATTTTATTTAATTAATTTTTTTTTTTTTTTAATTTCTTTCAAAAATAGCATATTTTGAAAATTATTCAGGAAAAAAAACAAAATTGAAAAAAAAAAGTTTTGTATTTCTTATTCTATTTTTAAAAATTTGTGTGGTAATAATGTCAATTCTAAAAATAAATTAAAAAGCTAAAAAGTAAAAGAAAAAATAATTTTCACTTTTTAATTTAAATTTTTTTTTTTTGTTTTTTTGTTTTTCTTAATTTTTATTATCAAAAAATGCGTACTTTAAAGAATAAATAGTTTTTAAATAGATAAAATGGCCAATTAAATAAAATTAAAAAAATAACAAAACAAAAATTTTTTAAGGAATTTTGAAGTGATTTCTACATTTTTTTTTCGTTTCTTCCTTTAACTTTTATTATTGTTGTGTTTTTTTTTTTAAATCGGGGGTGGAACAAGCTGGCATTAGGTTAATAAATAATATTTTTAACAAGCAATTTTTTTTGACATTTTATATTTGATTTTTTGATTGTTAAACAGTTTGTTATTTAAAATAAAAATATTAAGAAACCAAAAAAAAAAAAAAAAATTTAGGTCATCTAAAAACAAAATTAAAAACAAATAAAATAAGTAAGTAAATTATTTAATTTGTTAAAATTTTGATTTTAATTTAAATTTATACACATTAATATTATGATGAATATTGATAGTTGATTTTAAAGCAGCCATTTTAGAATAATGTTAAGGGTACAATTAATATTGTTTTGTGTTTTCCTTCAATATTATATTGTAAAATATACTCATTCGTCAATTTAATTTTTATACTTAAATTATTATTTACAATATTTAAATTATGAAACATGACACATATTTACATATTGAATTAGTTCAAATTTAAAAAATTAATAATTTTAAAATAATGTAAATTTAATGTTGTGTAATTTGAGGATTAGATGTGTATTTAGTAGTGAAATTAAAAAATTAAATTAACTGATAGATATGCCTAACAGCTATGCCTGACTGATAAGTGATAAATATGCCTACAATAAATTTTCCCTATACATCCTACAGTAATTGAAATAAAATATGCAAGTACAACTTTGTTCACAATATGCCTGCCAATTTGAAATCTATTTTCATTCCTTAACTCAACTTCCTCTGACCAGGCAGTACATTAGTACTAAAGGTCGTATAACCTATTGTTTGGTCAAAAACAGGAGGTGGTGTTTAGTGGGTTAAAGTCCCACACACTCATAGAGGACTCGTGCTCGTTTTCATAGGATAGATCTCCATCCTTCCAATAACAAGCTTCGCCACATCCACAACTCCGAAGGTTACCGAACAATTTTTCTAAAGAGAACTCTATAGTTCTAACTAAATTAAGACTTGGCCACACCAAGGTAATACATGGTTATATTTTTTGTACATAAACCAAAGAAACAAAAATGACATAATATACTAAACAGTAAAGAGGTCAAAGTAGCTGAAGGAATTATAAAGTTTCTAAAAGAAATAGATACCTATTTATAATAAAATTTTAACTTTGAGATAAACTTTGGAATATAATACATATATGTATATATATATATTTTCCGCTTAAGAATATAATATTTTAAGTTGACCGTAAAACTTAAAAAAAAAAAGAAAAATGAAAGGAACACTGGTAAAAAAAACTACATAAGTATATGTAAATAAAAGAATATTATTTCAATATACAAATTAAAACAATATTGATAAAAAGGACGAATAATTTAAAAATGTATATATATACATACAATTTTATAAAGAAAAATGTTTTAGCTAAGATGAATCAGATAATATGGTAGTAATACTTTTGATAGTCTATCAACTATTTGTTACATTAAATACCCGATGTTTAAATATCCAATAATAAATTAAATCTTTAACTTTTTCTAACTGAAAAATTTAATAGTCCTAGCAGATTTAACGAGTGCAAAAAACAGAAATTTAAAAAAACTGCTTAAAAAGCTAAAAAAAAAAAAATAAAATCACAAGGACATTAAGATGAAATAAAGTAAAACAAAATATTGTTCTGCTATGTTTGGAACATATGTTGACTATAATATGTATGTGATACAAATTTTAAAATTTAGCTTCAATATAATATTATATAGTAATTTTTTTTTTGTTTTTAATTTGGACACGTGATCATAGTTTGAAATAAAAATTTTTAAAATAAATTTCTAAAATTTTTTTTTTAAATTTCTTTTGTTTATGCATATTTTTCACCTTTATTGAAAAGATCACAAATCTTTACAAAAAAAAAAAAAAAAAAAATACAATAAATGTGTTTTTGCCAAAAAAAAAATTTTTTTTTTTTTTTTGCTTGTATTTAGAAATCATTTTGTTAAAAGACTTATAAAAATAAACTAAAAGCAACCATAATTCTTAAGAGGTGTGAACTTATCAAATTGCAAGAAATAAAAAAAATTTACAATATAAAAACAAAATAATTATTTGGTCTGGCATTGAAATCTTAAATATATTTTTTTATATTATACAAGTATTTTTTGAATTAATAGTGCAACCAAGCAATTTTAATAATGGGGTACATTAATTTTAATGTAATGCATTCATTATATTTAGAGTATTATTTTGTGCCTCACACTTCGGGTGGATTCCTACAAAAAAAAAAAAAAGAAAACTTTCAATGATCACGGGCAAAATAAATTTTTATACTTTTTTATATTTTTTTTTTTTTTTTTTTTTGTAATAAGATTTTTGTTTGATCTCTTTTCTTTTTTTTTGTTTTTTCTTTTAAATAAAATGTTGACAATTTTTTTAAATCAATTTTCTTTTGTAATTGTTTTAACAAGGATATTAAAATTAGATTTTTATTTTTACGCTACTTTTAAAAGTACACGCATAAAAAAAATACATCTACGAAATATTTATAAATTATAATAAAATAAAAACAAGAAAAAAAAAAAACATCATGATTTTAATTTAAATGACGCGTGTCTGAGCATAGAATTTTTAAAAAAATAAATTACCTATGCATACCTGAGGTTATGAGTTTGTTTGATGTTTTTTTTTTTTTTTTTTTTTTTTTGTTTTCTTGTAGTTTCTCTTTTTTTTTTTGTAAAGATGATGTTCAAGTTTAAAAAAATTATTTTGTCAACAATTAACTGCATAGGCTTTTGATAAACATAATAAATATACAACATAATAGGTACAATAGAATGAATCATAAAATCTTATTAATCATTTTAAGGCGCTAAGGAAATACTAAGGAAACGGACTAGTAAGAAATTGAATTAATGTTAAACAAAAAAAAAAAAGATATATATGTAATTAATATCATATCATATCATATCAGAAGTTAATTAAAAAATCAAATTATGTAATTAAAATTAAAATAAATTTAATGATGATAGTTTTATAAGCTATTAAAAAACTTTGTTTTGTTTAAACTGATAAGATATTATTGGAAACTAAGTACCTAATACTTATATATTGGTTATACATTCATACACACACATATTTATTTAATTAATTTTAATTAATAAGAAATTTGAACACAAATTTTACTAAGCTATGAACTTTTTTTGATTATCTAATAATTTTTTTTTTTCTTTTTTAATAATTTTCATTAAAAATTTTTTTTTAAAAAACTTTTTCATAAAAATTTATTGTCCAAACAAAAAAAAAATTAATTTCTTATTACATGCTTTAAATTATATAAAAAAAAATATGTAAGTATGCCAGTTTTATTTTTCTCTTAATAAATCATTTAAAAAATTATAACAGGTGTTCTGTATATTTTTAATTTTAATCTCAATAACACCTGTATATATATGAAATAAAACAAAAACAATTGATAGAAAAAAAAAAAAAATTTTTTTTCTTGGAACATACTCAAAAAAGTGCACCATATTTTAAATGGAATTCCTTTGAAATTGAATCATAATTTTTTCTCTAATACTTAGTTATATAATTATAATGATGTAAAAAAAAAAAGAAAACAATATTTTATAACTCAAAATTATAATTCTAAAATTTAGATACTGTTTAATTCTCAGAATTGGTTAAAAAATTTTATTGTTCGAAGACTAATTATTATGAAATCTATAACACATTTTATAGTCATAATATTAACTAAAGAACTTAGAACTGTATAGGGGATCCCTAATTTTACTGAACGCCTGTGAAATATGGAAAATATCCACCAGTACTTATCACCAAAAAGTTACAGGCGTATATATAAACAAATACCTACGCCGCATCTTGAAAATTCCCTGCTCCCAAACTATTAGCAACACATTATTGTGGCAAAAAACGAACCGAAAGAGAAACTGGCGGTGAATCGAACCCATCTTGAGAAAGCCAACCAAGAATATTGCTAAACAATGCTTTGAATGGAATTCACAAGGTAGCCGACGAGTTGTAGACCAAGAAAAACATGAAAAAGAACAGTTTTGGCGGAAGAACAAGCGCAAAATAGGGGTTAAAAGATCCAGAAGAAGAAAAAGATATATTAAAACAAAACAATGCTGTATAAATTCAGTATGAAGATCATTAATCTAAGATCAATAATAAAATATATAAAATTTAAACTACGTTAGTTGGAGACTCTTAATGGATCCGAAAACACCATATAAGATCATATATGATCTAGAAACAGTTCATCAAAAATTTCTAATCGAAATTCATATTAGTGCCGATAAAAATTCTGTAATATAAAAAAAATATGGTAACATAACTTAAAGAAGAAATTATAACAAAGTAAACAGTCACATTAAGCCAATTGAAACCAAAACTTAGAATTTAGAATTTTATAAGTCTATTTTTTATATAATTTTTAAAAATGATAAAATCCCAATTAAATCTTAACTATATACTTTAGTTACTATGAAGTTTATATATATTCTTTTTAACCTACAAAAATCTGTCTGAAAAGTTCGGTTCCCTTATATTTAAATTAATAATATCAATAAAAAAAATAAAATTCACACGCTGATTATGACATCTACAAATTTACACACTTTAATCATATTAATTTAAATATAAAATTAAAAAAAAAAAAAAAAAAAAACATTTTTAGTTTTTCTATTCTGTTTTATTTTAAAAAAAATTATAATAAAATTATTAACCATGAAAATTTAAGAAAATAAATAAATAAGTATGTATGTACATGGGTTGACAATATTATGATGGCTATTATAATCAAAAAGATTATTAAAATAAAAATGCGAAAAAATAGAAACTATGAAAATATTATTTAAAAGTTATGGAATTTCATTGAAGATTTTAAAAAATTTTAAATTTTAAAATCTAAAAAATTTTAATTTTTTTTTTTACTCTTTTTTTTCTTTGGCATTCATGTATTCTTTAAAAATTCAGGGTTTTTAAATTTTTAATTTCACATTTAATTTTTATTTTCGAAATCTTATATTTATCATTTAAAAACATGAGAATTTTTATATACATATTTCAGTTATAAAGTAAGTTAGTTATGATGGATTCACCGCTTCGGATATTTTAGTCGCACTTATGCGCGCTCCGCAGGGTTTTTATATAAAAATTTGAATTCTCTCATTTTACAAATTTAGTTCGGAAGTTTTTGTTCTATCCGAGAAAAAAGTTGATTTAACTTTAACTTTTTGTGTGCAATGCAACTCTTTTTCAGCTGTCATTTTTTTCAAAAAAATTTTCATTCGATTCATCAATATAAACAAAAATTTAAAATAATTTAAATGCCATTTTTAAATTTCAACTATTTAAATTTTTTTCTTCTGCAGAAAAATTATTCTGAAGCCGTGGAATAGTTGTTGAGAGAATGCGCTTTTTTTAAAACAGACATACTTAGTTCAGAAAAAATATGCTGAAGCGGTGAACTAAACATTACTTAAAAAATATAATTAATTTGTATTTCTTTTTTTCCATGTAATAAGTAATAAATTTCTAAATACAGAAATGCGAATTTTATAATTATTGTCTTAACTTAACTAACATTTACTCTTTTTCTATTGGTTTCACACTTTATTAAAGGTTTAGGCAGGAATCTATTGAACTATTTTACTCTATTAAGCCATTTTGTCAATCGGAATCTTTCATATGTCTTTTTATCTTAGACAGGCAGAAAACTGTCACAGAAACCGAAAAGAATGATTCTGAAATTCCTGTGCTATTTAAGCCCGCTGCTTTGCGGTGTTCTCTTCAAAACAAGAAGACAGAAAATATGGTAAATGGAATTAAATTAAGCTTTAGCACTTCGTTTATGTAGTGCTATAGTAAATCGTAATGAATTAAGGAAAATGAAATAACATGTAAAGAAAATGCTTAAACTTAAATAATTAAGAACTAAAACAATAACGAATTTTTAAATAAATACATAGTTAAGTGGAAAAATGTATATGTATACGTATCTTAACTGTATTGGTATTTAAATTAAATTTTATCTATCCTTTTGTAATGAGGAATTAAATATATTTATTTAACTAAAATAAATAAATATAAAATACCTAATTATTAATCATATTTTATGTTTTGTATAAAGGACATTAATAAATAAAAAAAATTAAATAAATTTAAATTAATAATTTTTATTTGTGTCCGAGATGAATTCATGTTCATTTTAACATAATAGTATTAAGTATTTATATTGTATCTATTATAAGTATTTGTATTTATAGATATTGTATAGGTTACGGTAACTAAGTGTGTAATATTGTACTCATAAGAAAATATTTATTTATTTCTTTTCAAATTACATTTTGCTCTTTAATTAAGAATATTCTAAAATTTTAAATATTTTATTTATTTATCAAGGTTTTTTCTGTCTATTCATTTGTTGTTTAAAGATTTTTCCTATTAAAAACTTTTTCTGATTATGTAAGAAGATTTTTTCAAAATAACTATATATTATTTTTAATTTAAATAAATTGCACTTAACTGCAAAATTAATTTACAAAAAGTACTTCAAGATAATATTTAAATTAATTACATAACTACATTGAATTATTTATTTAATTCTAAATAAACACTACAATAATATTTTCTATCGAGAATTTATTTCAAAAAATACTGCTCTAATTTTAAATTTTTTTTTAAATTTATTTTAAACTTTTTCTTTTTTGTCTAAAGTCATATTAATTACCATTTTCTTGATAAAAAAAAAAAACATTTTATTTTCTTATTTCTCAAATTTAAATGTTTGTTCTGGTAAAATTCAAATGTTTGCTCTTATGTTACTCGTTAAATATTCAACAGCAGCTGCTTTTGACAGCATGTTTGACAGTTTTATAAACACATACAAAAACACTTAATTTTATCAAACACTGTTTTTATTTATCTACAAATTATTTCCTGTAAATTTTTTTTTTCTTAAGTTTCTTGTATAAGGTGGTGTCATTTTTGAGTTCTGACTTCATAGTCCATTATGTTGTGTTGTGTCTACCTTATTTTGCTATGTTATGTTTTTTACTCCCCAATTTCTATCATCAGATGAATGAAACATAACATGAACAGAAAACAGAATATGATTTTAATAGAATAGGTATACGTATAATATAACAGCATAGATACAATTTTCTTGTTTTAGTGTAGAATTTTCATGGAAAGCAAATATTTTGTGTAGGTACAAAAATAAAATAAACAAAAAAAAAAAAGAACAGCTATGATTTTCTTTTGCAGTTGGTTTTCACTTAAATATTAAGGATTGAAGTAAATGCATTAATACATTACATATGTTTGTATGTATACATGTATTTTTCACAATATTTTTTTCAATTTTTCATATATACGTACATATATATACATATATATATGGATGCACTATGCATCTACCTAAGTACTTCCATATATTGGATCAAATTAGTTTAGAAATTTATTCTACTAACAGATTATCTGGAAGATGGAAGGTGTTATAATATGGTAAAATAAAGATCTAAAAATCAACAAATTTATTCGCTTTTCTATCATCTCCAATTTCTAATATTTTTGAAGTACCTACATACATACATGTTATGTATATATAACTAAGAATATGTAATACTATGGAGAGCTAAAGATTGATTTATTTAGGAATATCGTTTTTATGGAATTAATTTTTTTCCTATAAGTAATATTCACTAAAATATTTTAGTTATTTCAAATTAATTATAATTTATATTATATAAATTTTTTAAACTTCAAATTTGTTAGTAAAAGTAAAAATGTTTTTATTTTTAACAAGTGATATCACTGACAAGTAGCATGTGCTTATTTCTCATCATATGTTAGGTAGGTAAGTACATAAATTTTAATTTTCACATCTTTTCTTTCCTGTTATAATCTGATTTTATTTACATTTTGCAGATTACGTTTTTTGTTATTGTAATATTTACAACCAAAAAAAAAAGGAAAAAAAAAAATACTATAAAGTACAAAAACAGGAAAAAAAACCTAAACAAAAAAGAGAACTTCTAAGAAACGTAAATGTGTGCATTTGTCGAATAGTATGTTTGCATGAATGCATATTTTTACAATTGTATAAATACTATCGTATCCTTTTTATTGCTCGCCAGAGAAAATACACATTACGACTAAATAAATAAAGTAATAATAAAAAAAAAAAAAAAGGGATAATTCATAAATTGTGCATGCATATACACAAATAGACAATAGCCATACATATAAACCCGGTTCAACGATATACACACATACATACTCTATTAATAAAATAATTTATTCTATAGTAAAATTACAACAAACTATACATATGAATGAGAAAATATATATGTAATATGTATAATGTAGTAGTTAATAGTTAATACATACTTATAAAAACAAGATTTCAATTTAAAATGATATGATCCTGCAGTTTTTACTTGCAATCAAAAACATCCATTTAAAATTATAAAAGAAAAATAAAGGAACCATATTTGTTTTTGATTTTTTTAGACAATAAAAATCAAAATATCAAAAATATTGTGAATATTAAATTTAATTTAACATTAAAAAATAATTATTAAAATATATTTAATAATTAATTTATATTATCGAATTTAGAAACTTAAAAATTAATAATTTTAAAATATTTTTTTAAACTCAAACTTTAGTGTTTTGTTATCATTTTTGCAACTATAAGTACATAATATATAAATTTTCTTAATTAACTTTCAAACATTGCTTTTATATACATATATTTATATTAATTTAATACATTGATTAATGAATTATATTTTTTTTATAATAAAAATTAAGATAAAAAATATTTATTTACTTATGTATTAATTATTATTATTTTTGTCCAAAGAATTTCACTTGTTTATTTTTTTTATTAATTCACACAAATAATCACCATTCACCACCACTACTTAAAATTTAAAACCTGGCATTTGGCAATGACAATGACGACGGCGACAATAGTGAATAAAACAAAAATTATTTACATTGCGACAACCGGCAAATTTGCAATAATTAATAAATTATTGTTGGTGTTAAAAATAATTAAACGTATCGTGTGAATTGATTTAATACAAAGTTTTTTTGTTTAATATTTTTAATTTGTTTTGTAAATTAGAAGAAATAAAAGATACTATTTTAAATTTTTTATTATTTTTTTTTTAATAAATACGACCCGATTTTATTTTATATCAATCAACCAACAACCATCTTAACTTCTTTCTACTATTTAACTACCTTTTTTTCATATAAAATGATTTTTGTACCTAAATGAATAGTAAATAAATACAATGCAATACTTTTATATACATGTGTTTATGTATATATATGTATATTTTCTCTTGAATTTTCTTATTTTTATAATGTATTTCTTGTTTTGGTCCAGCAGCCAGTCAAGTCAGACATTACACAAATACATATAAATCTAATAAAAAAAAAAAAATACTTGGTAAATGGTAAGTGTAAATCGTAAGTGGTTGGATATACAGCAAACAAACGTAATTTTTTTACTTTATTTTTAATTGCAGTGTTGGAACTACTACATAAAAATGGAGTAGTAATTTTATTGTAAAAAATTAATTTTTCTAGAACAATTATTTTTCTATTAATTTAATATATTTGTTTTATGCAATTATTTAAATCATTTAATTCTAACAAAATATAAAATTTTTGGGTAACGTAAGGTAAAATAATCGATTATTCCATTCTTCTCTCTGATTAAAAATTTTAACCGTTATAGGTCTGACTAATCGTACTTAAAGCAACTAAATACTTTTCGTTCTAGGCATTTAAGTTTACGTTAAAACTTAAAGCAAAGTTAATGTAAACTGTGAGGCTTAAGTCATTTGACAGCCACAAATTTGACAGCAAAAATAATAGTGTTATTTTTAAAATTGAAAAATAAATAAAGGTTTTAAAAACGATTTTTAAAAGATTTATTTTTATGCACGAACAAACACATTATATTATGTTAAAATTTAATAATTATCATTCACTCATAACTAAAATTAAGTGACATTTTACTTAATTACTTAAGTTTTGTATAAACTATGTAATTAAGTTTTGTATAAAACAAGTAAATTTTTTAACGAAAACTCAAATTAAGTTAACTTAAATAAGCTTGGGTAGATATATGCAATTGAATAAGACGGTACAAAATTTTTACATTTAGTTAAGTTACTTTAAGTACGACTAGTTACGCCTTTCATACGAAAGGTTTCGGCTGCAAACCCCGACTGGCTCATATAGATTAATAAAAATTAATATAGATTTTTGTTATAATATATAATGGATGCCCTATGCTCCTCATAGGAGTGGCAAGGAAAAAAAAAAGTCAGGCCTTATGGCTTATAAGAATGCAATTATTTATTTTTATTCGCCATTCGGTCGATTTTCTTCGAATTCAAAAATAGGTTAAATATACCTTTTAAATGCATATTGCAATAATATCACATATTTTAGAAATTACAAATTTCCACTTTAGTATGAATCAAAAACTAAATTTTCTTGTATCTTCCAAATTCTTTCATTTTTCTCACATTTTCTCTATTAATTCTCACATTTTTGTATTTTATATGTAAAGGAATTTGTGTTTTATTTGAAAATCAAATAGGTAACTTGTTTAGAATTTATGAGATTATTTCTATTAAAAATTGGTAACAAAATTCCATTTATAAAATTGTGACAACACTACTTGAATGTTAAATCACAATCGAGTTACGAGTAACATACAAGTATACAACGTACTGTGTATTCTCATGCTAAAAAATGTGCACTTTTTGTTTTCATTTTCTCTCATTCAAAAACCTTGTATTTTTTTTACCTAAACCATTTGATTTTATTTGAAACAAAAATAAGGTAAGATTATGGGAAATAAACATTAGTTAATGTTAATTAATAATTAAAAATATAAATTTTATAAACAAATTAGAATTTTACATTCATTCAATTACGGAATTTAAAGTCCAAATGTCAAATTTAAAATTGAATTGGTATAAAAACAAAGAAAGAGAAATAAAATTGACAATTGTAAATCAAACTCTATTACTAATAGATGTCGCTGTGATAGGATAAAAGATATTAGAAAGTATATCAATAATGTTTTCACAAGTCTCCGCCAGGTAATTAGGTATATTCAATAACATAGTACTCAAACTCAACGTTAGGGTGTAACAAATCATTTTCAATGAATACTAACGATAGATGGTGTATCCATCATACACCATTCTTTTTGACAAAAATAATTGACAACTACAACAGAGGGCATAGATGTGTGAGAAAAAAAACAAATGTAATAAGTTTTTTTTTGAATACCAAATATCAATACAGGCTAAAATATTTGCAACCAGTTTTAAAATTATTAACAAAAGTTAAGATTAGCGCTATATCTGGATAAAATAATATAAACCTAATAATCTTTAAAAAATTTAACTATAAATATATATAGTTTCTACAAACCACCACTAGAGTAGGAATTTGTAAATTTTTGACGTTAGGAAAATTAAAACAAATTAAGTCTTTTTTTATATCACTTTTTGTTTCTTTTATTTTAAATTTATTTATTTTTTTTTTGATTTTATGAAATTTTAACCTGTTTAAAAAATTACACGAATATAATTGTAGTGAAAAACTTATTTAAGAACAAATTTAACAAAAATTCTCTTGTAATAAAAATATAAAAATAAACTTAATTTTAATTAAAATTTTGCAAACAAACCGTTTAAGTTTGAATCTTACTTTCTTAAATTTATATTTTGTAAAAATAATTTGTATAAAAATTAGAAAATAAAAATATCAAATATTCTTTCTTATATTTATATTTTTTTTTAACTACCAAATCCCAACCTTAAATAATTTTTTTTTCATATTTATTTTGTTTAAATATAAAAAAAAAAACAAAAATTTTAAATACTTTTTTCTTCCGAAAGTCAGCCTTTAAATTAATAAATTTTCCGAAAAAAAGTCATAATAAAAAAACTTTAATAGTAATTGTTTTATTTTATAATATCTTTCATATAAATTAAAAATTCTTTAATCAGTTGTAACTATATACATACATACGAACAAATATAGGATGATTGGATGTTATTTATAATCCTACAATTCGATCAATATTGAAGTTATTTTAAAAAAATTTCAATATTAAGATACTGTCGAAAATATACATTGTTAAAGATTTAACATCTCTTTTGAAGTTCTTTTAACTGTTTAAAAGATTTAACTATCATTATATTGACAGTTTCACTTTTTAGTATTCATAATTCAATTTTTCAACATTTTAACTAAGTATACTGTTTAGTTTGGTTGAAATTAAAAATGTAGTAAATGTGAATATGCTGTAAATATTTTTTGAATTGTAAGTAAATTTAAAGTTTTTGACAATAATAACCATACATATGTACATATATTAAAGTTTTTTTGTGAATTTTTAAAATTGAATATTATGGTATTTCCTTTTCAATTATTTATTTTTGTTTTTTCACTGAATTGCTGGTTGTACTTTTTTGTAATTTATTATTTATGTCACGTTCCTCTTAGTGATTGTCCAATATTTGGTTTACTGATTTTACGTTTGGATGGCATTAAAGGTGCACTGCCACGTCTTCCACCACCACCACCACCACCACCTCCACCACCATTACCTGGACAACGTCCTGTAAAATTTGTTCTACATAATAATAAATTCCAATAGGCTTGACGATATTCTGATGACATAACAACATATATTATTGGATTTATGCATGTTGTTAAATAAATTAATAAATAACCCATAATATTAACAAAATGAATTTTGTTAACATCTTTCCAAATTTTTGTTATTGTTATTGGTAAATAGCATATAACAAATGATAAAAATATAACTAAAATCATTTTTAATAATCTACGATCCTTTTGATTCATACGTCCTGGATATAATACAGATGCAGCTGATGTATTATTTAAAAATGCTGATGATACTTTACGACATTTTTTACCAACATCTACACCACCATCATTATTTTTATTTTTTTTACTTGTTATACGATTTAAAGAATTTTTAACTGATTTTTGTAGAAAACGACGTCTAAAATGAAAATAAAAAGAGTAAAATAATTAGTAATAAAATAACAATAACTATTTGTAATTATATGCGTTATGTAAAAATATTTCAAGTTCAAAATAAGACAGAAACTAAAAAAAAAAAATTAAATTCCTGAAGTCTAAACTCTAAAGATTTTATATTAAGTTTTATTAGCGCCTATATATAATTATTAAAAAACATTCAAAGATTTGAAAATTTATTATATTTCATATATAAAAATGGGAAAATTTAATTTGCGAGTATGCGAGATTGAATTAAGAGGGATTGTTAGTGTTGGTTACAAAATCAGGGTTAGCCCCTTTTCAGGAGTATTTATATACATACATCCGAAATTTTACATCATATTGTCTATTATTTTGATTGTACATGTTTGGATTTTGAAAGTTTGGATTTTTATGCATTTGGATTTTGAAAATTTTGATTTAAATATTTGAATTTTGAAATTTGGATTTTCTAGCAGAACGCATGAGGTTAAGTCTTTCCACCTTTGATAGAACGGCCACGGATGGAAAGTGAAGAAAGATATTTGTATTGACTGTGTTTAACGGTGAGTCCACCTTTTGTGTTTGTGCTTCTGGAATTATTTTTTAGAATTTCGTACCTAAAACGAATAAGATTTCCCAATTTGGCTTTTTGTAATTTGGGATTTTGTAATAAGTTGGAAATTTTTTGGGATTTTGTAAATTAGGATTTTGTGTTTGGGATTTTGTGATTTGGGATTTCGTACCCAACCCTTTATGGTGATATAGATTTTATTTTGTTTTTATTTTATTTTAAATTTTCTGAAAAGATTTTTTGTAGTAGATTATACTAATCGTTCCAACGAATATATTTTATTTTGTTATTTTAACATTTGTAATTTTAATTTCAAAACAGTCAAATTCTATTAAAGTGCTATAATGTGTTCTTTATTACTTTAAAAATTAACAGTATGCGTTATCCTTGAAAAATCTCCATATAATTTATAAGTGGTATAAAAATTAAAACAAATTTGTTATTCAAATACTGTATTAGATCATTTACATTGTTTGTTTGGAGCTTTTTTTTATGCATATATAGCAAGTAATCAAGTTTTTATTAAAAAACACGCGAAATTGATAGGAGTCTTAGGTTACTACGAAACAGAACAAATTATTAGTTCTTACTGTGTAGCATATTTTTTCCACCATTCAGTGAAATAATTTTAAATAAAAATGTAGATTAATATGTTTTGCAGAACTAAAAGAAATTAAAAAAATGAGATGAATGAAGAAATTATAAATTAATTTCTTTAATTATTAATTTATACTCTGTTTGTATTCATATTTTTAGTTTTTTTTTTTTATTTTGAATTTGAAAGACTCTCATATCGAAAATTTAATTAAAATTTCATACTTACTTTTTTCGATTATTTTCTGGTGAATCTAATGGCAATTCACCAACACCAGAAGAAGATGATGGTTCAATATGAATTGGCATTATTTGATTATCTGGACCAGTATTTTTATTAGCAACAGTTCTATGTCCATCACCACCACGACTACCACCATTATCACCACCATTTTTTGTTATATGATAAACATTATTACTATTTGATAAACTATTTGTAACTGTTTCATATGCTGAATCATCATTATTTTTTAAATTTATATCAATTTTTATATCACTATTATTACTAATATCTTCATTAACATCTTCTTGTATTGATTCAACAACAGTTAATGTACCTTCACGTTTACCACTATTATTATAGATATTGGGTGGATTTAAACTTTCAATACTTGTATCAATAAATTTCAATTCATCATCACGTAATTTTGTTAAATATGGTTTAAATATTTGATTTTTTTGTTGTTGATTTGTAGCTTGCATTGTAGCAAGTAATGGTGGTGGATATCCACCAATAATATTTCCAGTATTAATGCTACCAACTCCACAACCACTTCCAACATTACCACCACTATTTGATGTTGCTGATGATGATGATGTTTCTTCTTTTGATGTTTTACTTACTTTTTCTAATAAATGACGATCTGTATCTTTATTTAATGATTGCTGTGATTTACCTAAAATTCGTAATGAATTTGATGTTAATACAGGATCATGACTTTTCATTGCTGTCTTTCGTACAATATAAAATATTCTGGCATAACAAACAATTATAAATATACAGGGTACTATAAATGCCATCACAAAAAAAAATTCTTTTGGTGAAACACCATTAGAATCTTTAATTATTGTACATGAACCAATTTCACGATCTAAACCAAAACGTCCCCATATACCACGCCATGTTGGTATAAATGATAAAAATGCACTAACCCATATTAATAGAACCATCATACCTAATTGCCAACGTCGATATATTCTATAAAACAAAAAAAAAAATTTTATTTCGTTAGTGTTTCTTTTAAAAATAAAATAATTTTAGTATAGTATGTGACATAAGAGACAATACATTGATTAGAGTTAAGATTTTTATTTATATGTTGATGTTTTCTTTACATTTTTTTTTTAAGAATCTTTCTTTGAAGTGAGAATCTTACAAAGACATCAAGAAAATATCTTCTTGGTAGTATCAAATTCTTACTGACTAAACACATTCGTTTCTTTAGCAAATATAATGGGTTGAAACGCCTAACTGTTAACGCAATATATTAGCTAGGAAGTAAGGATAAAAGAAAAAATAAGACTAGGATGCGGAAACTTTGAATCGGGCAATAACACTGACGGGGAGTAACAATGATTCTGTTTGTTATTATTACTATTTTGCTATCTGCGACGGATTAATCAACAATTACAACATGCGATAGTATGTAACACCTTTCTACATAAAGTAATAATTAAAGGCAGATAGTATTAGTATTAGTTATTATTATGATTACAGTTCGTTACAGAGTCTAGATGGCGAACCCATGACCATGTCAAGGAGTGGCCCGATAGACAATTTTTAGTTACCCGCGAGAATGTTCAGAAAGTCTCTCTAAAATTTTCTCTCTCTAATATTTCGAATTTTTACTAAACACAAACCAATCTTAAAATAATGGAATAAACTAGAATTGCTAAAATATTTATTTCCAATAGAAAATAGAATCTCAAAATATATGTAAAATAATATTATTACTAAAACCTAGATGTCTCCACGGAACGAAACGTCATAAAATAAGTTTTAAATATCTACTTATTCATAGATGTAGCATTGATTCAAAATAAATTAATGTCGATAATTATTCATAATTGGGGGAATCCCTTAAAAATAATAAGATTGCCTCAAAGTATATGTAGATTTATGTTATTAAATAAAAGCGTTTGTGATTATTATACATATTTATTTTCAAACTGGATTTGTAATTCCAAATAAAAAATAAATCAAATAATTTTAAAAATAATTTTATATTCTCAATAATTGGTAAGTAATTTTAACTATCTAAATTTTTTAAAGTTAAAGTTCTAGATTTTTTATATTTATGTATGTACATATGTATGTAGTTCAAGATCAAAAATCAATCAGCAAAATATAAAAGATGAATAAAACAAGTACAGCAAGATTGTATCATGATATATGGCTTTTCAAATTGGGGTTATTGAAAGAAATAAGAAAACACTTTGCATTTTGTGCAAAGAGATCATGACAACTCATACTTACAATATTCGGATAGACTTATTTCTGTGAGCAACTATTTTCGTCCAATTACATACATATGTATGTATGTATATAAAATCTTCAGGAAGAAATCGACTCGGTAAAAAATTGACTGCTGCATGTGTGAGATTAAGAACAAAAACATATTACCCAAATATACAACAATTATCATCTCAAAAGCAGCAACAAATTTCACATTTAATTTATAATAAAAAAAAAAAAATAATTTTTGTTTATTGAATATTTTGTAATATTTTTTTTCTCTCAAAGTTAATAAAAAGAAGTAAATATAAAAATTGTTCTAATATTAAATTTCAACCCATCGCCAAAAAAGGTTCGTCATCACATCAGTCAATTACAAAATGCAGTAGTACATAACATTTCCTGTAATTGTAATTCCACCGTAGCAGTTATTATTATTAATATTTATTGTTATTTTATTATTATTTTTATTATTATTAATTTTATTATATCATATACGCGTTATTCGATATAAAAAAAATTACTACTTATTTTTTTATGTTGAATGGCTGGCGTGGCGATTTAAGCATTATGACATTATGAGTCAAATAACAGTCATGTATTGTAGAAGAATCCAATACTAACATATGATTTGTAAAATTCAATGCATCCATACAGAAATAATGTGTAAAACATATCAATATGAGGCACATTATTATCCTAATTAGTTATATGGATGCATTAGATTTGCTAGTGGAGGAATAAACTTGGTTTACAGCTTTATTTAAAATATTATTTTCTGTCTATATCTGCCTTAGTGCAAACCAAAAAAAGATTGATGCTTAAAGTTTATCTAATATACTAAAATACTTTCTAATACTGTTAAATTTTTTCTTTTAATATTATCATAAGAACTGACAAAATATTAAATATAATTTTTTTTATTTAATATATGGTTAGAGTATTCTGACCATATATAGGAAAATGGATTTAATAAATAAAAATTGCAAAATATCAATATGAAACATAGAATTTTTCAATAAATTTGGATAGATTATCCTTTACAGAAAAAAAAAAGTTGAAATCTAAAACACAAAAGCTCATTTAGGGTTGCATCAGAAAGAGTATTTGAACCTTAAGTTTAATTATAAATGAAGAGTTTCTATTTTCTATTAAAAACTAATTTAAAATTTCTACCAAAAACTAATGAAAACTTTTTTAAGTGTCTTTAAAAAAACTTGCAATGCAATTTCTTAGAAACCTTTAAAACCATAATGTATAAATTTTGCATTTTGAAAAACTTTTTGCATTCTTCACAACTTTAAGGTAATTCTAATTATAGTTAAAATGCTGTCAACTAACAGTGACAGTGACAGAAATAAAATTAACAAACAGAAAAAACCTGTTGATTGTGTGTGTAGATTCTATTAGATGAAAACTTTATATGTTTATATGAAATAAAATATTATTAATAAGATAATAAACATTTACCTAAACATTTAAAAAAAAAAAAAAAGTTATTTTATTTTATCGTAGGTATATTCAAAAATTTTGAAAATATTTTAAATCATGGTAGGATTACTATAGAAAATTTCTGTTATTTTTTAAGGATTGTATTAATATATGGTGAAAAATTATTTGATCCAAAAGTAAATGAGTAAAATCATTATTTTAAAATTGTGGTTACATTCCTGAGAAATTGATAGGAGATTAAGGTTGCCTTGCCATAAAATAAGTCTTATTAAATAATTAAAATAAATTAGATCTTTTTGAATTAAAATTTGAGGATTTAAAATAATTATTGTGTAAAAAATAATTTACAATTAATTTAAAAATGATAATTTTTGTTTTTTTTTTTCATTCCTACTTCTATGGCAGCATCCAATAAGTCATTTAATATTTGACTAAGCTACAGCTTCTGGAATCATTAATTTCACTAAGCCGTTGATTACTAGGCTGTAGCTATTGTACAAGATTATAACTATGAGACGTAAATATTTCTTTATTTATACGCCATCTATTATCGTATACAAGAATTATTTTATTATGTATGTATTAGAAAATGATATTAATTAAAAGATATATACATCATACACTTATTTTTTATTTAATTTATATAATTTCTGATTATACTAATATTATATAATAGGTAAAATAAGGAAAAGGTATACCATTTTTTATTAATCTATATGATCCAGCCGAGATTTGAACCTGATTTGATCGAAAAGTCTGTTTCGACTGAATAATTTTTATTATCTAATTGTAATTAAATAACACAGATTTTAAATAATCTAATCGTTGTTAACACAAAATATTCAAATTAAGTTTTTCGAATTGTAACTAAGTTATTAAATAATAAAACAATTGAACATAGACAGGGAACTATGATATTATGTAACTATGAAATTTTTGTCCTCATTTTCTCTTTGCTTGTTTTCAAATTGTGATTTACTTTTTTAATTAAAAGATGTGCGAAAAATATTTGGCATTAAGTTTTTTTTTTTTTTTTTAATTTAAAACAAAATTAATTTAAAAAAAAAAATCGCTGACTTTAAAATTAAAAATTAAAATTAAATTGACTTTAAAATTAAAATTTTGAAATTATGCAATTCTTACTTTTTAATCTAATTTTGCACAATTCTGAGTTTACAAAATTCTGATTTACAAAATTTCGAATTTTTTAAAATTATAAATTTATTTTTTTGTATTTTATGTTTTTTTGCTGAAATATGAATGTAAACAAGTAAATGTAACAGCAAGTCGATGCAACCGACTTATTAACACCTGAATAATTCGAATTAAATTAAAATTCCATAAGTTTTTTGGCAGCTGCTTGAACTTCTTCCCTTTTCTGTCTTATTCAACTCGAATTTCAGGAACGTAAAAGAGGCATCCCCTTGGGATATGCTTGACACCCTTGCAAAAAATTTTAAGTTTCTATCTTTATTAATTTCGAAGATATGCTTGTTAGGCGTTAGTCCTTGGGAGGCGTGTGCCATGCTCATGTAGGATATAAAAATTAATTACGAGAGATTTAAAAGTTGCTTACACAATTAGGATTTGCTTTTTCCAGAATATTGAAATTCAGAATTTATTATGCAACTCAGAATTTTTGTAACGCACAAATGTTATAATTCAAAATTATGTACGTGAGTTGGCGTTCAAGTATATTATTACTCTTATAATTTCTGTCCCACAATCTTGTATTTTATTGGTCATTAATATTTATATTTTGAATGCTTATTTATTAATTAATATATTATGTATTATGTGCTAATCTCATCGATTTGAGAAATAAAATAAAAAAATTTTTTTTTTATTTGAAATTACCTTTGATATATTCTTGGATGTCCAATCATTACATAACGATTTATTGTAATTGCAAGTACAGTAAAATCTGAAACAGCCAATAATCCATATCGCATTAATGGATATAAACGGCATACTAAATCACTATGTTTCCACGAGCGTTGCCAAAATGTTGATGCTGCTAATGGTAAATTAAAACAACAAAATAATAAATCTGATAATGAAAGATTTATTATAAATGCTGCTGTTGCATTTCGAACCTAGAGAAAAATGAAAAAAGAAAAATGAAATTTTGAAATGAAAAAGGTTTGATTATAAAATGAATAAAATTTTATTAAAAAAATGCAAATTATTACGAGTAAATGTCATCATATTCAGTGCTGTCGTTTTGATAAAGCAAAAGAGAGTGTAATTGTATTAAAAAGAAAAATAGGACTAATAAATAGACTAATTTTTACATTAAAGTAATGCATCTTTTTAATTTTATTTATTAATATTATTATTAAAATAGTTTTTTTTAATTTTATAAGTACACATATCTTTAAACTAAAATAAATAATAAAAATTTGGCGCTTCGGTGGTCTAGTGGGTAGGAGTGTATAAAATACGTTGAAAACACCGAGAGAGTATAAAATTCCACACACCTCGTAAGAATAATTCTTCTTACAACATTTTCAGCCACGCCTGTAAAGCCGATTCACCAAAATGCGGTGTTAAAATCTAGTTTTTTTTTGGAAAAAGGTGAATAACTAAGATTTTGTAACCAACTATAAAATCCCTCCTACTTATTTTTCTTACATATATATCTTAACTATATAGGATTTTAAATAGTGGCGGCTACAATTCCGGTAAACAAATTATTAAAACACTGATTTTGTAACCAACTCTAAAATCCCTCCTAATTCAGAATCCCACATATACAAATATTCTGAAAAAAGCGTATAACTCTTAACTTTAAGGGTTATACGCTTCCTTCCTAATTTAAAATCTTGCATATACATATATTTAAATATTTTAAAAAAAGGGGCAACGCAGACTTTGTAACCAAAAGTAAAATTCCTTCTAATTCAACATTCTGCATATAAATTTTTCTGTGAACTGTTATTTCTGGGAATTGACGGGATATCAAATATTCAATAAAAAAGAAATAAATGGGAAAAAACCGAATTTTTAAAGAAAAACTGGATTTTTAGCAAGAACTGGATTTTAAAAAACCAGATTTTGATAAAACCAGATTACGAAAGGCTGTGTAGTTACTTGTTCACATTTATGTGGCAGAGAAATGCACTAAAAAAAAAATTGAAATATTTAAATTACAGCTCGACCAGCATTGGGTCATATTTAAGTCTGAAAGATTTTTATGAATCAAATCAACAGAAAAACTACCAATAAAAAATAGCTAAAAGTTTTGTTTTATTTTGTGAGTTAAATGTTTAACATAAAAAAAAAAAAAAAACTGCGAAGGCTTACTCCGAGGAAGATATCTGCACTTAGGAGCATATTAATTTGTCGAAAATGAACTGCCAGCAATAAACTCTATACAAATTTTTAATTTCTTAAAGCCACAAGGGTTGACAGAATTATTATAAGTTGGGTAAGAGGCAAACTACACAGTACAATTAGATTTACATTAAAAGGTGGCAATGTCATTTATACCTCTTAAATAAATCTAATCTTATTTAACATAAAAACAAGCAAATCTCTAAAATTAATGGTTTCTTCGTTTGACTAATAATTACAAAAAAAAACCATAGTCCTGTCCTACATATAACCTCAATTATATACGATAAGACAATCAATTGTTCTATTAGATCAGTAAACTTCATTTACAATCTTTTTTTAAAAACTTATTACTGTTTAATCTGCAAAAGAAAACTATAGAATGCTTTAAATATAGAATTAAAATACATAATGATTTAAGGTCTAATATATGTATAATAAAGTAAAAAATTCTATTTTAATAAAATGTTAGAAAGAAAACACATTACATTTAATGTTATATTTCAGACTATTAATTAAGAAATTAAAAAAGTCACCATTTAAATATATCGCGTTAATAACATTTGCAAAATCGAATTGCAAAAGTTAAAATCGATTAATCTTGTTAACAATTTCTATATATAATAATTAAATTGCTTAAACTTATTTTCTTTCAATTCAAACTTTCATTTTGATAATTTCCAAAATTTGGAATTTATGAAAAACTACAAAATTCAATTGTAATTTTGTTTTGGTTATTAAATTTTTTATTGATTCTTTTTTATTATTTCTGTATTAAAGTTTCTCTGAAAATAATGATTGATGAATTTTTTCAAGAAGATATCCATTGAATTTAACGATTATTATTACAGATACTTATACGATTTTTAGACATTAATTTAAGTTAAAAATTCTTATGTACATTTTCTGGTCATTGGTATTTTTTTTTTTTTTTTTTTTGAAATTAAGATTATAATAAAGAATTTGTTTTGTTTTGATTAAAACTATTTTCAATTTTTTCAATTAATACAGAATTGAATTGAAGAATCAAAATTTCGTTTTTCATAGATGAAAGAAGATAACGAAATGCGATTGTTGAGTTGAGTTGAGTACAATAAGTTCATTAAATGTATTATAATATGAAAATATAATCTATAAAAATACATATTTTTTATATCCATAAAATTTTTCAAGAGAAGCATTAGATTTACAAGTCTTAAGGATTGTAATATGGTTTAAACTCAATTATAACTTTGATTAGATTTACCGTCAAGAAGAAGGCGGAAATATTTCACTAGTTTATTTTTTCCAGATTTAAGTGAACTTCCTGACATGGCTCTGAGAAGCGTTAAAAGAAGCTTCCGGTAGAGTGGTAATATCGTAGCATAAATTTAGGGAAACTTAATATCAACTCTCCACTATGAACCTTGAATCTAGTGATTACTGACACGTTCGGGTTAAATTGGTTAGATTTAAAAATAACTGTTAAATTATTGCAATGATCTTAAACCTATTTTTTTTTTTTTATATAATAAACCATAGTTGGGCTGTAATATTAAAACCTGTCAAAATAATTCTAAAATAAACGCCTTATAAAGACTATACTCCTTATATATATAAAAAATAAAAATTGGTTTAAAACAAATACAGTACTTTGACAATTAATTTAAACTTTTACACATTATTAAAATTAATCGTTTTATTGTTCAGTTTTTGACGATAAATCTTAATAAAAGTATATAAGCCATATTAAATATATTAAGTCCTATCCTATATTTGAAGTACAATAATCAATTATATGATTAATCTTGAATTAATGTCCAGTACTTAATTTTTTTATCCTAAAGATATTTTTATAATAAAAGAGCACTCGAATTTTGTATGAGTTTTATATTCTAAATATTCCACAACTCACTTAAGAATAGTAACATTTATCTATAGTTTTTTTTTTTTTACAAGTATCTTAGAATTGACTTACTGTTTATTATTTTTTCCTCTTCTATCCTTTTTTTTTTTTTTTATTGTCCTGCTGACATTTAAAGATCATATATTAACTTAAATGTGAATATTTAATAGAATTTTCTATTTTTTCAATTCTTCTTAAAGATGCTTCTGTCATAAATGATGGAATTTCAATATTTATTTACTAAAAAAAAGGAAACAAGAAAAGAAAAAAACAAACAAACAAAGAAGATAATAGAATTCTAAAGCACACTTGTACATATTATATTGAAAGATAGATTAGGAAAAGTCAATTTTTTTTATTTTTTATTTTTTTTGTGGAACTCCCAAATATTAAAAAAAAAAAAAAAAAAAACAAGAAATCGTAAAATGATAAACTATATTTTAATATTATAAAAGAAATAGGAGAATTTTTTGCAAGTGATATAAATGGAAATATTTATATACTATTTCTACATGTTTCAGAGGTTTGTTAAAACATTAATCTTAAGTTATTTCGATTTTTTATTTTTATTTCTTATAGTTTTTTTCATAAAATTTTGGTAGCTCACATTTCAAAATGAATTTTAAATATGAATTTTCAAAAGTTGAATGTACTTTTATTATAAGTTTTAATGGGTTCAAAATACACTTTTAATAATAATCGTTTCAAATTATTTTTGGTGATTGCATCTTTTATAAGTAAATCAGAATAATCTGTATATTGATTTATAAAATTTTAATATTTAAAATATTGAGAATTTTCTTTCGAATGGCCGGATTCGTGATCTTGTTGACAGTTTTATATCTTACGAAATAAATGTTGGCATTTTAGATAACTGTGTCTTAGCCTCCACTCTTTAATTGATCTTCATCAACAACCTAATTTCTTCTACTCTTAATCCACTTTCAAATTTACTGTTGACAGCACTTTGATGGCATCCTACAACTTCTTAAGGAAACTACAACTTCTAATGCAACTTTAATCAGTTTAAAAACACAAATTTTGGTTAGCTCAGTTAACTATGATCTAGCGAAAAAAAAACTGATTCAAACAGAGTTCAACACTTTCAAAATAAAAAATTGTCACTTATCTTGCAAAAGAGATCAATTCGTATCAATCCAATTCGTATATTCGTATAAATTTTTAAATTTTCTTTTTCTTTTTTTTGTAAAACTTATTTTTCTTCTCGAAATATGAGTAACATATGGACTGGTTACCTGTATAAAATCCAAAATGTCTTACTCCTATGATACGTTACTTAGAGTTTTACTCCTGTGTATAAAGAAATCGTTTCGTAGTGTGTAAAAAAAAAATTAAATATTTAAGATTTTATCTAAACATTAAGAAAATATTTAATGAAATATTAAAAATTTTATAGATAAAAAATTAAGTAAATTCTTTCAAGTGACAGATAATTTTAATTTAAATGTACATTCATTCTTTTAAAATAAAATAAAATGGGTAGCTTCTGAATATCACATAGAAAGGTAGTAGATACTTTATAGCAACATTAAACTACTTTTTGTTAACTGACCAGAGTTGGTTTAGTAATTTACTGTGTAACTTTAGCGGTGTAGTGGTAACTACCGGTGTACAACAGCCTAATAATTCTACTAATTGTAAAAGTAAATATTTAAATATCTAAGCGAGCATTTATTTCTGATTTAAACAAGATACTTACTAAATTGATTAGATTTTAATAAATGATACCAAAAATATTTCGAAATCCTAGTTGAATTGTGAGTTTGTTAACAAAAATAACATTAATAAATTTTACAAGAGTTCAGTATATCACACTTATACCTTAGGATATCTCATTATAGCATCTAAAAGGAATATAATAACATTAATAATATTAATATGTCCTTGACAAAAGAAAACAAAAAAATTGGTAAAAAATGTAATGAAGAAAAACTATGGTGTCTACTTATTATATTATTAATAAAAATCATATTTTTAATTTATTATAAAAATTTATCTGTATATACACGCATAATGAAATGTAATACACATTAAAAACTTTTTTTTTCCCATTAAATTCATTATTATATCATAGACTGTGTAGATCTTTTCCTTTTTTTTTTAACTACGCATTTAAAATCATTGTATTTTACATATAAATAATTTATTCCGAGAAATTTTATCCTTCCAAAGAAAGGAAAAATATAAAGAAAAGATAAAAGAGATTTATCATGTCTTTTTTCCACCATACTATAATCACACCAAATTATACTACCCTCTAGGCAACCAAAAATTTATCCTATCTAGTTTCAATAAAAATCTCTGTATTCGAGTATGGTTTTTAAAAAAGGATGTCGAATGTTTAATTTTATTTTCAGTTTAAAAGTTATTTTGTACGTATAAGAAGCGAAAATATTCCATTCTTTCTGTTTTTTTTTTTGCTACCATTTACCTTGTTAAGAACTAAACAATAATTTAGTATTAGAATAGGCATTACCTTAATAGGAATTTTATGATTTGATTTATAACAGTATTTTTTGGGTTGTAGTTTATCTTAAAAATTTGTCTCCTTTGGCATCAATATTGTTAATTAATTTAAGAGGATTGAACTTCAAATACGTAATATCGCATCCATACTCTACAACATTAGTTAGGTACTTCTCACTACATTTTAAAATTTTATTTAATTTAGACATACAAAAAGGTTTCAATTTTAAGATTTTTAAGAAAAATTAAATATTTAATTTTCCTACTACTAATAATCTTAATGATTTAGGATAGTTTTGCCAATAAAGAAAAGTTTTAAGATTCTGTAAGAAATAAAACAAACTTCAATTAATGATGAAATCAAGGAAATTTTGAGAATTGCGGGTGATTAAAGTCTTAACACTTGTTTAAGAAAAAAATGTCTTTCGTCTTTTATTACGACCTATTAAAGTGTTTTAATAATGTCATTAATAGATTTAATGTACAATAAGACAACAAAAATATTGAATGTAGTTTTTTTGAACATTTAAAACTATCGAATTTTTTTTCTATGGCATATGTACGTCTTTATTCTGTTGAATTTTCTTATTTAGTTTCAGTTAATTTAGACTTTAAAAAAAAGAACACCCTTAGAACCTTTAAATTCTATCTTTTATTTTCCATTTATTTAATTTTTCAATTGTATATCTATAAGTTTCCAGTTATATTTAATAGATTTTTACAAATCATCACAGTTTTACTGTATTTTCTAGTTAAATATTTGAAGAAAAACTCAAGAAAATAAACTAAAATCTTCCCCGATGGAGAAAGTTTAAAATCGTTATGACTCGATTTAAAAAATTAAAAAAAAAAAAAATTATTAATGATCCAATATAAAATAAAAAAGAAAATTTAAAGTGTATTACGATTCACGAGTAACAAAATGTAAGTAATATAAAGAGTTTTAAATTACAAGTAAATAATATTTTTTTCTTTAACACTTACATCAAAAAACTTTTATTTTTCTTTTTTTATTTTTTAAATTACAATCCATTTTTTCAAACACCAATCGTGACACGCAATAATCGAGACAATATGAATCGTAATAAGGAGGGAACGCAATAACAATGAAAGAAAAGTTTTTTTTTTTTAATTTTTTAGGTTGGAAAATTTATTATAGAAAATTTGTTTAACTTTTCAATTATTTTCTGTAGGTTTTTCCATTTTTTTTCCCTTTTTTTTGATAACCATTTCAATAAATAGAAGCTTTTCTTGGTGTTCAATTCATATTCTATTTCATTTCAAATATTTTTCTTTTGTTGATTTTCCTTTTAAATTTTCGGTGTTTTTTTCTTTCTATTTTCTAACCTATTTGTTTTTTTTTTTTTTTTAATTTTTATCGTTTGTGTTTTGTACATGTTTTTATTATCCGCTTTCTTTAAAATTGTTAAATCTAATGTCCTGTAAAACAACATTTAATCAAAATTATCCGATAAAGTTTATTTTTTTCATATTATCGTTGGCCGGTTCAGAAAGAATGTTACAATATAAAAAAAAAAAATTATTTTATTCGATTTGATTTAGTGAAGTAAAGTTTTAATTTTTTCATAAGAAAAATTCAGTAATAAAAATATTCAAGAAATAAAAAATATTGTGTGCCTTTAGTACTTTGCGACATAAAAAGATATTTTCTATGTGCAAATAAAAAAAAATTTTAAAAAATTTATGAATGAATAATTAGAAAATGAAAGAATGAACACTTTTTAAAATAAATTTTTCTTGTAATGGATGGATAGTAGTTAAACAATAGTAGTTAAAGTGTCGATTACCCATTTGAAGAATCCAGGTTCGAAATCCATTAAAAATGAAAACTATTGTTTGTTTTTATCTGATTTTCGAACTGATTCAGTTTGCCATTCACCTTTTGTTTGAAATTAATGAAAAACAATAATTACAATATTAATTTACATATTTAATAATAGAAATATATAACAGTTTTAACTTGCAACTTATAACTCACAGATAACCAAATATTATGAAATTAATTTTAATAATAAGAGTATATTCTAAAACAAATTTCAATTCTCTTGTCTATTATTCATATAATATTCTCATTTTTCTTGTGAACCCTTTTGCTCTTTTCTTGAGCAAAAGAAATTTCTTTCATGTTGGAAGAAACAATCATTCAGAAATCAGACAGGCTTATCAGTCTAATAGTTAAACATTAAGAATGTTTAAAATTTTATTTTAAGAGAGAAAATATAGGAAAAAAATCTTTAAATTCAGTTTAATATCTTAATAGGCTTTATTTAAGTCTGAAAATATAGAGTATTCACTTTCACTGTATACGTCGTATCATAGTATTATAATAGAACTATACAAGTTAAAAAAAAGGATTTTAAAGTTCAAATTAAGTAATAGTTTCAATGACATTAGAAGGAAAAGTCTAATAAAAAAGTTTCTTAATTTAGTTTTAAAGATTTAATTTTCTTTCACAAAAATTAGAATTAAGTAAAAATAAAATAAAATAATCATTTACACGAACAAATAATGAAATTTCAATGTTTAAAATATATTATAGAATTAGGACCTTAATGGTTTAAGGAATATTTTGCATAAAGCTATAAATAAAAATGTTTTATCATTTTTTATTGTATTTCTTCTAAAAATTTACGATAATTTAGAAAAAGAAAAAGAAAAAAAAAACTTTTTTACATGTTATTGTTGGTTAAAGTGGGGCATAAATATTTTTTTAAATTATTCAATTGCTATATTTTGAATAAACTTAAAAACAAACCCCACTTTTTATTGTAAATATTTATATAACTTTTATCGTAAATGTTGTTTCTTTTAATATTTCCCTATAGGATATATTGATGTTTTCTTTTTTTTTTTCTATTCAAATTTTTTTATAAATTTTTTTTTTAAATTTTGACAATCAAACCTAAAAAAAAGAGAAACTGCAAGTATTGAATGAGATTTTCCGATATTTTTTTTTTTTATATTTACGGTTTATGGTTTATTTATTAACGAAAGAAAAATTAATGTCTTTAATGTGATTGTGGTAGTCTAAGTTGAAGCCTTAAGTCTCTAATTTATTTTATAGTTTCAGAAAATTAATCAAAAATGTTTTCTTTTTTCTTAAGAAAAAGAAAGAAGAAAAGAAGGATAATTTTAAGAAAAAATTTAAAGAAGGATAGTTTTATTTTACAAATAAAATTTGTTCAAGGTAAGTATATACGAATTCAAAATAAAATTACTGTAGGATGTAGAGAAAAACTAGTTTTGAGTCAATTTTAAGTATAAGTTTAAAGACTGTAGTTTTCTAAAAATTCAGAAGAAAATTTCTGCATATTCTTTCTTAAATTATTATGATTATGACACTTTGCTGAAAAAAAAAATCCAAAACGAAAAAATTAGTTTTATAAATTGTTTGCTCTCTAGTTATTAGTTTTGAACTTAATTCTTTTCCAATTGTTAGATCTCTTCTTAAGAACATACTATTAAATTAAAAAATTTAGATAGATAGATAAAATATTAAGTACATTATATTCAACCATATATAATTAAAAATTCCATTTTAGAAATTTCTAAGCTAAAATAAAATTTTATATCATTAATAGGAACTTTAATTATTTAAAACTTCACATTTCTAACGATATAATAATAGATTTTTACAAAACTACATTTAACAGTACTATGTTAAAGCCGTTAAAGATCGCTTTCCACTATAACTGAACGTAACGACTACTTACCATGACAGTAACATATTTCTATTCACAGTATAACGCTATCGGAGATGATCGCAACGTATTTGTTTTAACAAAAATTGTTTACAAATAATATTGTCCCACTTATCAAAGTTGTTATAGTTATGGTTACGTTGTTCCATTCACAAAAAAAAGACGATGTTATTTTGATTTTCTTTTTTGTTTTCAGTTTTTATTCAAAATATGCATTTCCTATGAATATATTCACATTATAGCTACAACGGCTAACCCATGACTTTTTGACGAGAAAATAAAAATATCATTGAGAATGATATTTTAAATAACGGTACAGTGCCGATACTTCGTCGTTGTTGTCGTTGTAATTCTGTATGAATATATTTATAAGAAATTAATAATACGGGGTAGGCCAACTTGGGCTCACTAATTTGAAATGCTTATAATTTTTTTATTTTTAAAGTTTTTTATTTAATTTTTTGCAGATAATAAAGAATTTTATACTCAGTGCAAGAACGTGTAAAAATTATTGAATTTTTTTATGTTTCCACACGATCAATTTTTTGAACAATCTGATTATGAGCGATGAAGAACATTTTCATTTAAAATGGGTATGTCAATAAACAGAACTGTCAAATTTATGGTGCGGAGAATCCGAGAACAGTGCATCAACGACAATTACACCCTCTTAGATATACTGTTTGGTGTGGAATTATGGCTGATAGAGTTACCGGTCCATATTTTTTCGAAAATGAAACTGAGCATCCAGAAACCGTCTCTGACATGCCGGATCATGTTAGTACATTTTTTACGTCCGGTAATTCTCAATAATTGTGACATATAGTTCTAGCTCATACCGCAAGAGATACAATGGCGATTCTGCGGGAACTTTTCAATAACCAAATAATTTAAAAAAATATTGATTTCCATGAGCCACCTCATTCCCCAGATTTCAAGGCCCCTGATTTGTTTTTGTGGAGTTTCTTGAAGGAACAGGTTTACATAAACAAACTACGAAACATTCAGTAACTAAAGCAGAATATTCGCACAGAAATTGTCCAACATAATGCAAAAAGAGCCATTAACTGCCAACAGGAAAATGGAAGCCATTTAAAGGATGTCATTTTTCACACTTAGCTAAAAAAAATTTAATAATTATAAAAAAAAATAAAGAAATTATAAGCATTTTAAATCAGTCAGTCCAAGTTGGCTCTCTAGATATATAAGTAACAAAATGCACGTCACATCGTCGTCACGTGGGGTTGTAATTGAAATCAACTTTAAAATATTTTAAAGTTGTAATGCTTCTTGTTGTAATTGTTTTGTAAATTAATTTTTTTTTAAGTATGTAATGCTTCAAGTTCTTTACTTACAAGTCATATGCATCTTAACTTTATATTTCTTTGTATTACGTTCAAAATTGTAACTGCACTACATCATTGCATCATCATTCTTATAAAATATGAAAACAATACAAATAGAAAATAAAAATAAAAAAACAAAAACAAAAACCGCAATCAAATTGTTGTGATATCTACAAAGTTTTAAGATATGTGAGTTTTAAATTTTCTTTTTTTCTTTATTTTATTTATTTTTTTTTTTTTTTTGAGTTAAAGTGACGTAACCAAAACATATTTATACTGTGTTTATATGGAATTCATAAAACAATAGCAAAAGCTACATAAGAACGATTCCACAACAGCAAAAAAAAAAAAAAAACCCACAATAAATTTGATCTAAAAAAAAACGAACTTTATGGATTGGATAAATAGTTTATTGGGTTATTAGAAAATATGATATTGATATCCTTTTTAAAAGTAATTTGCAATATTCCCTTCTCACTTCTTTGTTTTGGTCTCTATTAAATACATTTTAAAGAGTATTTTCTTCATTCAAGAATCATTCATATGTGTATATGTATGTATAAATATGTATATTAATTTTTGTTATAAAAACGATGTAATGTTGACATATTGCTAAGATAAACAACTTTTTTTTTTTTTTTAAAGTATGGAAAAAAGAAAGAGATAAAATAGAAAAATATTAAAAAAAGAGAAGAACAGAAAAGAAAAATAATAAATGAAAAATGTAAAAAATTGTGAAAAATAACATTTTTTCAGAAATTTAATGACTCTTAAAGCTATTTAGATCTTGAATTTAGTTTATTTTAATATGAAATAAAAACAAAAATAAAATGAATTTGAGGATTTCCTCTTAAATATTACGAATTCTTTCTCTTGAGTATTTGGAAATTGGTCAAATTTAAACTTAAATGGTCATTAATTGATTGGAAATGAAAAAATTCTTTATATCCTTCATAAATTTATGGTACAAAAATTGGTCTTTTGTAAAAAATTAAAGAAATATAAGGTGGTGGTATAAAAAATTTACAGTTTTAAAGCAATGGCGAAAAAAAAAACGAAATAAAACATTATTTTTAAAGAATGAATGAAGAAAATTTGATTTAAAGAATTTGATATTAAATATTACATATTATGGTACTAAAAAACTTTATCGTTTCGTTTATATTATTTAACGATTATAAAAACTATTAATGATTTAATTTTTTTTCGATTCTTACATAGTAAAAATTGTACCATTAGTATTCAAAAGATATAACTATGAGATAATATTGTTTTAGATGTTTTTTGGGAATATGTATTCCGAATATGTTGGCTATTTTTGTGTTTTCTGATATTTTTTTTTTTAAGATCTTTTAATGCTATATATATTTTAAGCTTTCTTAAATAGAGTTTTGAAAATAAAATTTATAGTTAGTTAATATCTTTATTTAAGTGACAATTTGTTAAGTGTATATATGGTATAAAACAAATGTTCTTTGTAACTAATAAAATCACGATAATTTTTATTGAATATTTTATTATTTGAATTGGAATTTATTTCAGATATAAAAATACTTAAAATATTATTACATAGATTTTAGAGTTTAAAATTTATGAGTTTATCATTGACTTTTAAAAACTATAAAGTTTGGCCAAAATTAATTTAAAACAATTCTATAAATATTATTTATATTTATCAAATTTTATTACAAAATTTATATGTTTTGATTTTAGTTAAGTGTATTAAGAACTTACTATAACAATAATTCTTAACTATAAAATAAATTTCTTAACTTGAAAAATAAATACATAACTCAAAATTATAGACGTGCATTGAAAATGATAACATATAGACTGTTTTAACATATAAATGCAGGTTATGAAACTTATTTATCAATACCTAAGACTGTAGACTGTTCTGTTTTGAATACCTTTAATAATTTTTAACTAGCGTGAAAATTTGTACAACGAAAATTTTTTCTAGGAAATTAAAAAATTATTGCAAAACAGAATATGGTATAATTTGTTCATCTATCAGATGTATTTAATAAAAGCGCAAACAATTTTTAACTAAATTAACCAGTTACTAGTTACCAACTTTTCCAAATTAACGAAAAACTAGGAAGTGAGTATAAACTTGTATTTAAATTTTTATTTTTTTATTTTATTCTAAATAATAAATTGATAAATTTTATATTCTATTTGTTCTACAACTTTTTTTTGAATTCTTGTTCATTTTTTCATAATGTTATTTTAAGAAATTAAAAAGATCACAAATATTTAAAATAATAATTTTCTTCAATAATTTGAATTTTCATAGTTACTTTACTTTTTTTTAAACATAAATTAAATTGTATTATTTTTGTAATATATTTAACATTTCTGGTCTTTTTACTAGACTAGATTCCGGTAGTTCATTTAAACATTCTATACAATATTCTTAAATTAAATAACCCCAACCCCAAAAAGAAAAAAAAAAAAAACTTTTAAACAAAAATTACCATAAATTATTAATGTTTCCTTTTACGTTTCATAGAAATTTATAATGTAGTAAGGAGAATTAGCTGTTTACCTTTTAAAATAAAATTGTATAAGTGTAACCTAATTTTTGATGTTTTATCATCAGTCAGTCCAAGTTACCAATATCCTTCTTAAAAAGTTTTTCTGAAAAACTTGTTCTTCATTGAACTAAATACTTTTAAATTTTTTTTTTTTTTGTTTATTCTAAATATGTTGCTAAGGTAAAAAGAAAAGAGTAATTTTAAAATGATAAAAAAAAAAAACTAAACTAAATTCAACCATTAAAATTGTTTATAACCTTACTATCTATATTGAAAATTATACAACTGCAACAATTCTCAAACATATTTTCTTTAGTATTTTTTTTTGTGGGTTTTTATTGAATGTTTTTAAGCGTTAAGTGGTTGGAAAAATTATCTACTTAGAATTTTTATATGTTCTTAAAGTAAAATAGTAGAACAAATTTTACAAGTATAACGATACAAGTAAATAGAGCTTGATACAAGCAAAAACATTTTATAAATGTATTGATGCAACACGTTTTAATAACCATTTAAAGATAGTTTTGTATAGGATAGAGTTAATTTGAAAGTTGTAAATTTTTCGTTAGGGAAAAGAATATAAAATTTGGATAATCAATATTCTTGTCAAAATTTTATTAATTAAAAAAAGTAAAATAAAGAAAAAACTTGTGTTGTTTAAATATTTTTTTTTGTATATAAACTGTTATTTTTCGAGTAATTATTCATTTTCTTAACTTTTACCAAAATATGTAAAATGGTTTTACGTAATGAAAGTTTTTATTTATTCCTATATATTTTAAAGTAACATTTTTATTATGTTCAGTATTATTGTTTACTTTTTTAATATTCCTTTAACTTTACTTTAACTAACTTTACCATTTAAGAACTTAAAGAAAATGTTTACAAATTTAAAAAAAAAAAACGAGGAAGAGTGCAGTAGAGTAGATTGTGTCAACTCTGGGATACCCGTATGAAAATTACCCTGGTAATATACTCGTATGGTAATATACCCTGTTTCTATAAAACTTGGCCATCTTTTAAAAACGTTCAGATGTTTTAGTACCGACGTTAACTACAAAGATATATTTATTTAAATTGTGGAGTTGTATGACAGCTAACCGAATCTATTGCTCAAGCACAACCAAATTTTACAGAAGTTGTTGCCATAAAACTTGATCATCATTTTATCAAAATTTTAAACGCCTAGCTTCATTAAGTTCCAAAAGGTACAAGAAGTCTGAACCAGCTGCTTTAGACCAATCAAATTTTACAAAAGTTTGACATCTCTTCACTAAATTTTAGATACCTAGCTTCAATAGACACTGAGTTATTTTCATTTAAAAAGAGAATTTATATGGCAGCTACCCGAACCTGTTGCACTAGCAGAACCAAATTTTCCAGAAGTTGTTGCCATAAAACTTGATCATCATTTGTAGAATTTCAGATACCTAGCTTGAATAGATACTGAGTTATTTCCATATAAAGAAAGAAGTTGTATGGCAGCTACTTGAACCCGGTGGCCGAAAATGTTGTATTTAAATAGCAAAACTAACAATTTAGCAAAAGTGTCGTAAAAAAAATTTCAGCCTCCTAGCTCCTTTATTTTTTGAGTTATCGTACAGGGTTTAATCGACTCAGAATTCGATTCTGAGCCGATCCATACCTTTGACTAGATATAGTGTCAAGCTCGACTCCTTTAAGGTGTCACAAACGTAATGGCAAACTTATTATACCCTTGAACATAGTTCATACGGGTGTAAAAACACTATATATATACATGAGAACTATAGAACAGTTTTATTTAATTTCTTTACTTGTATAATACGATTTATTTTCAAAGATTAATTTTAATTAATTTTCGTAATAACAAATAAACTTCAAAAGAAACTGAGACTATCGTTATTTATTTAAATTAATATTACATACATAAATGTAATGGAATATTATTGAACCAAGGCCATATAGGCTACCAAGGCCATTATAGGTTTTTATACTATTATTAAATTATATACTAATATTTTGTTTATATTATATACTATATATTTCCATTATATGTGGTCGTAAGGGGAGTATGTAAAGAAAAAAAACACTTACGGTCCGTGCAGAGATCGAACCCACATTCCGTACGGGTATTTTATTTATTTATTTATATTAATATTACATACATAAATGTAATGCAATATTATTGAACCATCGGCTACTAAGGCCATTATAGGTTTTTATACTATTATTAAATTATATACTAATATTATTTATTTTGTTTATATTATATACTATATATTTACATTATATTGGTCGTAAGGGGGGTATGTAAAGAAAAAAACACTTACGACCTGTGCAGGGATCGAACCCGCACTCCTTCGGTTAATACGCCACACGCCTACCCACTAGGCTACCGAAGCCCCTCCGTACGGGTATAAAAACATAACCAAAAGATACCACCAATATTATTGCATATCTGTAGGCGTTTCGTTAAAATTCAATAATTATTATTCGTTTTTCCTTATCAGTTAAATTAGTTAAACCAGTTAAACTTAAAAATGTAAATAAAACAAATTTTCAATAATATAAGAAAAAGTTCGATAAATAGAAAAGAAAAGTTCTAATCATATAAGTAATTATAATTGCTTGGAAAGAAATGGAATATGAATAGTTAAATATTTAAATTTTATAAATATATCTATTATCATATTATGCAGTCTATTCTTTTAAAAACAAAAGTGAAGGAAAAAAAAAATCAAAATAATAAATAATATTTAAATTTTTAAAACAAAAAAAAAAAAAAAACCCCCAAAAGATTTTAAACTTTTTCACTATCATTCCAGATTTTAAATTTTTTATTGCGACTTTATGTTAATTGTTTTTTTGTTTCTCTTATGAAAATCTAACAAAAAACTTAAACTTTTTTGAATGGTTTGTGTTTAATCTTTTTAACTTTGGGTTAAGGGTTAAAAACTATTTTGTATTGGAATTTGTATAAAGTTTAAAAAAAAAAAACAAAATATACATTATACATTATATAAAATTTTTTTTTTAGATAATGTCAAATGTTACAAAGAACAATTTTTTTTTTTTTAAAGAAATTGTTAGTACATACTTTTCTTTCCAATTTTATTTCTTTTCATTTCTAATTCAAAAAATAAGAGGAATTTGTGCACTGTTTTCGATTTGTTTTGATTTTCGGACAAACAATTTTTTTTTCTGAAAATAACTCTGATTTAAAAAAAAAGTCAAACCATTAAAATGTTTCTTTTAGTATTTGGTATAAAAAAAAAAAGAATAGAAATAATATTTAGCAGTAGAATATGAAGCGTGAATTTAGCAGACTGAAAAGAAGTTAAGAACATTTAAATTTATTTTATGTCCAATCCCTAGAAATCCCTTAAAATAAAATATTAAATTCTAGTAAGATATAGTTATGATTATCGATTATTACAACTTTCTTTCTCTAAATCTTCAATTGGTAATGTTGTCTTTTTGTCATCCAAAAGGCCATAGAAAATGGCATAGAAAAATACAAAACTACTGAGAGAATTTTAAGAGAACTTCTGAGAGAATTTTAAAAAACAAAAAAACTAAAAATATTTTTTTACTATTTTATTGTGTCTTTCTAATTCATAAGAACATGAACTGAAAACAAAACAAAAAATTTACTCGGGGCCTCGGTGGCTTAGTATAGATAAAAGCGTATATAGAGGGAGAATGGGTTCGAATCCCATACACGTCGTAAGAATAATTCGGCACAGCATTTACAGCCACGCCTGAAACGCCTGTGTAATTTCCTTGTGGCAGGCGAATAAACTAAAAATAAAAATATTATCATTATTGAAATATAAAAAAAAATATTTGATAAAGATTGTGGGTTTTAAATTTTTATGAAATTTAGAACTGGATTTCTATTAATGTGAAATTTTAATGTGAGAGTCTTTGTTATTAAAATATTTCAAGTTACAATCAAGTCTAACCTCAAACCTCCTCAAACCTCCTCAAGACATCCTCAAGACAAGTGTAACCTCAAATATAACAGACAAATCATCTGAAATTTAGTGATTGCCCCTATAAATTCATCATCCAATAAAAATATTTAAAAATATATACGAGTATTTTAAAAACAACCTTTAATTGGGTCATTCAGGACGTTTTGTCATTTAAGATACAATTAATACTCCTCTGAAGTTATTGTTTGTTTGCATTCTCTACCTTTACCGATTTCTACGATTTTCTACCTTTAAATAATCTTTAGATTTTTTAAATTAGTTGTTTATTTTTTTAATACTATTAAAAAAGAAATTTATAATCCAAATTAAAATTTAAACCAAGTTAAATAAATATCAAAACTAAAAGATTTTTCTTTCGTTAAAACACCTAACTATTAAATAAAAAAATGCATAAAGAAGCATTTTATAAGAAAATTTTTAAATTAATATAATTTAACATTTTTATATTAAACTCTTTTAAAAATTTGCTTATTAGATTTACTCTATCAGTCCGTCTGTTTACAAAACTTCTTATCCGTTTAAAATAGAACATGTATGATCTCTTAAAATAAATTAAGCTACATTCCCTCAAACGTTAAAAACGCTCTATTTTGCAATGTGTATATCTTATGTTCTGCTTACCATTTTTTCAATCTAATAAGGCCAAATGACAGAAGATGTTTTTAACTTTATAAATCAAAATTATGCAAGGTTTTGCAAGTTAGTATTTAAATTTATCATTATGTGAAAACAAAATTTTGCAAAATTTTGCACACTTTTATTTAGAATCTTGAAATTTTAAGACAAGGAAGAAGGATCAAAAAATGAAAATTAGCTGTTTTTAACTGTAGAAATTTATAATAATAATAATAATAATAATACAATAGCTGCTTCAGTGGAGCTATCTTAGGTTATATCATGCAGTAACATGTTATATACTACTGCACGTTGTAATCCATTAATGGCCCTGACTCTGTAATAAAAATAATGAAAATATTAATAAGAATACTAATACTAATACAAATAATAATAGCTGCTACAGTGATAGTCAATATACTGCGTTCCCATGTAAGGGTTTCATTCCATTATATTGGCTAAAGGGGGAGGTGGGTTTAGCCAGTAAGAGTCTGACACTACCAAGGGAAATTCTTGTTGTTTTTGGAAGATTCCCACCTCCCTTAGGAAAAAAAATAAGTACAGTAATATTCTAAACTATTTTTATTGTCTTTTCGAAAATCTGATATCCTCTGATTTTACTTTCTGTCTTGTATAGTTTATTTTGGTTCTAAAAATCTAATTTCAAAAATTTATTTCTTTATAGTATTTTTTAAATAAAATTCAAGTGTTGATTTCAAGTCTTCAGTATATTTTATACAACATTACTTAAATTTTTTTTTATTTTAATAGATAATGTAATAAAATTCAGAACATAAAGATAACATTTACCTGTTCAAGGGTCCTTTTAAATATATTAAAAATTACCCAATAAAAAAGAATCTCATCTTGAAATGACTTACATTTCAATAAAAATTCAGCATGGAACTCAAAAAATTATGAAAAAGTATGTATTGAAAGTTTTATTTTTGAATAATTCAATAGTTTTAAGGATTCTTTTTTTTTTGTTTGAATTGATAAAATGAAATCGTAAAATTAAGATATTCATTTTTTTCTTGATAAAATGAAAATGATAATAGCATTGAAATTGTATTAATAATGAATGAACTTAAATTGAAAATTATTGTATCAATGTCATATTTTTTAAATTTAAATTCAAATCAATCGAAAAAAAGATTGTGTATATATTGATTTAAAAAAGCAAGATCGAAGTACTGTATAAGTTGAGTTGTATAACATATTTTTGTATGGTAAGTAACACTTTCAAATTCCCATTTTTTTTGGGTAAATTAACTCCAAAAAGGAAATAATAAATGGGACACTTTAAGCATAGTTGTTGTAAACTATTTAAGAAGTCACAGTAAATAATGATAAATGAGTTCAGCCGAAAAGAATTTTTTGATGCCCGAAAGAAATCTGGAATTTATTTCTTGATTTTTCTTTTTATTTAAGTATTGTTATTTTATCGTAGATTTTTTTTTAAAGGGATCGATGCCTTTTTGCATAAAAACTTTTAATATAAAATTCCTAGTCATTAATTCAGGTCTAGTCTAATCTGGTCTAATCTAATAGATAGAATACTACTTTGAAATGCTTAAATTTTTTTTATTCATTTATTTCAATTATTTTTAACATAAGCAAAAAAAAATTTATTTATTTAAATTTATATTATAATATTACAAATAACATAGGATAATGCTATATTACAAAACCATCGGCTTCAAATGTCATCATAAGTCTAATACACATTAATATAATTTATTTTGTTAATATTATATATCAAGGGTCAATAACGTCAATCGCGCAAAGATACGTGGTCTCTTATTATTTCTTGTTATCTCGAAAATAAAAACTCTGTTCATTGTTTAAGTAAGGAACCAAAAATGTATTGTTGAGACCTCTGACTCTTTTTTTTGTGGATTTAAAAATAAGTCCTAAATAGTTCTGGAAAGCTAGGGGACTAAAGAAGTTCAAATTCAAAAGAGCAACAATGTAATTCAATATATAACATATTGTCAAGCTTTTTTACTTCAGGATAACTCTACTGACGTAATTGACATATTGCAAATAATTGTTTTTGTTATAATGGTTTTTAAGAGTTTTTGTATTAAAGAAATAATACTTACAATTATTCAAATAAAAAAAAAGGAAAAACCCAAGGTGAAGATCTATTTATAAGTTTTAAAAACTTCAGTAAAAATACTGAATTGCCTCTATATATATAAAAGTGTTTAATTTGTTAACGGACGGATCACCGTTATTACAGGTTGTCCAAATGGTTTCACCTCACTATTTATAGAAATGATGAAGATTTTCCTGATTTTTTAGAATATTCATGTATCATACACCAACAGCAAATCTCCAAAGTTTCCAAAAGTTAAGGTACAAGTGGAAGACACTTTTTAAGTTACAACTGAAAGAAATTAATGATGATGAACCATTCGAACTACTTATGCATACTGATGTTAGATAGTTATAAGTCGGTAAAATTTTTTACAGCGATTTAGGGTTCTAATCAATGAAATTAAGTATTTTATTAATGAGAGCGGCGAAGCCTACAAAACACCGCATTAATTTAACAGACGAACATTTAAAATTCTGGTTAAGAAATGGTGTGAGTAATTACTTCCCACAATACCCAAAAACTATAGATACGATGCAATGTAGAACAAGTAATGCAAGAAACTCAAAACATTAACAGACGTTAAACATTACTATAGAAATACGAGTATATATTATATTTTTGTAAAAAATATTTAAAGTTTGTGAATGTTTTAATTATTGCTATTAACAAATATTATCCACATAATTTTTTATTTTATTTAAACGTGAAATTAATTTTATTACAATTAAGTAATCTTTTAAATCTCTAAAAAAAAAATTGTAAAATTTTGTATTTTAAAATATTGCCTACAATTTGGCGTATACTTTTAGAAAAAGGAGATCGCAGAGCATTTTTAATACTGCAAAATAAATCTTATAGAAAAATTATTTATTTCACCCCTGTATTTGTTAATTATCTCAAAAAATTATTTTTTAATTCTAGTTTATAAAGTTTTCTTTTCATTTTCTGCATTTTTGAATTTTTTTTTTTCGATTTTAAATTGAAAAAAAAAAACAAAAAAAAAAAAATATTAATTATTCTTACCTTTTTACATCTAGCTAAAGCGATTATTGTTATTAAATTTCCTGGAACACCAATTAAAATGAATATAATACAGCATACAGATGCAAATGTTAATAATTCTTCTGAGTATCCTTCGAATAATTTTTCATTTTGGGTATTATTTATTACATTTGGAATTTCTGTTCTACTAATTGTATAAAATCCATTACTACCTATAAAACCAGAATTGGCATTTGGACCTCCACCTCCACCACCACCATCATTCACCATATCTGTACAAAAAATAAATTAAAATAAAAAAGTAATATTTTTGAATAAATTGTTTTTGTTTTGTTTTGAATATTTGAATCCTTGAATTTTCTGAATAGTTTATATTTTGTTAAATTTATAGTGAAGTATTTTGATTTTATAAGTATATATTGTACATATAATAAAGAAAAATTTGCTCTAATAATATAAAGAAATTTTCTATTGAAGGACAAAAGACATAATTAATTTTAATATTTCTGTTCTATTTTGTTCATTAAAGATTCAATTAAATATCGGTATCCAGGATATTCATATTGTATAATTAAATTGGTTACCTTTAAACTAAATATAAATTGAAATTTATATAGATATTTATTTAAAGTTTCAAAGTAATTTGACAAATTTTTTTTTTTTTGAATAAAACATAATAGTTACAAAAAAAAAACCTCAAAGAAATATGGATTATAAATGATTTCTTGTATGATTGAATAAATTCAATTAAAAATTACATAAAGTTAGGGATTTTTTTTGTTTTTTTTTGGACAATATATTTTACATTTAAGGTAATGAATGTAATTCTGAATTTTATGAATATTTTGAATATTTTTTAAATATAGCAAGAGAAACAATGGATCTTTTGAAGGAAAAGTTCGAAGATCGCATTATTTCTCGTAGAGGAGGAGTGATGTGGCCACCAAGATCGTGCGATTTGACACTGTTGGATTTTTTTTTGTGGGGTTTTGTGAAATCGAAAGTGTACAGCAATAATCCCACAACAATTCAAGAGCTTAAAAACAACATTATCGAGCAGATTTCAACCATTGAGAACAGTTTATTGAACAACGTGATTCAGAATTTTGGTAAAAGATTGGAAGCCTGCCGAAGTAGTAGAGGGGGCCAATTGGCCGACATAATTTTTCATTATTAACCGGAACCTATTTGTAATAAATTAAAATAAAAATATATTTAATATTTCAAAAAAAAAGTCTTTTTTTATTAAAATTAAAATGATACCTCAATTTTGAACACCCTTTATTTACTATTTACGATAGTTTTTTATATGTAATCACAAATATACTAACCTAGCAATAAAAGGATTCAATTTTAATTTTAATATTTTAATTAAAAAATTCAACAAAAAAAAAAATTACCTTTAAAAGAATTTATGCCAGATAAATCTGGATTATAATCACTACCAATGTTACTATAACTAGGACCATTATCATAAAAAGCATTTTGAAATACTTCTGCAGTTGAACTGATTTGATAATTTATTGTATCCATTTTTTGTTTTATTTATTTTTTTTTTTTAATTAAGGAATTTTAATATATTTATTTTTATTATATAATTTTAATTTAATCACTTTAAAAATAAATGGCATTTAATTTTTTTTTTTTTTAATATCACAATTTTTTTTTTTTTTTTTTATATATTTATTTAATTATAATTTATTAATTTTGTAATAATTATATTTTTTATTTAATTTTAATTATTTTCTTATTGTTTTATAATTAACAGAATAAAAGAAAAATTTTATTTTTCGTTTTTCTTAAGTTTTTGTTACTTAGAGGAAAAATTTTTTTTTTTTGAATTTGAAATTTATTTTTTGAAGATGAAATAATCGATGATGGAAAAGAATTAGTTTCAATGATTAAATTATAGGTTATAGTATTGAAAAAATAGTATTGATTCATTAGATAATTCATTGGATTAATTAATTTTATATTAATTATTTATTTGGAATTTTTTTTTTTTTTCCAATAAAATTATATAAATTCTTTCTGTTTGTTTTTGTTTTTTTATTAAATTTCTTTTAATTTTAAAATTTTTTTTTATTATTATTAAATTTCAATTAATTTGTTTATTTGACGCTTAAAGGATTTATCTGTTTATGATGCAGCTGAAAAGATAAGAAAAATTAAAATAAAATTAATTAAAAATTATTTTCAAAAAATTTTGTAAATTCAACCCACTTATGTATAATTTTATAATTAATTCAATAAGTTGCATATTTTGTTTTTTTTTTTTTTTGAATATTATAAATCACATAGAATTATGCTAAAACTACCTTCAATTAGTGACGGTATTATAATTTAAATGTTATAATATTAATTAATAATTTATATTTTGTCTAAAATACATTATACATTTTTTTTTTTATTTTATCCAGTTTTTGTATGCAACATTTTTCAAACTTTGAATTGTATATTTGTATATATGTTGCTTACAATATTATCAGCAGAATGTTTATCGTATTCTAAAATTATTTTACTTCCAGTTTTTATTATCTGTATAAAAAAAATAATTAAGGACGATTTTAGAGTTGGTTGTAAAATTAGGATTATATCCTTTTTCAAAATTCAACTCTAAAATCAATCCTAATTCAGAATCTCTCATATACGGATATATATAAATATTCTGGAAAAAAGGCAATTTCCTGATTTTGAACCTAACTCAAAAATCGTCCCAAATTCAAAATTTCGCATATGTGTATATATATACATTTACATATATTCTGGAAAAAGGAGCAATTTTAATTTTATAGCATTCGTATTTTTTTTCAGCAAAATTTCAATTCGGGATATTTGTTCGGTAAAGTTTCATACAACCACATAGATACATATTATATAATTTAATATAATATATATATTTCCGCTTTTTCCAGAAAATTTTACAAAATTTGAATATGATTTTATTTCGTTCGAATTTCTCAAACAAAATTGTCATAATTTCAATGGAACTTATGCCTCATAGCAAATTAGTTATAAGTTCCCTGAAATTTTTGTCTCTATTTTAATGGAATTACTTCCATGGAACTGACTTTAAAACAGTTCCATGGAACTGAGGCCCATTTAAGAGGAAATAAGCTCCAATGAATTTGTGTCCGTGGAACTTAAGTCATCCCCTCGTATTTATTTATTTCTAATATTATATAATAAATTACATTAATAACTATATTAGTACAGTCCTCGGCTGCTAGGGCCAGTATGGGCTCTCTAGAATTATGTATATATATATTTATTTAAAACTAATATTACAAAAGATTATTTTGGCATTAGTAGTTATAGCCCTCTGCTACTAAGGCCATTATGGGCTGATTATTATATGTTAACATTTTTCTTTTATTTTAAATTATTTGCATTTGTTTTTTTTTTTTAATGATTTCTATGATTTAATTTTTCAGGTTAGATTTAATTTTTTTTTTTTATTTTAATCTTTTTAAGTTTTATGAAAAAGAGCAATTTATTCTATTATTTTTGCATTTTGTGAAATGGGTTTTAATAATTCAGACCTGGACGTCGAAGTGAACCTTAATAGCTCGGTTGTGGCAGGACAATCAAAAATGATGTGTCTTATGGTTAATGTTTGGTGGCAGTGTGGACATAATGGTGGACTAGTTTTTTCGAAAAGGAGTTTTTTCGTGGCGATTGTGTGGTCTAGCCTTATGCGACATATTTTGGTTTCTAGCCTTTTGTTATTTTTATCCTCTTGTAAATATAATAACTAAAAAAAATTGCATAGCTAAAGGCGTTAACATTTTTCATTTAAATTACTCGTGAGCCATGTTTGTTCAATGTAAGCAAATAAGCGCAAAATATTAAAAGTACATCGTTTGGAATTATTTACATAAAGATTTAAATCGCATTAATTTCGATAATATTTCAAAAAGTAATTAAACATCATTTAATTTAACTGGAAGTGCTTCAAATGAACTTTGATCTGAAATTGTTAATATTTATGTTACTAAAAAAAAAAAAAAAAAAACAATTGTTTTTTCCAAAAATTCTTTATTAATTTTTGTTTTTCATTAATTTTATCATATTTCAAACCACAAACTTTTATTTTTTAAACAATAAAAATTTGTTGCAAATTTTTATTTATATTTTCTTTTTAATTTTAGCGCTTTTTTTTTTTTGAAATTAATAAAGAAAATTTCGCAACAAAAAAAATTTAATTGGTTTTTTAAACAAACACTGATAAAATAATATTAATGATGTTATTATAGAAATTTTCTTTATGATTTTTATAATTTTTGTAAATTGATATATTTTATATTTATTTATTTTCGGTATTAAAAAAATTCCAATTAAACAAATGCTTCCTATCTATTAAAGAATATTGGAAAAGTTTTTTTTTAATTAGACTTAATATAAAATCAATCGAAAAAAGAAAATTGCCTTCATGTTAAGTCTCTTCAAGTTTTATAAAATACAACTTGAAAAAAATAAAGCTTTGAAATGAAGTGAAAAGTTTCATTTAACTGGCAGAAGTCCAGACTGATCTAATAATTTTTGACTAAATATTAATATTACTTAAATAAATTTGCTACACAAAGTTTATGAGAACAAGAGGTAGATCGAAATTCTGAAATTTAATGGGATTGGTCTGATCCAATTTACATTTTAAACTGAAATTGAATAAAACATATTTTTAAGTAAGGATAATTAATTATGAAGGACATTAAAGTCAACTGAAGAAATATAATAAAGAGAGTTGAAATTTATCAAGAGTTCCGCCAAAGCTACGATAAGTCAACACAATCATTTCTGCGGGATAAGTCAACAGAATCATTTCTGCAAATCATGGATCAGCGGGTTGTCATATTTTTAAACAATTTTTTTAATTGATGTAGGTACAATTATTACTAAGCTTCAATAATCATCAAATCAACAATTAAACCATAAATGGTTTATTATAATTTTTTTTTTTTTTTTTAAAAAAAAAGCTATTATTTTAATTATGTCTATTTTTTTTTTTGAGATTTTTCACAGAAGATTCAATAAAACTATCCTATATTCTACTAATATATATACAATATTTTAATTTTGGTTATACCTAATTAGAAATGATGTTATGAGATTCATTAATCAGCAGCACAATTTCATACTTTTCAGATAAAATTTAATTAATAAATCCTACTTTTTTACATATAGCATTCCATATTTTCTTTAACTAAATGTATATTTTAAAGTTAATTTTTATATTTTTAAACAATTGTTTATTTATTTAAGAGAATATTTTATATATATGTACATAAAAAAAAAAAAAAAAAAAAAAAAAAAGTAAAATACAACACAACAAAAAACCAATTAAAATAGAAACACTTTTTTTTTTTTTTTTTTAAAAGCAACATCTTGGATCATAAATTATTTCAACTAATTATAGTATTTGTGATATTTAATAGCCCTAGTTTTTCTTTATTTTTGTTTTGAATATGACCTTTTCATATTTGTATATAAATATATTATAAAGAAAACATAATAGATAGAATCAGCATAACATTAAAAAAAATTGTTGAAATTTCATCATTAGGTGAATTAACAACAAAAAAAAAAAAAACTACTGAACTATTAGCTGAAGCTACAGTGCGGTGTGTTGCTGCAACGATAATAAACATAACCGTTTACAATTTACACTTTTTATTTTTAAATACACTTTAAAATAAAATTTTATTTTGCTTTTTTGATTTAAATTTTTTTTGGCTTCAGAGAGTTTAAAAATACATTTGTTTATTTTATAAAAGCATATAGGATTCGGCAAAGAAACAAAACTTAATGACGAAGAAAAATTCAAAATAAGGGGAGCAAAAAAAAAAAAAAACAAAAAATCGGAAATCTGAAAAATTAATTAAGGAAAATAAAAACCAAAACAAAAAAAAAAAATATATAAAAAAAAAAATTTTAGGGTAAAATGCCGCGGGTTGAGAAACATCATGTTTATGTGTAATATATTGCGCGTTTAAAAGTATATATGTGTGAAATCACTTTATATTCATCAAATTGTAAGTCTATATCAGTCAGTCATGACATAACACGATTTTCTTGTTATAAACATTGTTATTTAAATTTTCTCTGAAAAAAAATTTTTCATTCTTTATAATTGTTTTTGTGTTTGATTTTGATTTTAGCTGAAATTGAAAGTATTTTTAAAAGATTGAAAAGAAGAAAATTTTGAAAAAATATAAATTTTCACTTAATTATGAATTTTTGTGTTGATTGTTATTGAAGGTTTTATATTCGCCTGCATATAGTTATAATGAGAAACAATTTATTTAAAATAAAAAAAATATTTTTTTGTTGTTATTCTTCTTCTGAAAATCTTCGTGGTCCATTATGAAGATTGGATATTATTGAGTTTAATGTTTACATATTATCTGTTGTATACATATTATCTGTCGAATATTCCAGTTCTTTTATTCAGATTGTGAATTGTCTTCCTTTTGATTATTTAGACAGCTCTTACTTTAGGGAACCAGTTTAGTTCAATGATTCACATCTTTTTTAGAAAACTCTTGTGATTTTTATTATTGTTTATAGGAAGTGATTTTTTTTTTTAAAATTAAGTATAATCTGATGCTTTTTTTTTAGTATTCCGATTTTATACATGTGCATATCTACCTTATATTTATTTATTGAAAATAAAAATTATAACATTTAAATAGAAATCTTTTTCATAAATTAATAAATTTTTAAGGCTACTATTGGAAAAAAAATAAAATAACTCAATGTTAGGAAACTGTTATACATTATCCTGGAATTACAGTATATAAGTAAAACGATTTTAGTAAAAAATCTAATTGAATGAATGAAATTGAATGAATGAATGATCCAAGTAAAAGGAAATCAATTAATTGTATACAGGTTTTAATTATCACAGAATTTTAAAATCTAAAAAGTTAATTAAAATTTAATCAATTGTTTTTCAATTGAAAATAAAAATATAAAAAGACAATAATGAAAGACATTACAATAGAAAGACTGTCACTGTGTTTTGTGAATGTAATGCCCTGTTCACATCAAAACCTAACTATAAAGTGTTTTTTTTTTTGTAAATAAACATGCTTATAAATCAAATAAACATTTTAAGTACAATTTAAATTGTCAGATTTAAAAAAATAAAAATAAGTTAATAAATTGAACTTGTTTTCATATATATGTATGTAATTTTGTGTTTTTTTATTTTTGTAATTAAAAATATTGTCATTTTAAATTTATTTCATTTATTTAGTTGAGAATATTTATTATAATCAATTTATATTTATAGATAAATAATGTCTTGTGCACTAGTTAAAGGATAATTTATTTTTACGCGTAATATAATATGTATTGTATTTCAAATAAAATTATATTCAGCACCCCTTATTTTTTTTTTTTTTGTGAAATTTATTTTCATTTGTATTTTTATTTGTAATAACAGTCGTATGTAGAGTATCGCCTGAAAATTCAACATTTATGTATTAGACATTTTGTCGTTCTTTTGTGAGGGAATAAAAAATTTTTCTCTTTTCTGTTTTATTTTTACAACTTTTTGAAAAGTTCTTGTTTTTATCTTATTTTATTTTATGACTTTTATTATAAAACTAATACGGCACAATACAAAACTTTTAAATAAAAACAAAACACAAAACTGGATATGGATGGGTGTATAGCTATAATAAAAACAAAACATAAAACTGGATATGGGTATAGCTATAATAATAACAGCATACAGACTCTTTTTGGTTATACTATTAAAGTAAACAAGAACATAAAGACATGTAAAATACAAAAAGATCTAATAATTCACATAATAATTCAACATTTAATATTATCTATACATATATGAATATCATCTATATATTGTACAGCCTAATTTTGATTTTTCGAACTTTCAAAGTCAGTTTGTTTAAACTATTTGATTAAAATTTTTGCAAATTTATTCGTTTAATAATGTTTAATATTTAAAACTATCGACTGATTAAAATTCAAATTATCTATAAATATAATGGATTAATGATATAAAATTTTAAGGAGTCTGTTATTTGCGTTGCGTTCTATTTAAATCCTGAATTTATTACAAATTAACATCATTTTTCAGAATTATTTTATGAGATGTTTGTGTAGATGTCATTAGATAGGTAGATAAGGTGGTGACCTTGACGATACTGCGTGAAGATCTTAATTAGCACCTAAGCAACTATAATTAGCAACTAAGTTTTGAACAAATGATAAAAATCTAAAAGTTTGTATGTTTTTTTTTATTTTTATTTTGGTTAAGTTTTTAATATACAGTAGTTCATTATATTTTGTTTTTACTGTTTACAAACCATTCATTTATTACACAAGAAAATCACATACATACAAAAAAAACTCAAAATAAAAATTCACCATCATTTAACTTGAAAATTAAAAAAAAGATGTGCCAGAAGTGTGGGGACAAATAAAATAATGGTCTAAAAATGACTAAAAATAAAAATCAGCATGAATTCTAAAATATTTTCATTTGTTTTTGTTTTTCTTTCCGTTTTATTTTTTTTTTTTTTTTAATGTTATTTTTGTCCTTGACAAAAAAAAAACCAAACATGATAGATTCTTTAAGAATTTTGAAATGAAAGGACTAATGGTATATGTCATAAACTTCCTTAAATTGTGTTGATATCCTTTTTTTTTTTAAATGAATGAATTGCCTTAGTTCAAAAATTCGGATGTGTGTGTGTGAATGCGATGTGTACGTATCTCATCATTTTTCAGTTATCTTTTTTCTGAAAAAATCGCTTATGTCAACAATAGCATATTATTATAAAGGGTCAATAACCCAATATTTTTTAAGCACAATTTGAAATTAAATTTAATAAAAATGTAAGATTTTGTTTTATTTTTTTTTATTTTTGAAAATCACATTTCATTCGTCTGTCATCCATATAAAATATTATTTTTATAATTTTGTTCTCCATCTATTCGATTGGTAAAATTTATTTAGTTGGTTGCAAATGCGGTATAAAGTGTTACTTATACCATAAAATTTTAGAAATATCTATTATATACCTCAGATGAACTACGAGTAGTATACGAACAGAAAAATGATAAATATTAGATAATATAAATTTAAAACAAGAAAAATTGCCAAGTTATATACAAAATGAGACAATAAAGAAAATAAATAAATTACAAATAATGAATTTATAGATGGTTATATTACAAATTTTCAAGAATATCCTTTTAGTAACTAACCAATTTTGTGATCAGTGTTCACTCAGTTTAAAGCTGTACAAAAATTCTGTATTTTAACTTAATCAATATGGAAGTTTTGTCATTATAAACTTTATTTAATTGAGCAAACTTCAGAAAACCGTTATCATTATTAGAAATCCTCTTTATACGTTGACATTAAAATACGTATACTTTATACGTATACATTAAAAATATGAAAATTCAAATTCTAGTGAAAGATTAAATAAAGAACTATAACTTCCATTGACGACAGTTAATTTCACTTTTTTAAAATACATTTTTTTGGCTGAAAACGATTGATTTGTTTTTTTTTTTTAGATTTGTATTTGCAATAAAAAATTTTATTAAATTTACATGAATGTATTAAGCATAACAGCAAAATAAATAGAAAAAAATTTAGCATAATGTAAAAACAGACGAATGAAATTGTCATTAGACTAGGGAAAAAAAATTAAGGAAGAGGAAAATGATTTCAATTTTTTTTTTCTATTATATAACTATTTACTTCAATAAATTTTGTTTAAGTTTAATATAAATATTTCTAATTAGCAGTAAACTAAAATTCTATAATTAAAAATTTGCGATATTTTTCGCTTATGATTAAAATTGGTTCAATTTTAGTATAAGAAAAGGATTTTGGGAAAAAATTATAAGAAATATACCTCTGTGTACTAAATTTACATCTTTTAAACAAACTTCTTGTATTGATGTAGAATTTTATTTAGCATTGAAATTAAATTAATGATGAACGTAGTTTTTCTCTAAGCCATCTAATAATAAGTTGCTAACACTGAAAAGCAATACATAAACTTTTCAGATAGAATTATTTGCAATAAAGCCATTGAAAAATAAACAATACAAGCAATATAATATTTTATACGTATTTCACCCTTGAAATGTGGAATTAAAATGTGAAACCATTTTAATTTATTTTTAGCATAATTTTCCAAAATCCAAATTTGAAAATTTTCTATATTAGTTTCACTTTGTCCGTGTGTTCGTCTATTTACAAAACTTCTACACCGTTTGACACCATACATAAAACAATTTAATTTTAAACATGGATAAGTTTTAAAAAATGATAATATTTTTGAACTGTTTTTATATAGACCTTCATCTATTACGGAGCTACACCTCTCAAACTTTGAAAAAGCACTATTTTCAAATGTATGTAAACTTCAAATTCTGCTTAATATTTTTGCAATCTCAAAAAGAAAAAGAACAGACTTTTTTTTTTTTAACTTTATAAAATCACTATCAAAATTTTATAATTTTTGTTGACTTAAAAATTTTTTGTATTAACCCCTGTTTAAAAGCTGTTAGATATCAAAAATTAAAAATTTGTTATTTTCAAAGATTTTTTACTGTAGTGCCTAAATTTTTGCGTATTAATTTGCTAAATTTAAATCGTCAATATTATACTTTTACATTTGTAAACAGCTTTTCTTGATTATGTACGATTTCCTAAATTTTTTTTCTTATAGGGTGCTAAGAAAAATTTCAAAATATGGTACAACTCCGACACCCTTTTAGTTAGAGAGATGAGATATTTTTGAGAATTAGCATAAGTTAAGATAGAAAATTATTTTGTTTAACTCTCTGTTTAAGAGCTATTACTTTTATAAAATTTACCAATTTCAAACGCCTGTAACTTAGCCACCTATACAAATTTTTTCAATGTAAAACGTAAAAATTAAAACTCTAACTTTATATTTTTTGATGTGGTAACTGTTAACAAATTTTCTTAATTATAAAGGGTTTTCTTAAAACTGATATATCTTGATTTTTCACAATATTTTTTTACATATAAAATTCTAAGAAAATTCTGTTGAAAGTCATAATTGTTAACTGTTTTTAATGTCTTTTGGAAAATGTGCGCTTTTATAGACGTTTGATTTACATTTTGCCTTTTTTTTTCTATTGACCTTTATGCTATAATATTTATCTTCTAGATTATCTTCATGATTCATTTATTTAGATGAATTTCTGAATTTTTATCATACAGTTTTTTCTGATTGGCAAAATAACGATAAGATATCCTTTTATTAAAATTTTTTGACACTTGAACTAATCAAATTATCACATACCTGAAAATTGTAATAAAACGTTCTTCTTTAAATGTCATATAACGGGAGCATTTCTTTTAATTCAATTACTTGTCATATAACACATTCTTTTTTTTCCCACTTTTTTTTATTTAATTCTTTATTTCTATCTCTTTCTTACATACACACACAAACATAATATTATTTATTATTTAAATACGTTCTGAAAATTATTTTATTATCCCTATTATTTTTTCAATTTCTTTGCCACGTCCTTTGCTATTTTCTTTTTAGACAATTTGCAAAGAAAAAGAAAATAACAAAAGGAAAGAAATATCAGCCATTTTTGTCTGATTGTTATATTGTGTCTGTTTTCCGTCTCTTTAATTTTTTTTTTTTTGTTATTATTTGCTTTTAATTTACTCAATGGCTTATGATTCTATTTTATAGTTTTTCTGTTAGATTTTTTGGATATTTAAAATTCTCGAAATTGTCGTTATTTTCAGAATTTTGAAGCATAAACCAGAAAAAGAAAAAAATAACTACTGATTAGTGATTAGACTTTTGATTTAAAGTAAAACAAAAAAAAAGGAGAGCAAAAAGAAAACAACTGAGTAAAAAAGAAATTATGAAAAATAACAATTGTATAAAATTAAAAGGACTGATTTGAGTAATTTAACATTTTAAAATTATATTTTTATAAACTTGACTTTTGATTTAAAGTAAAACAAAAAAAAAGGAGAGCAAAAAGAAAACAACTGAGTAAAAAAGAAATTATGAAAAATAACAATTGTATAAAATTAAAAGGACTGATTTGAGTAATTTAACATTTTAAAATTATATTTTTATTTTGAATTTTTAAAAATTTCTAACTGTTCGTTTTGAATTTTTTTTCATTTAATTTAGTTATTAAAGACAAACAGCACAAACCAGCAAATCTTTTAAATTCCTTTCATAGTAATTGAAAAGTTTTAGAAGCATGAAGTTGTTATTTTCGTTTTAAATTACTCTTTAAAAATAAAAATTTTTACAAAATGATGCTATTAACCTCTATATGACATTCACTCTTATTGTTTTTGTAGAAAAAAAAAATAATGGTAATCGTCGGGATTTGAAAAAAGTAAAATAAAAAATCTTTCAAAATAGTTTGAAAAATGTTTGCCTCATTAAAAATGACATTTATGAAATTTTTAAGAATATTCCAGATGCTGGCAGCATTGGTTGTGAGTTAATATTATATTTTCTAGGGTTAGTGTAAACATTAAGCACTTTTCTATTATAATAATGCTTAAAATTATGATAATTTTACAAAATAAGAAAAAAAAAACTAAAAGTTAAGTAGGTAATTGATGATCAAAATTAATAATCAAAAGATTTTCAAAATGGTTGATAATTTTTGTAATCAATTCTTTGATGATTTCTTAAAGTGAATTCTAAATATAGTTTATATAAGTGTATTTTAACTGTGGATTTTGCAAAGCAATTGATGCAATAGAGAACGTGAAGCACTTTTTTTTTGTACCTATCTTATAGTCTGACAAGGAAAAGACGGATATATCTTGGTAGTTTCTTTTTTTTTTCAAGATTTATGTGAACTCTCGGACTGAGAAGATTTTAAAGCTTCTTCTGTCAGAATGGTATCATAAACCTTGACCGAATAGGTTTCCTAGGTTTGGCCAACAAGGCTTGGCTTTGAATAAAACTTGGCTTGAATACAGTTAGATTGATTTTGTAGGTTAGATTATATCAAAACACAGACACAGTTTTAAAGTTGAATTAACTTACAGCAGAATCTAATTATTTATTAATACCTTAGGATAATTTACAAAGAAACAAAATAATGCGAACAATGAAATGATCTGCGAATTCGATTAAATTATGTATACAAAATTTACAGATTCATTTTAGAACCAATTCTAATATTCTCTTTAATTTTAAAAAATACTGTGACTATTCAATGAATACCGAAAGGAAATTGCTTTATCTGATGTAATAAAAAATTATTTAAAGGTAAAGAGAGCCAATTTATAAATTCTTTATAGAAAATAAAATTCAGTTATATGTAAATGAAGGTCAGGATTTATATGTAAATAAAATGTCGATAATCACGGACTAAGTATTGTTAATTTTGTGAATTATTGTTAATTGCTGCTATGGTTGGCAGATAAATATTCAATTTTTAGCTTTTCTACGGTCATCTAAATTACCCCATACGAGTTATTACCCCCTAATGAGTTATTATATTTGAAAATTTCTTGTATTTCGTTTTAGTAATAAACTTGTATTATTATACTTTTTTTATTTTAATATTAATATTTATTTAAATTTGAGAACAGCTGTAAACATATGCATAATACAACCGTATATATATAATATCAGTTGACAAATTGTATTATATTTTGCAATTTTTAATCAAGAAAAATTTTATTTACAATTTAAACATTAAAAATTTAAAATTGAAGCATTTACTTATTTTTTTAATTGTATAACTTTAGAATATAGAACCAACTTCCCTAACAATCCTATTTATCGTTTCTATGTCTTTAACAATTCGAAATCAATATAATATAATTGTGTAGCTTAGTTTTAATATTTTTTAAAAGTTTAAACTTTTTGCAAAAAGATAAAAAAGGTTTGTGTCTAAACCCAAAAGATTTTGAGCATGGAATAAGAATAACATTAATTAACAGTTCACTCTTATAATTTGCATTAGGAGATGCTGCTTAGTTGCTACACACTTCGAAATATAGAATTTGTGTATAATTGTCTTTGGTGTCCTTTAAGAATAGCACCTAACCATAGAAAAGTCATATCAGGGTATACAAAAAAGTAATGGCTAAATATTCTATAGAAAGAACATACTGATTACAAATTAAACAACATTGATTGCATAATAATTAAATGTGGTGTAAAATTATAAGATATTTTTGATAGATAAAAAATACCAATTCTGTCTCATAAAAATTATAATGCGTTTTATGTTAGTATTAAAAAAAAATTGCTGAAAAAAAATTTATTTAAAAAAAAAATATTAATAATTTTTTTAAAATATTGAAAATAAATTTTTTAAAGTTTAATAATTTTTTACTATTTTCACGGTCATTTTCAACGTTAATTAGAGCACGAAAAGTGAGAAAAAGTTTTCATTAAAAACAATTTGTGTAAATTTTATTTTTATTCTTGTTTTCCTTTTTTTTTTTTTTTTTTGTAAAAATCAAAGAAAAAGAAACTAAAAAATAATTTCCGGAAAAAATTTTATGAATACAAAGTACTTTTGTATAAATGGATAGACATTTTTTTTATAAGATTGAACTAGTAAACTCCTTAATTAATATACATACATAATAATATGTTATTGTTAATTATGTAAATAGGTCACTTGGAAACTGGACAACTACTCATATACCGTACGACCTCCATAAAAAAGCATGTACAATATTATATAAACAAATATGAATTTGAAAATAAAAAAGAATACGTGCAACTTTTAGCATAATTTCACTTTAATTTTCTTTAATGTTTAATTAATTTTTTTTTACTTTTTAATTATTTTAAATAAATAAAAAAAATAATCTAAATTGTTTTTCCCGTGCAAGTTGTGGGTCTTTTTCCGTTGTATGGTTACGTTTGAAAGTTAAATTGTATGAAAAAGTTAAGTTGTTAATGAGAGTTATGATAATGGGAAATTGTTTTTTTTTTTTTAAGTGCATTTCTCTGCCATATAAATGTGAACAGGAAATAACACAGCCTTTCTTTTGCAGGCGCGGCTGTAAATCTCGTAAGGAGAAATAATTCTTACAACGTGTGTGGGATTCGAACATACACTCCCTCGGTGTTTACAGCGTACTTTATAAGCTCTTACCGACTAGGTCACCGAGACCCCCATGGAAAAATAAATTTTTTAAATTTTCTTACAAAATTTAAGATTCAAAAAGATAAAATAAGGATCTTTTGGTAATACGCCCCTTGTTACTTCTATTGATGTTTTATTTTATTGATATTTTATTTTATTGATTTTTTGTTTAAATACCCGTGGAGAAACCAGAGTGAGTAATGCTACCAAGGTATAAGTAAGCAGATTTTAAGCTGTTTTGTTAATTATTAAATAGGCTAACCTGTAATGTTGAATTGAAACTGTTTGCATTAGCCAGAATTTTGGCCACCTTATCGCAGCCACATAAGGTAAAATTCGTTTCATGGATCATGTTTATTGTAATGCCTATAGATTTTGTAGTTCCTGCAACTTTTTTCATTATGTTTTCTATGTCTATATTATTATTATTTTAATGCATTATACAGTCTGCAAAATTATTTACCATAAAGTATCTTCATAATTGAAAACTCTAAAATTTGTGACAGATTTAAATTATGTTTGTAAAGAAAAATGGAATACTTGACATTTAATTGAATATTTAATTGAAATAGAAAATTGAACATTTAATTAAAAAGTAATGAATGCAATTAAATTTTATAAACATTACATTGTTTTTAACAAAATATCTTAACATAACTTATGAATAATAAAATAAATTAAATGCCGTTATATATTATTTATATATATATATATACTTAATTCATTTTCACTAAAATATAAACATCAAATCACGTTTCCAATAATCCTCTTATTTCTAACCAATAATATAGAAATCAACAGTTTCCACCGTTTAAAATTTTGATAAACTATATAAGTATTTATATTTATATATATATGTATTCTTCATCAATAAATGAATCGAAATTTAAAATTTTTCTAAAAAGTCACGTAAAGAAATAATTTCTATTAAAATTGGATTAGCAAATAATGAATAGCCAAAAAAAAATTTTTTTTTTTATTGAACTTAATTTACTCTTAAGTCTTAAATGTATATTTAAAGATTTTTTTACTTTTAATTTTTTTTTGGAAATTTTTTTTTTTTAATTTTATAAATCTAAAAATAAATATTTCAAAAGTAAGGTGATGAAATTTACACTTTTCTTTTCCTTTTAAATTCTTTTTTTTATTTTTACTATTTTAAAATTTTAATTTCCTTTGCCTTTTGCTCTTTAACGAAACCAAAAAAAAAAAAAAAAAAAATATATATAAAAATATTTTTGGTATTACGGTAATAATGATATAAGAGGTTACAGGTGTTACAATATTTTTTTATTTTATTGTTTTTTTCCGGGAACTAAACATTATTATTTTTAGTATAATTAGATTTTTTTTTTTTGTTTCAAATTAAAAAAAAAACAATTTGGCAAAATTATAAAGAAACTTAGAAAAAACATTGAGAATAATTTGAAGCCCTTAGTTCTTATATAAAAAAAAAGTATTTAAAATATTTCTTAACCTGTATGTACATTCAAATATATGGATGCAATTTTTGTTAAGATTTTTAGGTATAGCTATAGATAGGTTTGAGCATTTGTTTCATTTTGATTAGAATTCAGCTAATGTAACGTGCATGATCGACCACTAACTTTGAAACCAGCTTGGTCCTATCACAAATCTATCTATTATCTTAAGTTTATTAATTTTAAGTCTATTAAAGTTATTTCTGTAAAGTCATAAAACCTTTTAAAGTGTTCAAGTCCTATCTGCTTCAGAAAAGCAAGCATAATTAATCTTTAACTAATCAACTTGTATAGCGATCATTTGTATCGATGTCCAGTTTTTTAGGCATGATGTACTTATATAAGAAAACGTAATTGAGGGTTATTACTATAGATGGTCAGTTAATTAGTATGTCAATGATATTAAACAGGATAAACTGTGAACCATATATGATCATTTATGTTAGTCTTTTATTTATGTTTGGTATCAACTTTTGTATTTTATAATTAATTTGACTATTGAAAAATTATAACTGCATAAAAATGTAAAAATTTTACAGTATGAGATTTATATAATTCCCAGACATTTTCATTCTATATATAAGAATTCATAAATAATCATTAATCTGATAAATTAGAGATTATTGCGATTATAGCGGTTTTTATTCTATTAACATATCAAACATTATAAATTAATTAGGTTATGTATAAAAGTTATATTATAAATTATACTGAATATACCACTTTTTATTACGTTTAATTCAGATTTAACTATAATTCAAATTTTTTTTTTATTGTCTGTTGTATCATAATTAACTATTATTTGATATCCTATATAATTGCTTTTGTTCTTCAATGTATTTCATACAACTCCTGTTTTAACTCTCTTCTCACAACTTTGTATTTTTTTTTGTTTGTAATACTGATAAGATAATGGTTAATATTTATAATTAATTTTTGATACTTTTACAACTTTATATTAAGTAATATGTAAATCAATAAAATATAATAAAAAAAGAAGGCAGAAATAAGTCAACATCCGATAAATGATATCAATAATTCCTTACCATGGTACATTGTAACTTTATTTTATTAATAATTCGTTCAAAAAGATAAAATTAGATACATTTTTCGGATTTGATTTAATTTGATTCACATGGATATATAGGAAAAGTATTGTAATTGTAATATACTTAGTATAAAAAATTAAAGTTTTGATTAAATTTAAGTTTAAAATAACGTTTAGGGAATAACTATCCTGAACAATTTTTAATTACAATTAAAAATACTTTAGTTACCATAGTTCTTCTGTAATAGTTATAATAAAGAACATTTTTCTGCGAATGAAAACTTCGGTCTATAATTTTAATTAAAGCCCATTGTGTTTGTAAAAATATTGTTTTTTCATTAAAAAAAATTGTAAAAAAAAACTTTCTGGTAAGAGTTTTATTTTTTTAATAAAATTATTTGTTGTTATTGTTTAAGAAAAGAATCTCTAAAAAAAGATTGTATTTCAAAAATAATTAGAAATATTTTTAAGAAGATAATTATTGAAACCTTTTCTTAAGTATTCTAAAAAAAATTTTTAAATCAAGGACTGATACTTATAGGATATAAAGCTTTTTTATTTTAATTGAAGACAGTTTTACTTTAAGTGAAAAATTGTTTACTGTAAGTGGAGATTTTTTTTTACTTAAAGTGAAGATATTTTTACTTTAAGTGAAGAGATTGTTGTTTACTAATTATATATATATAAATAAAAATATATAGATGTATATATATATTTAATATTAATATTATTATTAATAATACTTGTTAATACTTATTACTAAACTATACAAACTATAAAAACCATGTTAGTTATTTAATCAACTTCTTGTATCGCAGGGGCATTTTTTAAAAGGTTTGTTGAATTTCGCTAATTTGAGTGTAATTCTAAGGTTACCATTTAAAGCATTACGGATTCCTGAAATACTCAAACAAATACCTTTGATTTAACACATATTATTCATAATGAAATTTTAGTAAAAATTTTCATAAAAAAATAATTTGTTTTTATAACTCAGCTTTGATTTGACAAATGTATTTTCTTCTAAATTCGAAGTATAATGTCCAAAATAATGTTGCCCAAATACCGTAATTGTATATGTATAAAGAATATATTAATATATATATATATATATATATACTAAATTAGAAAAGTAAAAATGTCTTCACTTAAAGTACAAAAGTCTTCAGTTAAAGTAAAAAAATGTATAAAATTTAAGATTGTTATCACTTATCACTAATTCGTCATTGTGATAAGAGATTAGAGACCTTTTAAATAATGACGCAGGCTGAAGATAAACATTGTACGAAAAGATACCAGTAACCAGTTCCTAATTCTATTTTAAAATTTCGATTTAGGTAAAATTAGTAAATAATATCTAATAACTAATAGAAAATCTATTAAAATTAATTTTCAAAATAAATTCTCAAATTGAATAAAAATTATTAACTTTAAAATTATTTCAATAGTTTTCAATTACAAATCAATTACAGCCACTTAACAACTATTAATTTTTCTTTAAAATTTGTGATTTTTTTTCTCTTTTTATTTAATTTTAAAGTACCTAACTATGTATATATATATATCTATAGTTAATATATATATATAAAAATAAAATTCTTTAATTTATTATTTCCATGAAATCTATATGGAATTTTCATTTTTTTTTTTTGTAAATATTTACATTAAACTAAAGAAAATCCATAAAATTAGACAAAAAAAGAGTTTGGAAATAATCAAAAAAAAAAAAAAAATGAAATAAAAAAGTTTGGAAAAACGAATAATGAGACTTTCTTCACAGCAGTAGAACAACAAAAGCAGAACAGAGGTATTATTTTTAAACAATCATTCTTCTTTCGAAATTTTGAAATCTACAAATCATTAATTTCTAATAAATTCTATTTTTTGCCTTTGGACTAATTAAAAACTAAATGATTTTATAGATTTCTTTTTGTTCTGAATGGAGTTCAAGTAATTAAAGAAAACGTAAATAAGTAAATTACCTTTGTACTATTACACATCTATATAAGTAATATAGAAAAATTTAAACATTTCCGAATGGATGTATTATTCGAAAAATAAATAAAAATAAAACTACTACTTATAATAATGATGACAGGCAGACTTAGTATCGAAATGAATCTTAATGTTAATTTCCAAAAATATATTTTTGATTTTCTATAGAACAAAAAAATAGAAAAATATTTTGTAATATTCTAAAAATTTGTTTTTTGTTTTCTATTCGAAAAAAAAAATTTAAATTCAATTTAGATTTTATTTGTTTATTTGTAATTTTTCGAATAATTCTGAATGAAAAATAATCGATTTAAATTATTCTAGACATAACTTCTGAAAAAATTTCAATTAAAAAAATTAAGATTATGAAATTTGGAAACGATAAGATTTATTAATTTTTAGAACAATTTAGGAATATAATTGTGAAGTTATAGTTGTTTGTATTGGCTGCGTGAATTAACGTCCCAAACATTATCGCCCCAAAAAAAAAATTGGAATAAGATCACAAAACTTTATATCGTATTAACGTCCGTCACCGCGTGTTTTGCACCACGGGGCGTGTTTTGCAGTCTCCCTTCTCTCCCCTCTTCCCGCCCATATATTTGCCTTAAAACAACTTGTTTTAAAAGAAAAAAATGCATTCTGTGGTTATTATTAAGGCAATACAAACGAGTTTCATTTTAATTGCTCATCAAAATTACAAATTCAAAGTTTAACTAAGAATGGCACAACAAATTACAAATGCCCGGCATATAGAGTAGATATAACAGAAACCATTCAAGTTTTTGTTTAAATTTATAATTTAAATTTAATTTTTATTCAATTTTATTTTGGTAAAATATTTTGGATAATATAAGTTTTGCTTATTTGAAACAACAAAAAAAATTTTTTGAGGTGTTATTTAATTTTTTAATTTGGGGCGCTATTTCATTATGAAATAAAGCCCCAAAAAATTAAATGTCACTATTTTTAGGGTCTATTATTTCACTTATTATTTTGGGTTTTTATTCATAATGAAATAAAACCCTAAAAAATTATAATTTGATTTTTTTGGGGCTTTATTTCCTTTTTATTTTACGGCCTTATTTCACTATGAAATAAAGCCCCAAATTTTGGAGTCTTATTTCATTTTTATTTTGGGGTGATAATGTTTGGGGCGTTATTTCACGGAGCCGTTTGTATTCAACAAATCATTCTAAAAATAGCAGTAAAAAATTAGATATAATTATTAAACATATAATTTTTTTATTAAATTTCTATTTTTGAGAGTCGATGAAGGAAAGTTATTCGATTAAAATATTAAAATTCGATTAAGATATTAAAAATAATATTTCCAAAAGCGGATAAGTACAAAATTCCGAAAAAACAAAATCTTCACTAAGACAAAATCGCCAAAAACAAAATTTCCAAAGACAAAATCCTCAAAGATAAAATCTCTATAGCCAAAATCCCTAAAAATAGATAATGTTTTTAGCACATTTCCAAAAAAAATTTTGAAAAAATGTGCTTATTAGTTTCACTCTGTCCGTCCGTCCGTACGTCTGTTTTCAAAACTTCTTACCGTTAAAGATAGAGAAAAAAAATTTTAACCATGGGTAGGTCTCATAAAAAAATAATTTTGTGGAACAACTTTTTCATGTAGCCCCTCCCATTACCGAGCTACACCCCCTCAAACTTTGAAAAAAGCCCTATTTTTAAATGCATATATCTTATGTTCTGCTTAAGATTTTTTCAATCTGAAAAAGTCATTCGACAGGTATTTCTTTTATCTTTGTAAATTAATATCAAAATTATACAATTTTTTAAACTTAGTATTTAAATTTACCGTTATGTGAAAACCAAATTTTGCATGAATTTTCTACTTTCATAACTCCGGCACGCTTCTACATAGAGGCTTGAAATTTTGAGGCAAGAAAGAACTTTTAGAATTAGTATAAGTTTGCTCAGAAATTTTTTTTGGACCATCCCCTGTTTATAAATTACTAGGGCTTAAAAATTGAATATTTGCTATTTTTAAACACCTGTAACTTAGGAACCTGTACACATTTTACTTCTGCAAGATATAAAAATTAAAGCTACAGTAATATATTTTTACGTGTGTTAAAGGTTTATTTTAGTTGTTAAGGGTTCCAAAGTTGCAACTCTTCAAAATTGCGAAAAACCCCATTTTCAGATGTATATATCTCAGGCTCTGCGTAATAGTTTTGCAATTTAAAACCGCCATAAGATCGAAAATTTTATTATCTATATAAAACAATATCAAAATTATGTAATATTTTGTAATTTACAATTTAAATTTACCGTTATGTGAAAACCACATTTTGCATGAAATTTCTTTTTTCATAACTCCGGCACGTCTTTAGATAGGAACCTGAAATTTTGAGACAAGAAAGAACTTTTAGAATTAGTATAAGTTTCCTCAGAAAATAGCACCCCCTCTTTAAGAGTTATTACGCCTCAAAAATTGAAAATTTGCTATTTTTAGACACCTGTAACTTAGGCACCTGTGTAAAATTTTCTTCGGCAAGACATGAAAATTAAAGGTTCAATAATATATTTTTACGTCTGTTAACGGCTTTTCTTAGTTATATAGGATTCCGGAATTACAGTCCCTCAAAATTTCAAAAATGTCCTATTTTCACATTTTTTCTTATTACATGAAATTTTCAAATTTTTGTGCAAGTCACAATTTTAAACAGTTTGTATTGAGTTTTGGAAATGTGCGCTTTTAAAAACCGTTGGTTTACATTCTACCTTGTTTTATTATGCATTTAACAATTGTTGTATCAACAAATTGTCCTATTTGTTGAAATATGTAAAAAACGTAATTAGGAGAGACTTTAAAGTTGGATTTAAAAGAAGAGTTATACGCTTTTTTCCCTTTTAAAGATTGTATATGTATAAGTGATTAAGAGGGATTTTATACGTGAATTCAAAATCAGAGTTAAGTATACGCCTTTTACAAAATATTTATATATATGTATATATATGCCAGATTCTGAATCAAGAGGATTAAAGAGGATTTTGGACACAAAATCTGGGTATTCTCTTTTTCCACAATATTTATTATATAGTAAGTATATATACATGTCATATTGTGAATTGGGAGAAATCTTAGAGTTCTTTATAAAATTTGTGTTAACCCCACCAAAAAAATCTTAATACATCACTGATGTCAATATGAAAATATAATTCAAATTCATAAGTAATATATTAAAAATATATTAACAAAATAAAATAATGTAATTGATTATTTTTAATTTTTAAATGAATAAAAAACATTATTCTTTTTAGTGGTTTTGTCTTTGAGAATTTTATTTTCGGTGGTTTTGTTTTGGGGTTTTTGTCTTGAGCATTTTATCTTGGGCATTTTAACTTGGTGATTTTATGACCAACTCTTGCAAAAGTTAACCAGAGTAAAATATTTTGCTTGGTTTTTTTGTTTCTTTATACCATTGCAGTGTATAATCAAGTCTCCTTCTCATATTCTTTAAAAAATACATTATGCAAAAATTATTAAGCCTTGAATAGGAAATTAAATTATTAAATAACTAATAAAATGTGTTAATTTTGTTTTTCAAATAACTTCTAGGTATTTGGCACAATATTCTTATTGTCCAATTTTATTCAATAAAAATATAATACTTACTAAGATTTACAAATATAGCTTGAGACATCTTTAATGACAACTTAAACTTGTATGTTATTCACACATATTTAAGAATGTTTGTTTCATTTTTTGCATAAACGCATTCATATAGTTTTTAAACAATGGGCAAAACAATTCAAAAACTATTTGCTGAAAATAAAAAAAATGTTTTTATAATCAGCATTTTAAACTTTTTCTACTTAAAAAAATATTATTGAATTTTATAATTCATTTTTATTATTGAGTTTATTTTTTATTAACCGGATTTAAAAAGGATATGCCTTAAACCAATTAGTTCGTTAGAGTTTATTGACTTTCCTTTTCTTCTATAGAAATTTAAACATAATATAAATTCAAAAACACACAAATATATATATATATATATATATTTATATATATATATATATATACCATTTCTATATTGATTATTTAAAAATTCAATTGAATATTATACAGTAGAAAATGAATTAATAGTGTAAGTATTCTTTTTAAAATGAACATTAAATTTTTAAGGTTATAATAACACTAATGAACTTAAAAAATAATATTTTTTAAATACTTATTATATACTTAATATCTTATTTTTAATCATTTATAAAAATTTACTTAAAAAATTATAAAATGTATAGTATTTTATAAACAGTAGTAAGTAACCGTAATCTAACTATTAATTTAATTATAGTCACATTAGTGATTGAAAAGTTATCAACAGGAATGGTTCGAACCCCAGTCAGGTCATAATCATATCCAACAGTACTAATTTATATTATAATAACTAGATTTATATGAAAATATAGTCTATATCGTAAGATAAAAAAAAAGAATTCTTCTAGTTATAAGATAATACACGGCACTCAAATAAAATATTTGTGTTTTATTATGTTGTACAATAGCTACAGCGGAGTAAACAATGTTATTAGAATCTGCTTCTTAAATCAGAGAAAGGATAAAAAAAAAATAATGAAAATATAAACAAAATAGTTACCCATCGTTTATAATATAGCAGATAAAGCAATAATATTTCATCTTATTGACTTTCTAAATCTATTCTTAAATTATCATATTCCATTAAGAACCGGAAGTTCTGAAATATTTTTTTTAGAATAATAAATTAAAACTGATTAAATTCAATTTCAGCTTAATGAATCTGAAATTGAATTTAAAGAAGCTTAACGAAAATAAAATTTGGAAGTCCGGTACAAGGAATACAAATCAAAACTAGTGAATAAAGAAAAAGAAAATACTAAATTTATATTAGCTGAGAAGTGTGAACTCATATTATATTTATAGAAGGTGTATTAGAACATTGAATTGAATCAGATTTTGTTTTGACATAATCTTGCTCTTTCAATTTATTATTTATATAGTTTTATATAATTCAATTTACCTGAATTTTACTGTAATATATATATAAAAAAAAACAGAGAAATTCTAATTGTTTTTAACTTTTTTATAGGATTTTATTATTATATAGCACATTTTTCAATTTATGCAGCATATTAGGTTCTGTTATTAGCATAAAAAAGCTAAAAATGCATATTAATATAATATATACGTATATGTACATATGTTCATAGAAGGTTATAATATACTTATGTAGGTAATTTAAAAATTTTCCAAGAATTTTTAAACTTAATTTGTTTTGTAATTTCCAGACTTTTTTCATATTTTTATTTGCAATACAGACCAAAAAAATGTTTAATGTGAAAATTAATTCAATGCAGCAGAGTTATCAGTACAACTACCAGTACATTTTTAATTTATTCATTTATCTATTGTATAAATTAAACACTATACGGTGAAAAAAATTAAAATTCATTACTATATATTATAATATATAGAAAATATAATAAATGTTTTTAATTTAGTATCATTTCCTGTAGACTGAATGTTGAGATGATAGAGACACAATGACAAATTGAAATGAAAATAAAATAATGGGTTCTTTTGTTGTTCTGTGATAAATTTCCTACAATATTTTTTTGATTCTCCAAATTCAGGACAATAATAAATCAAATGTGGTTGAATGTGTATATATTATATAAAAATTGATTTTATATCCAGACAAAACAAAAATGTACCGACATTTGAAGACAAGGATACAAGAGTAATTAATATGGTAATGTATTTTTCTTTTGTTTTTTGAAATAGACCAAGGGCTGAAAAAAAAAAGATGAATGAAAAAATAAATAAAGGATAATGTACATATTAGCAAATCGTTTGTCAAGTTTTTTTTGTCTTTAAAAAAAATTTATCAAATATGTTGAAACTTTTTCTTAAAAACTTAAATTGACTTATTTGGATTAACTAATAACGAAATAAACTGTACGTTCAAGTATACTATATAAGTGGTTGGATCAAGTTATAATGTTTTATAATTTTGTTGTGACTTCTAAACATAAAGATAATTTATACAAAAGGAAAAATCTTAAATGTTGTAAAGTAAAAGGAATTTAAATTGTAGTTCAGTCAGGATCTTGTAGAATAGAGTTGAAGATGCAATAGAAGAAGTAGAGATTTATTTGAAAAAATTTAGACAACCTTTTAATTAGCTTTTTATAAATTTATAGAGAAAGAATTTATGAAAGAAATTATCAGAAAGTGACGAAAAGAAACAAAAATTAAAAAAAAAATCCTTCTTTTATTTTACTTCTTATCCCAAATAATAAATTGCTTGTATTAGCTGCACGTTTTTGTTTCCCTTTTTGTCTTTTTAATTAAGTCAATTGGTCTCGTATTTAAAAGTAAGATAATGTTAATATTTGACATTAATTTTTTTTTTTGTACTCTGCATTAGGGTAACAAAAAGACAAAAACAAAAACGAACTTTTGTTTTCCTAAGGGAGATGGGAAACTTCTAAAGACACCAAGAATTTCCCCTTGGTAGTGTCAGATTCTAACTGGCCACTAAAATTTTCTAATTCTAAAACCCACTTCTCCCTTTAGCCAATATAGTTATAATGGGATTAAACCCTTACCTGCTAAGGCGGTATATTGGCTAGGGTGTAGAGATAGGAAAGGATCGAAAATAAGATGCGGAAACATTGAATTGCGAGTGGGACTGTAAGGAAACAATGAATCCGCCTAGTATATAACACCTTACTGCACGAGGTAATTATTGAAGGCAACCGCCCACTGTCACTGCAGCGGCCATTATTATTGGTATTAGTAAGTATTACTTATTAATATTATAATTATTTTACTACCGAGTCGGGGCTACAGTATAACAGTTTTCTGCATGATATAACCAAAGATAGCGCCACTGTTGCAGCTATTACTATTATGATTATTATGATTATTATTATTATTATTATTATTATTATTATTATTATTATTATTATTATTATTATTATTATTATTATTATTATTATTATTATTGATTATTATTATTATTACTATTATTATTACAATTAATTATACGATATATGTACATTATTACGATATTCATATTTTTTTATTTATATGACCTGACCTGTGTTTAAAACCCACAAGACCCTTGGATTGAAACGCTGGCGACTTAACAAGTACGCCATGAGTCAGATACCTACTTATATCAATAAATATAAAAGAAATGTGTACTGATTTTCTCAGTGATGTAACAACTCATTTGACCTTGAAAAGTGCCTTTTTTTCCACAAGTGTGTTTAAGAATCAAAAGAGGCTGAGAAATTATCAATTTTTATTTAACTAAACCACCAAACGTTTGGGTTTTCTTTCCAGTTGTAAAACACACTATTCGTCAAGAAATTTGTCATAAATATTTATAAAAGCCGAACATACCTAAGATGCAGTAGTTATAACTCTCATATATGACTAAGCGACGTCAAACTGTTTTAACTTACTTCGTTTTAACTTAACTTACTTATAAAGTTTACCAGCGCACCTACCGCCTAATAGGCAAACTTTATAGCTAGTATCACTAACTCTTCTTATACTATTCGTCGAAATATTAAAGTAAGTTCTCTCTTTTATAGAAATCTTGTAAGTTGCTCAATAATTATACTAAAATTATATCTCTCTTCATTCAAAACAAAACTCCAATATACCATGATAAGTGCAAGTGCTCATTTATACACATTGTTACACAATTCCTTTGTGTTTTAAAGCTGGTTATAAATAGAAACTTATTCTTTGTGAGAATTGCTAACATATGGAAAATTATGCTCTTTAATATCCTATTCCCATCCAATTTTTTTCCTATCGTATTTAGATGAACCTACATTAGTATAAAGCGATCTTTAGATTATGCGTGTACAAAATGACGCAGTGGTAAAAAAGCCAAAAGACGAGAAATCTGGCAACTTTAATTGCAATCTCTTTTGTGATTTAAGCATAATTTTCTAACAAATTAAAATTTTTATTTATATATAATATTTTGGTTTATTGATCAATAATGATGCAATAGTTTGCAAAATATTAAAAATGCATTTAAAAATCATTTTTATTTCAAAATTGACGCTATTATATTATTTTAAGGTATATGACTATGTCGTTCTGTACAATATTAAATTTCGCATTATTTTAAAAATAATTAACAAATTTGTAATTAGAAAACTTGAAATGTTTTTTTTTTCTTTAGATACTTAAAACTTTTATCGAATAAACCTTGAAATGGAAGAAAAATCTTAAAAAAAAAAATACTAAAATTAATTATATTTAGTATATGGTGTTTAAGATATTGTATATATTTTGACGTCATTGACGATGATTTTATTAATTTTCAGTTTTTTTTAGGTTATAAAAACACATGTAATTAAGTTGTTTATAAAATAAACTTAACAAAATGAAAAGAAAAAAAAAATTTAAAATCATTTTACAAATAATATTGAAAATATTTATTTACAAATTTTTTTTATTGAGTTTATAAATATTTATTGACTTATTTTTCTTTATTTTGTTTTTCTTTTTTTATCATTTTAAATATAATAAAATTGAGTGAACATTTTAGTTAGTTAACACGCACATTATTAAGTCGTTAATAGAATTTAGTAAAGAAAAATATTTCAAAATTATTTTTAGAGCTTCAAATTATATATTTTAATCATAAATCTATAACTAAGTATATCATTTTTTTTTTCTTCATTTTTCCTTACAGTAATTTAAGCCTTTAAATGAATTGTTTTAAATTAGAGAAATTGCACTGTTTACTATAAAATGAAATGCATATGGTTCCAGGAATCGCCTGAGTAAATTGATTTAAATTATAAAATACAATATACTACAATAATACAATCGCAGTTTTGAATCTGATGTTTAAATTTTTTTTATCCCATATGCCGAAGTTCTTGCAGACCCTGATTATTTTTATGATGTTATCGTTGGTTATTGCATTCAATGAGGTGATGTTTGGACGTCTTTGATATATTCTGCACTATTTGAATATGTGTTTTGTCGAGATGTTTTCGTTACAGAATTTGCACTTTTCTGGTGCTTGTCCATTTTACCAGTGTGTTGTCGATACCAGGGTTACCTCTAATTGGATTCTCATGATTTTCATTTGAGTCTATCTGTCCTTAGCGGCGTTCATCTATTTGAAAATTATTTTATTGATCTCAGATTGGGCTTCCTTCATCAGAGCTCTTGTGTTTACCCATTTTCTTTGGGCAATGGTTCATGGTTTTGACGATTTGTCGTTTCGCTTGTGTATATAATGTGTTGACGTTCATTTCTTTTGGCTCCATAATGGCGTCTCTGGCGGTTTTGTCCGTGAGTTCGTTTCCCCTAAACCAACGTGTCCGGGGATCCACACAAGTTTTATTTTGTCTTTCATCTGGTTTAGTTTATGTTGTATCTTTCTAATTTGTGGTAATATAAGATATATTATAATCCTATTAAACCCTTATTTAAAAATTTAAAATATAAGCCAGCTATCTACATATGATGCTAGTAACTTTATTTATTTTTATTTTAACTTTTCTAAAAATTTACTAAATTTTTAAATTTGTCAATTATCCTTAGTAATAATAATTTTAAAAATATTATTTTTGTTTTTTAAATTATTATTTCAATTTAGTAAATATTTACATAATTTTAATATTCTAATTTCTTATGAATTGTGAATGTTTAATTGAATGTGTTTACTTATTGGTTGAACAGAAAACATTCATATCTTCAGTTTTTAATATTAGAAAAATAGCATCTATTTAATGATAGATTTTATTTAGAAATATAATTTATAAGATTTTTTTTAAATTTCTTCAAATTAAAATGTTTTTTTATTTGTTTTTATTTTGGTTCCTACCACATACCACAATGCATTGTTGATATAAATCAATATTTCCTTTTCAGATGAATTGTGGCACAAGTATTAAATTATAAATATAAGTATACCTATACATTTTATTTATTTTGTTTACATTATATTATTACATTTTATTCTATTGCAAATTACAATATTTTGACCAGACTGATATTTGAACGCGGGACCTTAGAACAAACAATTGAAATTTAAATCAATCTTTAGGTAATATCTATAAATCATTTTATAATAAAAGACGATCAAAAGTTTCCATAGAATGAAATTAAGATTGATGTGGTATAACGCAAAGAATCTTACATTTAGTTGTTCTTAATATTTTATTTGTTATATGACATTTTGATGATTTTCATTGATGTTAAGTGACCATATTGACAAGATAACGATGCTGATATAATTTTTAATAATTTCATCAGTTTAAGTATGTTTGTTTTATTTATTTTTTAATTTTGATACACAACAATTTAAATATTTCATTTCTTATTTGTTTTGGTTAAAATATAAATTTTTAAGAAAATTTTTTTGAAAAAATGCGCCTATTAGTTTAACTCTGCCCGTCCGTTCGTATGTCTGTCTTTTTACAAAATTTCTACACCGTTAAAGATAGAGCAATAAAATTTTAGCCATGGGTAAGTCTCATAAAAAAAATTAATGTTGTAGAACAACTTTTAGAAGCTTCATCTATTACGAACCTACTTCCTCTCAAACTTCGGACCTACGAACAAACATCCTATCAAAATAGCGAAAAAACGCTATTTTTAAATGTGTACATCTCAAGTTCTGCATAACATTTTTTGCAATTTAAAAACGTCATTCGACAAGAACTTCTTTTACCTTTATAAATTATCTAAATATCAAAATTATACAATTTTTTTTAAATTTAGTATTTAAATTTGCCGTTATGTCGAAATCGAACTTTGCATGACTTTTCTTCCTTATAAATCCAGCATATTTTTGTTTAAAACCTTTAAATTTTAAGAAAAGAAAGATCTTTTAGAAGTCTTTAGAACACTCCGTAAGATGTCTCAAAAAAATTTTTTTCCCAACAACCTGTTTGAAGACTATTAGGGCTCAAAAATTGACATTTTGCTATTTTTAAACACTTATAACTGAGACATCTGTACAAATATTTTCAAAATAAAAGGTAAATATTAAAGCTTCAACTTTATAATTTTACATGTGTTAATGGTTTTTCTGAATTATGTACAGTTAGTTCCCTTTAAATTGATGAAGGTATCACTTTATTTTTCACATTTTTTCTTTTTATATGAAATTCTAAGAATTTCATTATTTCAAATTAAAAGATTTTCAAATTTTGATGTAAGGTTAAACAATTTGTATTGCTCTTTTGGAAATGTGCTCCTTTAAATACCGTTGGTTTATATTTTTCCTTGCTTTATTTATTTTGAGGACATTTTTTTTGTATTTTTAATTGAATATTACTAAAAAATGCTGATAAAATTTTATCCTAATTATTTGTTTTCGTACTGACAAATATACAAATAAATCATAAAAATGTTGCACATAATAAACATATTCTTATCTTATACATAATTCAACACTAATTATGTGTTTAAAATAGTTTTGTCTCGTTCTTTATTCTGTATATTAATAGAAAATCATGCTTCTTTTATTTATAGGTAATAATTACCTAATTAGATAATATAATATTTTCAGTTTCTTTTTTTTTTTAATAATTTTTTCCAAAAAATATTATAAATCAAAATTTACGTTTGTGATACCTGAAGATAGTGAAAATTAAATCAATTTTTAAATCAGTCATATAAAGTTACTTACTAAATTAGTATTAATCTTCATAAAATTATGCTTAAATGATAAATTTATGCTTTCCATGAGATCTTGAATTAAGTATATACCTAATTTTTATAATTGAAAACAATGTGGAGCAATGAACTAACAAATTATATATTTTTATGTACAAAATGTATTTTATAATAAATTTGTTTAAGTAATCTTCAATGATGTTTCATTTGCTAAAGCTTTGCGTTATCTGCTATAGTTTCTTTTATCATTTGATTAAAAACTCTTAGTTCTTTCTGAATCTTTTTTAGTACATATCTATTTCAAAAAAAAAAATTGAAAAATTTGCTTCACAGTTTCATTGTGTCCGTCCGTCATACATAAACATGGTCTCTTAAACGAATTAATGTTGCAAAACAACTTTTTTATGTAATCCCATTACATATGTATTGTAACTCCATTCATCAAGAAAAAAATTACAAATTTTGGTGCAAGTCAGAGTATTCTAAACTATTTATATTATATTTTTAAAAATGTGCGACTCTAAAAACCGTTGATTTTCATTCTGTCTTGCTTGCTATTGTTATTTGCTATAAATTGAAGCATAAGTAATATAGTTAAGTATAGGAATTTCTTAATATTTTATCCTGCTGATAATGTTATTTACTTAAATGTATTTTGTAATAATATTCTAAACGAAATTTGATAGAATAGACTTCTGCCTAGAATTTTATTAGGAAATTCTTTCATAGTTTTAACTGATAAAATCAAATTCTGTACCTATTTTAACATATACAACTTTTATGCATCTAGACTCTCAATTATTTCTGACTTCTCTCTCTCATTCTTGCTGTTTTTTTTTTTCAATTTCATTGTTATCTCTTATCAGCACAAAATTATCACAAATTATTAATGATTACCTTTTTTATGTTCACTTTGCTTATCTCATGACTGGTAAGTGTTGGTGAATCAATTTGAACTTGTTTGTCCCTAATGAATGTGCCTGCTTGAATGACTAATGAACTTTTTTTTTCTATTTATTGAAAAAGTATGTACATGTATTTTTAGAAGGATTGTATATATTAAAAAAAAAAAAAGGGAGTGTAGGAACAGAAATTTACAGCTTTCAAGACAATTGTTGTGTGTTTTTCGACAAGATAATATTTCATATTGAAGGGTAGGCAACCATAAAAAAAATAACTAATGAAATCTACTTATTAATTTAATTTTGCTGTCTACACTAATTTAAATTCAATATTCATAAAATTTGCAGTCAGCTAAATAAAAACGATCTACATAATTAGAATTAGTATTGTTAAAAATAATATAAATCTACTGCATTTTCTTTTGCAACAGATCAAAATTGTACCTTTTATTAAATTACAAAGATTAAAATAAGTCACTTTGTAAATACTTCTTTAAAATTAATATTAGAAAGAGTTTTGTTCTCTAGGCAGCTATGAGCTAATAATAAGCAATGAAAAATAATATAACTTATTAATTTATTTACATATTTTTTTTTTCCTTGCATTCCTAAGGAGCATAGGGCATCCATTAAATCATTTATTATTCATATTTGACTAAGCTTCAGTTTCTGGAATCATTATTTCACCAAGCCGTTAATTACTCAGCTTAGCTATATTGTACAAGACTGTAAGAAGTTTCTTTTATTTCTACGCAAACGGTGTTTTTGTGGTTGTCCAAATGGAACAACAAATGGAATAACTTCGTTCAAGATTTTATTAGCCAATTTGTCTAAATTAATCTCTATTTTGATTCTGCGTTTACACAAAATAATATCTTGCCCATATTACCAACCTTTGCCATGTTACTTTTTGCCAAATTGAATATTAACTTAAACGGTTATCAATTGATTGACAATATAATTTGCTTAGTATGTGTTAAAAATTTAAAACATTATAGTTAATACGTTTCAATTTTCAATTTCAATTCAGAGATTTTGAAATCTATAAGTGAGATTTTAGTCTCAAGACCACAGCTTAATTTTTATAACATTTTTCTTGTTCTTCTCATAAAAAATTTCAAACTAAAACTTATAGAGATTTTGTTTTTTTATTTTAAGGAATAATTTATATATCAATAAATATAATTTTGGTATTCCCGCTTGAAATTGGATGAATACTATTTGGAAAATTTCAATTATTTTCTTTCACAATTAAAAAAAAAAAAAAAATTTCTATAAGTAATTGCGTAAATTGTAATAAGGTAATGAGTAACACCTTTATAATTCGCTAGACAAATACAAGACAGTATTCAGTCATGTATATAATGAATGAATCATTTTGTATTTGAATTTTTGTAATCAGAATTAATTGTTTAGATTTGTCACCTAAAAATAATTTTAATAAGTATACAATTCACGTTAAAAAATTGTTAAAAAATCAAACCACAAAAATAAATTTTACTACTAAAAGAATTAAAATAATAATTGTGAAAATGAGAGTAAGCCGTTATATTAATAAATAGATAGTTTGAATATCGTCCTTTGGTTTGTCATTATTCATATTCTATTCATATTATTTAAAATTAAATTTAATATTCATAAATATTTTAAAAACTAAAAGTTTATTCAGTTTTTTTGTAAAAAAAAATTTTTTTTTAAATTTTTTGATAAAATTTTATTTAAACAATCAGTCAAAATAAAAATATAAATTAAGTAGAAATTATTTTGTAGGCGGCATTCAAGTAAAATTTTTTTATAAAGAGAATTTTTCCATTTTTATTGAACTATTATAGAACTATTAGAATTCTGTTAAAAGTTTTGTTTTTCTTTGAAAATTACAAACAAAATGAAATAAAATACTTTAAAGTACATTGGCCCCTTTTAATTGCTTTAAATTTTCAAAATTTTATTTTTGTATTGATAAAATACTAAGTTCAAAAAGTTGAACTAAAATCTTTTATTTTTTATTTTTGGGTCTCTGTTATTATCAGTAATTATTAAAAAATACATTCGTCATATTACAAATGACCCAACTAATTACAGTGTTGAAGATTAGAAATATTTTTTTTATTATCTTGGTGTCTTAATTGTTTCGTTACAATAATATATATATATACCCTAATAAATGACTTATTACAATGATTTCTATTAAAATGCTTCAGATTAGTTCGAAATATAAATTCGCAATTATCTAATACTTATTTTTAGTATTTTAGATTTAAAAAGTGTTATAAAAAATAAATGTAAAAGAAAACAAAAAATGATCCATACAATTCTAAAAGTTATAATATATATAAAGCATCATTCGAAATGATGTTTTACGACAAAGATTTATAGACCATAATTCCAGGATGTGGAAGTAAAAAAAGAAAAGAAAGAAATTGATTGAAAGCATAATAAAAAAAAATCGTATCATAAAAAAAAAAAGAAATAAAAGAAAAAAATTTATTGAATGAATATAAAAATATCGCGAATTTTTTTTATAGAAAATTATTTTTACTTTTAATGTGTGTATGATGCGCTATATATAAGTATGTAAGTATATTTGTGCTATTGGGTTTTTCCATAAAATGTATTCTTAGTGTTATTTTGAATTGGAATAATACATTGTTCTGTTATAAAATATATTTCATGAATTTCCTTTTCTCTCCTTCTTTTTATTTTTTGATTAACTTTTACAACTATAGGAAATTAAAAACAAAAATTGAGTTTGACAACAATATCCTGACAGACTTCCTAAACCATAAGATAAAAAAAAAAAACAAAACTTTAAGAATACAACAAAAAAAAATATGCATAGATGATTTTAAAATTAAAACGATTTTAAAAAGAAAAAAAATTATTCATACTTAGTTAAGAGAAAAAAAAAATAAGACAATAAGATAAATTTGGATTTATAAAAGATGATTTTTATCATAAACCCTTTTTTAACATTTTATCAGTTTAAATTCCAAAAATATTCGAAACTGTATCTTATAGAAAAATAATTTAATTTAAAAAAAAAAAAATAAATTAAAAAAAATGACGATATCCTTGTAAAGGATATAAGGATTTTAATTTTTTTTATTCAGGATAACATTTCAGTAAAGTCAACATTTCTAAACTTCGATATTGTTAACAAATACCTGAAATATATACATACTTATAGTTATATTTTTTTTTTGACTATATCAGGCTGCTGATGAAATCCAAATTAAAGTTCAAGGATATAAAAATTATTTCATACTTAATAGCCAAGTCATTAATAATAATAGGCTCTTAGTTGATTAATTTTTATTAGTTAAATAAATAATTGCATATGTATGTATGTATGGATATGTATATTGTATAAAACAAAAATTTATGTAATTTAATTGAATTAGTAATTATAAAAAGGAGTAATTACTTAAAAGAGTATTAATATTAAAGTTTATAATAAAAATTTAAAGAAAAACAAATTTAATTTAGGTAATACTTAATTTTTTTAATTCTATAATCCTAAAAAAAGTATAAATATTTTTATTTTTAAAAGTAAGATTTTCTTTCTAAAAAAAACAATCCTACATTTTTTATAATTTAAAAGGTTTTATATTTAAAACAAACACTAATACCATTACATCATTAAATATAATGCTTCAAAAACAGTTCTTAATTATAAATAAGTAAATTTCAGATATGTCCTTTTATAAAGTACCTAAGTACTATAAATTATTTTCAAAGAACTTTTTTTTTTAATGAACTTGTATTTTGTATATCATATAAGCATTTAAAATCATTAAATGTTCATAAGTTAAATTTCAAGTTCAGTTCTGCATAAAACATTTAATGCATAAAACAAGAATTAAAAAAAACACTTCATAGCTTTAATTCTTTCTAGTAATACTAATTTAACTTTAATTTACATTCGTTTTTTTTTATTTTTGCACGAAATTAAACTTTTCTATTTAATTAAATACTTATTTTTGGTATACATTTATATTATATATATATATATATATATATACTTTCTGTCAGAGCCGAATAAAGAGTCATTGAAAAAGATCTCATTGTTTTAACTTTTAAATATTTGTTTAAAGGAATGTGGCAAGAAGCAGCACAAAACAATGTTGCATATGAAAAATGTATGTAGATCCAATAATTCATAATAATAAGATAATATTTTAAGATGATAAGGTTGAAATAATTTAAACGTAGCATTACAATTCTCCAAGTAATTTAAAAAGAAAATTCTTTAATGATTAAAATATTTTTTTTTTGTTGAATAAATGATGACAATATTTCTTGGGAAAATATTTTTTGCATAGTTAGTAATCCTGAATCACGTTTTAAAAACAATTAAATAAGCTTTTGGTTTTTATTTATATATACAATATTATTATATCAGTTATTATATCTATATACTTATATAAAATGTATTTAATGCTTTCATTTATAACTCAATATAATAATTTGTTATTGTCAAGAAATATAGTTTTCTTATAAGTAATCTTCTAAATACTTTATAATTAAAAACTTATCAAAAACATATACGAATATGAGTTTAAAAGTGTTTGATAACCATTTTTCCCCTTTTTTATCTCTTAACGATTCAAAATAAACATAATTCAGTTTTCGAAAATTAAATATTTTTAAAATGATAAAAAACAATAATTGATAAGTTTTTGATAACATAAATATAACGAGAAATCAGTATTACTTATATAAGGCTCCCCTACAAAATCACGAAATCTAAAAACTTAAGATCCAAAAAAAAAAACAAAAATCAAACCCCACAAAATTCAAATCGCAATTTCCGGCTGTTTTTTTATAGCTGCGCTTTTTCTACATTATTCCACATTGCATATTGAATCTTAATTAAATAAATAAAACTAAATAATATTTATTTTACATATTATATATATTACAACAACAAGATATTTAAAATAGTGGAGATTGCCGTACCCAAATCTCGCCAAAAACATTATTAAACCGTGATTTTGAAACCAATTATCTTTCCTAATTGAGAATCTCAAATACACATATGTATATATAAATATTCTTAAAAAAGCGTATAACCCTGATTAGTGAGGGCTTTTACCCCCAAAAGTTAGTCTCTCATTTGGATCTAAAGTGAGTTAAGATTTTATTATGTTTGGATTATGTGGTGTTTGGATTATGTGGTATTTGGATTTTGTGGCTTTCTGATTTTGAGAATTGGGATTTTGTAGGAAATCCCTTATATAATACATACATAAATTTTATATAGAAAGTATAATAATTTATACAAAGTTATATAAATTATACAACACTATATATACTAATTAGGGTACGCAATGTTATCTGGTAAAATTTAAAAATTTTAGGAATTCCTTTTTTATTCTTTCAAATTAGTTATATTGATAGACAGCATGAAATTTGTCTACCTGTGAATTGAGTGTCCAATACCATCGTTAAAACAATATACCTTAGAAAGAATAGGAATCATTTCAAAAAATACCTGAACATTTTTTAAGGTTTTAATTGTATTTTAAGCATGTTTCCAGTAATTTTTTGACAGATTCATACGCCAACACAATGAGCTAATGGATGGTAAACAAATTGATTACACATTAAAATAAAATACAACCGGTCTTTACAGTAACAGTGTAGTGGTAGAACATTTAATTTTTTGTAACATTTTAGTTACAATCGAATGCATCGTGTAGGAATCTAGTATGGACAAACAAACAGACTGATTTCCTGCTTTATATATTAAATTAAATAATAATAAATTATAATATACTTATACCTATAATATAATACTTATCTATATTATGTACATGAACAATTGTAAAAATTATTTCTGATTGTAACTTACTGAAGCTTTAAAGTTCTAATTTTTTTTTTTTGAATTTATTATTTTATTATTAATTTAACAATAAATTAATATTAAAAAAAAAAGCATTATAATAAATTTTAATCTTACAAATAATTTAATCGTTTGTAATTATTAAATAACAAAAATAAAACACATATGTAAATACCTATAAGTAATTTATAATCGTGTAACACTTTTTTTTTTTATTAAATATACAAATATTTATTTATTGATTTTAAATGACTCAATTTTTTGCATTTTTTTTTAATAATTGTAAGAAAAATACAATTAACTAATCAATTAAAATTAAAAAAAAAAAATTAATTTATATTATACATATTACATGTAATTTTACTCACTTTTTTTTTTCTATTTTGTTATTAAATCAAAATTTGTGGTATATCGCGGTTTAATATTTTTATTTTTTAAAACTTTTAATTTTTTTTCTTTTTTTTTTTTCGATAAAATTTAATTTTAAAATTTAAATAAAAAATCACTTAAATTATAACTTGGTACCTAGGTACATAAACAATAGAAGATCAAATATATTTAAAAAAAAAAAAAACAAAATTAAAATAAACCAAAAGTAATTTATTAATTTTTCATATAATTCACAAAATATATTATGTAAACAATTTTCAAAAAAATTTTAAATTTTTTCAAAGTAAGATAGCAAATGTTAAACTGGGTAATATTTTACTTTTATATGTAGGTTATACCTACATAAGTACATTTAAAAAAAAAAAAATTAAAAATATATAATATACCTAAGTAAATAAATAATAATTTACAGTTTAATATTAATCATTTATTATATTTTATCTATTTTTTTCCATACATAAGTATGTATGGATGTGCTTATTTTGTTTCATGTAATCAGTAATCACTCATATTTTTTTAAACAAAAACTTGAAAAAAAATTATAAACTACCTATATTAAGGTATTTTATTTTGAAATTTAAATTTATAAAATTAATTAGTTTCCGTTATTTTATTTTATTAATAACTGTAAAAATATTTTACCGTTTCAAATACATACATCATTTCACTTTGAAATCTTAAATTCAACTAACAAGATTGAAGAACTCAATTTTAATAAAAATCAAAATAAAAATTTTTTTTAACCATTTTAAGGATAGATTTGACCACGCGTCACCACTGACTAAATTTTTTTTTTTTTTGTGGTAGATTGTATTTGTATATGGTTAATTTTCATTCAATATGAAAATTGAAAATAAAGTTTTTTTTTTTTCATTCGCCTGTGTTTATAAAAATTATTATTTTTCTTATTTTGTTTAAATACCGTTATCTCTAAAATAATAAAAAAAAATATACATACTCTCATAATATAATATGGTATTATATGGAGGTATTTTTATATTATATAGGTATATAGTTAAATTATACGTACATATTTATGTATATAAAACCACGTACATCCACACAAACAAACCTATGTATATAAAATACAAATTATAAACATCTGCTTTATTTATATTATCCAATACAATCTAATTTTTTTTTTGTATTTTTGTGTTTATTTCGATAAATGTATACAATTGAATATATACAAAAAAATATATTATATATTTATATTATTTTGATTAAAATTTCATATTATCATTTACATATAAATATAATTTAAGAATATAGAAATCGAATTCTCTCATTTTTTTTTTTTTGAATTTAATTTTTGACATTTATATAAACACAACACACTCCCTTTCACACTCAGGCATGGCAAGTAAATATGATATTTAATTGCAATTTTAATCGCTACCACTACAGTTTTATTTTAGTTATGTACATATACAATAGTAAAAAAAATTCTTTTAATATTTTTTTGTTGTAAAAAAAGCCGGTAGGTATCAATAAATTGTTTTTGTTTGCTGGCCTTTTTTTTTTTTGATCTGATCTGAACGTCGCGTTTTAATTTTCACCACTATTTCTGTACATGTTTATTATCATTACGACACGATGATAACATTTGTGATAGTTCGAACTTGTTATACTTATGTTATGATAACAAGACTGATGATCAATTTTATATATGAACATAAATGAAATAAATAATTTTAACTTCAAATATATCAAAAAATATTTTTTTTTTGACATTTTTGATGTACATATTTAAATCTTCATCTTATATACATCTTTTTTGACATTTTTGATGTACATATTTAAATCTACATCTTATAAAATAAAATAATACAAGTAAGATATTTCTTAATGATTTTTGAATGAAAGAAATTTTTTTTCTCAATTACTTTAAAAAGTTTAAATCTTTTAACTATTAAGCATCACGTGATTTTCGTTTTCGTATTTAAAAAAAAAAAATTGTTTGTCCGATAAAAAAAAACGTACAACAACATTTAGGATGCGTGTATAAAAGAAAACTGAATTGAAAAATGATGGAAAAACTAATATTGTAAATTTTTGTTGTTTTTTTTTTTTATTTTATTTTTGGGAAAATGAATAATAACAATATGGTGAAAAATTTCTCTCTGGGAGAAAAATAGGAATATATCAATTATAAAATTTGAAAAAAAAAAAAAAAGAAAAGACAGACAGAAATTTTGTAAACAGTATGGTGAAAAATAATTTAAAAAAAAAAATTAAATATTGAATGGAAAATTTTAATCCATTAAAATTGAATTAAATTAAAAGTGCATGCTGTGATTTATTATTAAATAAGTAATTTTAGTATATTAAATTAAGTGTAAATAATACCAGGATATTTTTTTTTAAAGTTGTAATTAAGATATCAAATTATATTATGTAAATGTAATGTGCAATGTTACGTAACGGAATAAAATGTTTTAATGAATTTATAAAAATTTCATTGTAAGCTGCAACTTTAAACCTAGGTAATCGGGGTTTAAGCACATTTGTGTTCATTGGAATTTAATTAAGTGAGTTAATATGAAACAATAATTTATGTAAGAATTTACTAAAGGAATATTTTACCAAGTACCTATATGGTGTATTTTGTTTCTTTGTTTCTTATATCTCATTTAAATTGTAAAACTTTAATTTTTTTTTTTTTTAATAAAATTAATAAATTATATTTAGATAGTTTAAAATTTATTATAAACAAATATTTTTTTTTTTATTTGGAAACATGCGCAATTACATAGTATATCTGAGAATTATTTAAATTTTGTTTACATATGGTGAATTTTTTATTCTCTTATTGTATCTATTGTAGTGACATATAAATTGGATATTGTTTATATTAAAAATAAAATTATATAAACTAAAATCCACTTGTTGTTGCTTCCATTTTAATTATGTGTAAACGTTCTCATTTTACTACCTAACCTATGTATATGCCGGTAAATGATATATTCGCACTTTAAAGTTATTATTTTAAGTTGTATTGATATGTATCATTTATGAAATGTAAATTTTTTAACATAATAATTGATGAGCCTTCTGGCCAACAGCTTCTAAATTGACAAAAACTTTAATTAAAAAAGTGGAAAAAAAAAAACGAAACTTAAAGTCAATAAATTAAAGTGCCATGCCAATCATGACAGAGTTCCTAATATGACTTTATTTCATAAAAAAAAAAAAAATCCAATTATATTTTGCTTTATATCCAATTATATTTCTCTTGTATATCGTTACGAATAGATGTAGTTTATTTAGAAGGATGTTATATTTTTTAAAAAGTAATTATAAAAAAATTTGTTTATCCTGAATCAAAAAAAATATATATGTATGTATATTGTGTATATGTATATATATCCTTACTATTATTTACTTTCAACTTGGCAGATTATTTTTTTTAGTTATAACTTGTTATTTAATAACTGGTATTCTGGCTACCAGTGACATTTATCATTACAATTGACCTGGAAATATGCCGATAATTTTTTTTATACAAATTTTTTATTACTTTATTTTGTCGCCTAAAATAATCTCAGAATTTATGCAGAGTTTGTTATATTTAATAACAAACGTATGTCCTGTGATATACGGTAAACAAAAAAAAAAAAACAACAAAGAAAAAAAACATATGAATACAAAATACAAAGTTGTTGAATACAAAAAAAAAATTGTTTTTCCTCAAGCAGAATAAAATATTTTAGTGTGGTTGATGCTACATATAAAAGTAAAAAAAAAAAAAATTTATACTTTTTATAATCAACACCATGACTATCCTTACTTTAATCATCATGATCCTGATAAAGTGTAAGTTGTATAAGTTTCGGGTTCTATGTTTTGTTTTTTTGCTTTTTGCAGTAATACTCTGTTAATGTCCAGCTTTTACTTTATATACCTTTGGGACGAATAAAATTTAACTCTTTAAAAAGTTAAACATATATATATTACATATAGTGTACACAATATACCTATGTATATTTTTATAAACATAAGTGTTTGAATATTATATTGTTCAATTTTAATATACACTACATGTATGATAAAAATAGAATAAAGTATATATGTGTACACTTATTATGAAAAGTAGTTTTGAAAAAATAAAATGTCCTTCAAAAAAAAATACACATGAGATTTTAATCTTTTTTATTTATTTTAAATTATATAGATACAAGTACATTTCTATTTTTAATATAATTCGATTTTTTGTTTGATAAAAATCAAATCTGAGAAATCTATTGGGAATCATTTACATATGCATGTATCTATATTTAAAATTAAAGAAGTTCATAATTATGTTGAAATTTTGTTATTAAATATTTAGTAAATATTTTTGATTTAATAGCACTCGAAATGTAAATAAAATTTCTTATTGCCTATGTATTTTTATTTGTATTTATATATGTATAAAATTATATACATAGAATAAATATATGCACTATATTGTAAAATTATTGGTACTTCGATTATTATAAAACTACATATACGATGATTTTTCATTTACAAAATAGATACATTTAAATACAAATATGTATAGCTGTAATGTAATATACCATATTACGTCCTTTTAAGAATAATAAGTTTCCACTCATTTGAGAATATGTTTTTATACCCGTACGATAGGATCGGGTATAATAAAATTACTCCTCCGTTTGTAACACCTCGAAATAAGCGAGCTAGATATACCTTCAAAAGTATGGATCGGATCAGAAAAAAATTCTAAGACTTTTGAGCCATGTCCGTCCGTCCGTCAGCACGCTAACTCAAAAACTAAGAAAGCTAGAATCTTGAAATTTACACAAAATATTCTGGGAGCAATTTGTAGGTTCCCTATTTTTTTTGGTTGAGTTTGGACCAAACCTTAGGGTAGCTCTCGAACACCTAACTTTTAGATCCCCACATTTTTTTTGAAATAGAGCTATGAAATTTTAACTGCTCATAGATGTCACAAAAATATTAATTTTATTTTTAATAACTTTTTTTTGTACCCCCACCCGTTACGGAGCTACAGCTCCCCAAAGGTTCAAAAAAGCTCTATATTTAAATTGTTATAGTACAAGTTCTATTAAGTATATCTCCATTTTGGAAACGCCAAACGATTACTACTTTTATTAGCTTTAAAAGTATATATACAATAAATATATTTTTGTGGCATACGGTGTCTTAATTTACCGTTATGCGAAACTAAAATTTTGCAAAATCCTTTAACCCTTCTATCTTCTAAACAGTTTAATTTGGAAACTTGAAATTTTGACAGAAGTTAGATCTTTGAAAATAAGTATGAGTCATTTCAGAAATTTTTTTTGTATCACCCCCCGTTTAGGAGCTGTAAGGGGTCAAAAACTGAAAATTTCCAATTTTTAAACACCTGTAACTTGAACACCTGTTAAAATTTTTTTGAAGTAATACACAAAAATTAAAGCTTCAATATTATACTCTTATTTCTGTTAACAACTTTATTTAATAATATATGGTTACTTTATAATTGACGAAAGTGTTACTTGATTTTTTCAAATTTTCTAACAAATTTCTTTAACTAATTTTTTTCATTTTGTTTTACTCGATAATTTGAAATTCTTGAGAATATAATGCGTAGTACAAAAAAATTTAAATAAATAAACAACATAACGGTTGCTTGAAGAATTTTTATTTATATGATATTGATATACATATATACTTATATAATATCATGTTTATTTACATATCGTATATGTCACTAGTGAATGAATGATAAGAGTATATTTATTGTATATTTATTTTATTGTACTTATAGAAATTATTCTGTCAATGGAATATTTAAATATAATATAATATAATATTTAAAATTATATTTACTATTTTGTACTAAGTAAATTTAATATACATTTACCGCTTAGTATTAAATGGTACTATAGAATATTTGAAAAAGTTTTGGATTGGTAATCGTTATGTGGAAGGTTAGAATTTGCTTTTGAAGAATGTATAAACATATAGTTTGAATATATCTACAACCCATAGTTCTAGAAATTATAAAATTCACCCAAATTATTTTAAAATACTAAAATATTAAAAAAATAATATTGTAAGCAGAGTGACAGGCTGTGAACATACTAACGGTTCGTACGGGTATCTAAGAGTTGACAAAGGCAACTGTATTCTTCCTCGTTTACGGTGTATTAGCTTTTGTCTTCTTGAGAGTAAATGAATGTTATATTGGGATAGTGTCATAATTCCAAAAAATAAATTCCAAAGTTACAAAATTCCAAATAATGAAAAAAAATAATTCGAAAAAAAAAAACAAAATTCTAAAATATTGGGAAAAAGTCCACAGATGAAATATATTATTTGGGATTGACGACAAAGTTTTTTAGCAAAATTTCAAACTTCAAACTATAAAAATTTGATTAGAGGAAACGGGAGTCTCTACTGTGCCAAAATAAAGTTGGGGATTTGGGGGCGGCAACCCCAATTATTTTTATTACTTTGGTATTAAAATATGTTGGTAAAAAAATAATTAGGAAGAATTTTAAAGTTGAATTCAAAATCAGAGTTAACTATAACGTTTTTCATTATATTGGATTGCCCCCACTATATTAAATACATTGTTGTTGAAATATGTATCTAAAAAATGCTAGGAGCGATTTGGTTACAAAATAAGAGTCCCAATAATTTGTTTAGTGGGTATTTTTTTAGCGCTATTTAAAATGCTTCCCATTAAATTTTGAATTTTGGAATTTATTTTAAGTCAGGAATTTCGTACCCAACCCTGGTAAAATTTTAGGATTTTCTGTACATTACTTTAAATAATGTTTGGAAAATTGTTCATCACAAACAGGATTATTGACTATTTAAATAGAAAACTGTGAAATTAGCCAAGAAAATATTTGTTTTTTTTAAATTTTTTAAATATCTTAAGGAATGGATTTAAAATTTTGAAATTTAGAAATTGGTTTAGTTCTGTTTAATTTTATGTTGAAATCAGAATTGTGGTAATTTTCTATTTCTAATTTGTTTTCATGCTTTTCAATAAAAAATTTTTTTAGTAATTTTCTAAATAAAATTTTAAAATTTTTTCAAAATAAAACTAACTATAGTAATTGATTATATCATTAAATTATCAACAAATTAAAAAGTTTTCTTTTTAGTAATTAATTTAAATCGTTTACAATAACTCTTGGAAACTTTATTTAACATCAATTATCCTCATTATATTCTTAAAAACCACATTAGATGTTAGTTTTTGTTATTTTTTGAAACAACTAAAAAGTCCTAAAACTTTTATTTAACTCCTATTTTATTTTGTTTCAATATATCGGAAGCTAACAATTACATATATAAAATTGATTCTAATCGTTTTCTTTTAAAACAGAAACTGAAAATGTGTTGAAAAGAAATGAAAAGTTTAAAAGAAAATTTAAGAAATTTTATTTTTCAATTTACTAAACTTTTCTATTATTTGCTGTGGTCATAAATATACTATGTATATACATATATACAATATGTACATATGTAAGTGTTGTAAATTATTTTTTTTTTTACTTGTAAAAATGGAATTATGTGAAACTTTTGAATCATGTCCTTTTTTCGGGTGTTAGTAATCCTATTTAAAAATTCGTGAGATTTCTTTTGTTTCTGGTCTTCAAAAACGATTTAAAAATAAATTTTATTTTATAAAATAAAAAAAAAAAAAAATACTTAAAAAAATTAAGACTTGTTGATCATTAATATTATAATTTAAAAAATTTATTAATTTTTTTGGTATTATCACGTTGATAATTTGCAGAAATTATCAATTAACAGCTCGTGATTAATATCAGTACGCTTTAACAGTTCCGGTTTTTTAAGAAGTTCAAATTGACATTTATACGTTTGTCTGGTGTTTTATTTATAAAATTTGTCGTAAAAACAATACGAAAAAAAAAAATTCTTCTATTGAACTATATAAAATTATTACACAAGTCTAATGCCGAATTTTTGGTAAAATGTTATCTACAAATTTTAACAAAAATTAACAATGCTATTCTAAATAAAATTAATACAAAAAAAAATTAAAATTTATATATATAATATATATTTTGTATCATTCATTCAATCATTTATTCGTTCATTTATTATATGTATATATATATTTATATACATATATAACATTAAAATATGCTGACACATTAATTACCCTGATATCCTTCAATGGTATCTTTTTTAAATAAGTGAATAACCTGTTACATTGCACAATGGAACAAAAACAATAATAAAAATTTTTTTTTTATCTTTCTATGTAGCATAAAACTGATTTATTACTGCTTTCAATGGAAAATAAAAAAATAAAATAAAATAAAAATTAAAAATATAAAAACAAAAATTAAAAGAGGATAAAAAGGAACAGGAAATGTATAAAAGACTTCTTGCTTTTATTTTTGATTTTCTTTTTTTACAAAATTTTTACATCAATTATAGTTTTCTATTTTTCTCTCTTGTATTAATTTTTCTGTTCAAATTCACCACATTGCAATGAAATGTTATTAAATCATTTGGTATCAAATATTGGTTATGAAAATGAGTTTAAAGCATTTTATCACATATCGTTTTATTAATTTTTTTTTTTCTTTTATATTATGAAAAATATTAATTTTATGTTGTTTTCAAAAAAAAAAAAAATTATATATAGGATATTTTGAGAATTAGGATTATCGATAAGTTGGATAATTTAGAAATTTATATTTACTTCTGCTTCTCTTTTTTTGTTTATTCATTTTAATCTGACCCACACCACAACCCTCCTTAATTATTTTTTAATCACCCTGCTCTCTCTATATTTTTCGATTTGAGGAATATGTTACCTATTCCCTTCTATTATACTATGAAAGCAGTTGGGATATCATCATTCCATTATATTGGCTAAAGAAGGAATGGTTTTAATAAGTAAAAATCCAAGGCAATATATAGTTTTTCTTGATGTCCTTTCCTAATTTTCACATCCTTTAGAAAATAAAACAAAAACCAAATGATCTGAGAAATGTAATTACAACAAAATAACCAATTTTGTATAATTATATATATAATATAATCGTTTAGAAAAGAATACACTTTTTTTATTTTTAAAAAATTTCTACGAAATTTTAATTAAACGTATCTTGTATTAAAACTAAAACTATGACAAATGAGAAACTGTACACTGTATTGTGAATTTAAAAAAACAAAAACTTTATTTTTAAACCCTTCTTTGTATACACAGATAAAAGGTTTTTATATGTCTGAAGGCCGTAGAAAACAAAACTTTTTAACATATTTTCATGTTTCATCAGGACAATAAACTATTTTTCCAACTTCATTTTTCATCATTGAATATCATCAGTGTTTTTCACACATATGTGAATTTTACATATTTATTTTTTTTTTCTACTTCATGAAGTTTTTCAGAAGTGTTCATTCATTTTACACGTACATACATTTTTTTATTTTGTTAGTTTGATATCCTTGCATGCCTGTTTCGTTTAGGGATTGTTTAAAAATTAAAAAAAAAAATATTCATGCAATGAAAATTTAAAAAATAAAATTCATAAATTTTATGCAATATACTATTCACTTTTTTTACATAATATAAATTTATATGAATGGATGTAAATTATGATTAGTATACTCATTTTAAGGACAAAACTATATACGAGTATATGGTGTTAATAAAAACTCATGTTCTACAGAATGTTGAAAAGAAATCATTTTTATACATGAAATATTTTTGTTTTCCCATATTCCATATACATTTATTGAATGAATTTTAAAAATTTTTTTAAATTAAGATTTTTTTTTTTTTAAAAATGTAATGAATTACATAATATAGATAGTCTAAAATCTTCTAAATAATAATTAATATAATATATTTTAAAATAAATAATTGAGTATAACTTTTAAAAGTAAAATATTGAAATCTTATTTTAAACAAAAAATTTTACGAACACACTATAAAATGTAAGAAAATATAATTTTTATCCATTATTATGAATAGAACAGACAACAAAAATATCCTTGTAACAAAAATTTATATCTAAACAGATTAAGAAATATGCAGATATTTATGCAAAGTATATATTCTTAAAAAATAGGAATAACTATTTAAAATATAATAAAAGTATGACTATTTAAAATACATACAATAAAAGTGAAAGGGATTGGGTACGATATCCCAAATCACAAAATCCCAAATTAAAAAATCCCAAATTGCGAAATCTTATTGGGTTGGGTACGAAATTCCAAAAAAAAAGCAGGTGGACTCACCACGGTCAAACACGGTCAAAATAAATATCTTTCTTCACTTTCTATCCGTGCCCGTTTTATCAAAGATGGAAAGACTTAATCTCATGGGTTCTGCTAGAAAATCCAAATTTTAAAATTCAAACTTTCAAAATTCAAATATTTAAATGAAAACTTTCAAAATCCAAACATGTACAATCAAAATAATAGACAATATGATTTAGGAATCCGGATATATATATATAAATATTCCGGAAAAAGGGCCAACCATGATTTTGTAACCAACACTAAAAACCCTCTTAATTCAATCAAACCCTCAAAGGGGACAATGGGGAAAGGGGAATCTGGCATAGATACTAATATATAAATCCTCTGGAAAAAGCGGCAACTTTTTGATTTTAAAACCAACTCTAAAATCCTTCCTAATTTTATTTTTTTTAAATTTTGACGTTTGTGTATGAAGAAAATCAATGTTGAAAATTAACATTGGAAATTTCTAATTTTGGGATTTCATAATTTTGGGATTTTGAAATTTAGGATTATGTGATTTGGGATTTTTAAATTTTGGGATTTTGTTACTTTGAGATTTTTAGATGTTCCTAAGTGAAAGTCATGTGTCAAGTCTCCCTTTAGTTTCTCTAATATTGGGGTGTTAAAAAAAGTCAGCAGAATTTTCAGAATATAATATTGAAAAAAATCCATTATATTTAAACTAAATTATTATTAGTTCTAAATTTCAATATTTAAAGTTCTTAACAATTGCTTAAAAAAATTATATTTTTAATGGTAAAAATTAAAAATTATTACAAAATAAATTACTACAATGTATTGTACATGACTTGACCGAGTTTCAACCATAATAGAGAACTCCCGTAGAACAAAAATATTAAGCATTTTTCTACGATTTAGAAACATCCCATTGGGATGTTTCGTGCGATTGTGTTGATATTTTTAGTATATAATTAAATAATAAATATTAAATGCAATCGCACGAAACATCCAAATTTGCTCATAGTATTATACATTAGCTGGGATATTTTGTGTGACTGTATTGTATACTATAGTAATAAAGTTAAGTAACAATACAACAGAGAAAAGAAGTAGAAATAGAAATGCATAGGCAAATAGTGCAAATAGGCACATATACATACATAAAAAATAAAAATTATGCATGCTTTTAAATTTTTTTTTTTTGAATGAATGTTCGTATATATGTAAATATGTATTTTGTAAGTATATATTTTTATAAATTTTTTTATTTGAGCGGACTTTTTTTTTCTCTTTGTTGTTATTGTGTGGTATTGTGTGGTATTAAAAATTTTAAGGGAGCATATTTATTAAAGTGCTTAAAAGTGCAAAACTAAATTTATAAATATATACACATATGTACTTATTATTTATATTTTATATTTTCAATGGTCCAGCTACTTGAATTTTGTAGAAAATATGAATTGTCTTAGATAATTGAATTTAGTTATTTAGTACCTATATTTTTTTGTTTAATGTTTTTGTTATAGGTATGATGTTATATGTTATATGAGTTTTGTAATTTTAATATTATGTTAATTAATTCAACTAATGTAATTTTATTTTATACCTATTTATTATTTTGTATTGTTTTAGCTTTTAATTTTAAAAAACTTAAAACATTAAAGACTTAACTTTATTCTTTTCTGTTCTAACTTTTTTCTGAATATAAATTCTTTTCTAGAATCTATTAAAATACTAAAAATCAATTGATTTGATGAAAATCGAATCAAACAACTTAAATTTAACACTATTGCTTACTACATTTTAAATAAATACATATTAAATTTTACACTGTGTTCTCAAGTGCGACATTTTTATACTACATTCATCTCTTTCAAATAAAACGCTTTCAAATCAAAAATATTAGAAGCATTATCACATTTACATATATGTGATATATGCTTCTAATTCTGCTGTATATGTACCTATGTGTATTATATTAAACGTATGCATATTACAGTATGCATTGGTGGGGTGTAGTAAATTTAGATAAACTGAAATTGAAAAAGTGGTCAAAAAATTTTGTACTCTATATAGTATAGTTTCTTTATGTTTCAGTCCAGAATCCCTTCGATTGGAATTTCGGTAACTTAACCACTACCTCATTAGTCAGATCAAAAAAGATTTAATTAATAATTCACTTGAATTTTATCCTCCAAAAAACACTTGTAGTTGTGCTGTAAATGCTGTTTTTAAAGCTTTAATGCATCCACACTCTGTTCTTGCATTGTGTATCTTTTAAAAAATTTTCTGACCTGTTATAAATTTTTTATTGCTCTTTATATGTATTGATAAAGAACAATCAGAACAACAGATCAAATATTAGTTGTGAATAAAGTGCTGTCGTTTTAAAATTTTCAAAAGTAGTACGGCAGAATTTAAAACGGAGTTTTTTACACAAAAACGGAGTACATTACATTTTATACAAAAATTTAAATATAATTATTTAAGATTTAAACGCGAAAGTTCTTATAACCAAATTATTGGAAACAAACACAGATTTTTTTATTTATATTTAACATAACAATTAAAAAACATAAAAACAACAAAATAAAGGAACGTAAAATAAAATAAAATTCAAAGCAATCACCTAATTCATAATTTTAATTTAAAATATTCATTAGTTTCAGTTAATTTTTTCCCATTATTATTTCTATTAACATATCTATTTGTAAATATTTTTGTTGAAATTTAAAATTGTATTGTTTGAACGAACCCCAATCTTTGAAACAATCCCTTCAACAATGAAATTAATATACAATTTGAATTTGTCAATTTGAGTGATCGCAGAATTCACAATTTGACATATTTTATATAAAAAAAATACACACATTTATGAAAACAAATTCTCTATTCAATCAATCACTACGTAACATAGAAAAATACTCTGTTCCATTTTGTAAATGTTGTAATTTGTATTGTAGATATATAAAATTTAAATTTTATTATATTTGATAACATTATAATAGAATATTATCAGGTTAAATTACAAAAAATTAAATTACAAAAATTACGCATTTGAGTATAATTGCGAAGTATGACTTATCAAAATGTGCTCAAATACTCCGATCGGAGTACAAACGACAGCCCTTTGTGATTTTTTGAAACGTTAACAACGACGAACAACCGTTTCGTCTTTTTTTTTTTCGATTAAATTCGTTTTGTAGGGGAAACGAAAATATGAAAAAGGAAATGTGAAAGTTATAACTACCAAACAAGTGTGGATTGATTCTACCATATGAGTACTTCTCATGACAACACGAACACAGTATACTTTTTGCATCATTTGTTTTATTCTGTTTTTTTTTCCTGTCATCTAATCAAATAATGAAAATTAATGTCTCTTTTAATGTAACCTATATTATATCAATCAAAATTATGACATTGCGTAATTCTACAATTAAATATAATTAGTTTATATTGCATTTTTTGTAATAAAATTTAATTTGAATGCCAATAAGCTGTAAAATATAGTAAAAATACAATAAATAAAATTAAATTCAAAAACTTTTAATTTATTTTTAAAGTAATTTTATAATTTTATTTGTTTTATAAAATTTTATTAAATATTAAAGTAATCAACACATTATTTTTTTTTTTTTTAGAATTATAAACAAAAAGCATATACGGTTCTTCACTTAATTTTTAATTTAATATTAAAGTTCTAACAAATTAATGGATTTTTTGTATTCGATTTGACCAACCCAACAAATAAAAATTTATCAACCATTAAATTAAAATAGTTATAAATTTCCCAATTAAAATTGTTTTTTTTGTATATTTTTTTTTTTTTTGTAGTAGAATTTTCCTTTTAAGAAATTATCCTTGCAATACTTTTGTATTTTATATCATATTACTTAATATTATAACGAAATAAAATATTGTATTCTTCAGTTCTTTAGATACTGTTTTATACTAAAATGAAAATGCAAAATTAAATTTTTTGTATAATAAACTAACATAGATTATTTATTCTCTTTTTTTTATTTATAAATAAAATATTTAGTATTATTATACTTTTATATTAAAATAATGTGTACAGTACAGGCTTGAAATATTAATTGTAAATATTCAACAATAAAATTTAGTTTTTAAAAACTTGACGAAACTTTTACTTTCTTTGAAAATCCAAGATACACTAGTTTAAAATATGTTTTATATGGACATTGTAAAACATTTTATTATAAGTTTATTTTAATTTTTAAAGTAATTGTAAAAATATTATATTAACTAATAATTTATTTGAATTTTATTTTTCGTATATATATGCAACAACTTCTATGTATAAAACAAACAAGGACAAAAGTTTTGTTTCTTAATTTAAAACAACTTTTCAAATTTAAGGATAAAAAAAAAACTTGTGCTCTAAATTGCCGTCAATTATTTATTATTATTTCAATCCCTTTAAATGATTTTTACGTAGCTTACTGAATTTTTACGTAGCTTACCTTATATTTTCTTGATAGTTATTTTATTTCTACCCGTCCTATTTACAATTTGTAATCTTAAGCCTTACATTTTACCTGTAAAGAAGAATTGACAGGAAAAGATGTAAAATCGGTATGTATATTTAGATTTTTGCTTGAAATTGTTAAATGTTTAACCTGATAAATCTGTTTGCACCTCAGGTATATGTATATTAAAGTGAGAAGACGAGTATCCTAAGAAAATAAATTCACACTCACTAATATTATATAATGTGTAGATTGTAGACTTGAATTGCAATCATTACAATTTTACAAATCTGTTGACGAAAAAAAAAAAATAAAGAGATACACATATTAATAGACAACGGTAATTTGTAATAAGATGAAAATTAAAAGAAAATAAAAACTTAATGATAAGTTCTTTAAAAATGCATTTCTTACAATACGGACCCGTATTTTTATTACACACTATTAAATTTCAATTTAAGGATATTTCAGAAAATAAAAATACTAAAAGATTCAACATAACAACATTCAACTAAAAAAAATAAATAAATAAAATAATTTTGGAAAATTAAAGCCTGTAAAATCTTTTTATTGTGTCCTTAAAATAATTTATTTTAGAACCATTAGATATTTACATTTTTATATACTTACTCTAATAGCTTTGGAGATTTTATACAAAAAGAAAAAAATTAAAATTATTTGGAAATAAATTGAATATATGAAAATGTAAATGAAAGAAAAAAAAAAATTATAATAATAGCGAACATTTATGGGTTAAATTATTTATTATGATCTAAATACAAGTATTAATACAATTTTTGGAAAATAGTTTATTCCAGGATTTTTTTTTGTTTTAGTAAAATTATTCAAAAGTCATTTTGAAAAATCATGTTTGTTTTTTTTTTCAAAACGTTTTTATTCTGATTTTTACCGACACGTTTTCTTTTGTTTTCTCTTATTTTGAGAATAAATCGAATTTATATTCAAATCGAGGCATTTTCCACACACATATTTTTTTTTGTAATATAAGTTAATAAATATTATCAAAAATCCTATAATGTGCTTTTAAATGCTGATCTATTTATTAAGAGTGAATGAGTGTTAAATTCATGTGATTTAATACAAAGTGTTAGCGTAATAGAATTTGAAAAGAATGTAAAGTACATTAACTTTTATAAGGAATTAGTTTTTAGTTCTAAAACGCAAAAACTATCTATATTAATTCCACCTCGCTAAATAAAAAGAATTATTAAACTTGAAATTTCAAACTTTCGATACGTCGTTCAATTTTGGCTAATATTCAAAAATGTGTTGCTGTCCTTCTTGATAAAAATAATCAAGAATTTATTTTTAAGGATAGCGCTAAAAGTAATAAGCGATTTATTTTTAAGGATCTATATTTTTATATACCCGTATACGAATAAAATTCTTAGAATATATATAATAAATTTGAAATTATGTTTGTGACATTGTAAAGAAGATGAGAGATATGAGAAAGTATATAATATATATATTTACTTAGGATTCAATTCTGAGATGACTTAGCTGAGTGCATCCGTCTGTTAGTTCGCACGATATCTAAAAAAATGGAGTTACAATTCTGATATTTTTATAATTTTACTTTTATGTAAATGCCTCCTATTCTATAACCTTCTTTTTCGTTTTTATGTTGTTTCTATTCGTAAATATGCCATTTTCTCCATAATATTATCTTCAGTTATAACTATAATGACTCCATCAAATATTTTATATGCTATAAATTTTCGTCATCATTTATTGTACATTCGTTTGTGGTAATAATAATCCAAAGCTAATTAAATTGTATCTACTTGTGATAGTTTCTTTCGTTAGAGTGTTATCATCGTGGCATAAGTCTAAGGAAACTTAACACTAACTCTTGTCGATTAGGTTCTCATACGTTTTGAATGTACACTACGGACCTATAATAGTTTAGTGATAACTGATCCGTTATTTCCGTCTTCATTAAAAAAAAATAAAAATCTACTTGCGATTGGCAGAACAGAAACTTAACATAACTTAACAGAAACCTTGTTATTTGCAAGAAATATGGTAACATTCAAACAAAAACCTTGAAATTAAACCTTTCCGCATGAAATAGATTAGATATTACAATCTAAATTGAGAATATAAAATCATGATTGAATAAATGTTTTAAATTATTTGAATTTTTCTTTTTAAATCGTTTATTTCAAATTGTTATTTGTTAGTTTGTTTAATTAACTTTATTACTCCATAGTGTATTAAAAAACTGTAAGTGACAAAAAAAATTATAATTTCCCTAAAGGAAAGGTAAGAGTTTTAAGTTTTTAAATATATTTTTATGTAGGTATACGAATTTATGATATGATATTGTATAAAAAATAAATATAAAACTATTTTCACACCTTAGAAGTATAAATTTAAAAACAAAAAAAAAAAATTAATTAATTAATTAATAGCTATTTTTAACTTTTATAAATAATTTGATGTCATATTTATATAATCTGAAAAAATTTTTTGATTAACAAAGTTCCTTTAAATTATCTATATTTATTTTAAGTTTGTTATAAGAGTTCTTGGAAGAAATTTTAACAATATAAAACACACAAACCTCGACTCTTGAAATCTTTAATTTTAAATTTCTTTTCAATATTTGAACATTTTTTTTGTGAAATTTTAATTTCAGTTAATTACCCAAAAATTTTCAAGGATTCAAGGATTTATTAGATTTTGAAAATGTTTTTAAACGTATATTCGATCTCAAAAACCCCAGATGATAGCTGCTACGGTATTTTAATTTACAGTTTACGAGAAACTCAATTTTTGCAAAATTCTTGACTCCTTCTATCTTCCAAACGGATTAAGTTAGAAACTTAAAGCTAGAAATTTAGAGAGGAGTTAAATCTTGGAAAATAAGTATGAGTCAGAAAATATTTTTGTGTTGATCCCGTTTAGAAGCTTTAAGGGGACAAAAACTGAAAATTCTCAAGTTAAGCCTCTGTAACTTGAATATCTGTCCATTTATTTTTAAATAATATACAAAAATAAAGTTTTAATATTATATTTTTATTTTTGTTAACAACTTTTCTTAATAATGTAGGGTTACTACCTCAAAATCCACAAAAGCGTGACTTGATTTTGCCTAATTTTTTCTAACTAATTTTCCTAACGATTTTTTTCAATTTTTATACTGTTATAAATTTTTTTTTTTTTTTTCCTAAGGGAGGTGGGAATCTTCCAAAGACACCAAGAATTTCCCCTTTGGTAGTGTCAGATTCTTACTGACTAAACCCACCTCCCCCTTTAGCCAATATAGTGGGATGAAACCCTTACCTGCGAACGCAGTATATTGGCTAGGGAGTAGGGATAGGAAAGGATAGGAAAATGGATACGGAAACATTGAATTGGGAGTGGGACTGTAAGGAAACAATGAATCCGCATATTATTATTATTTAGCACAACAGTTACAACATATAGTAGTAGTATATATATTACTACATGAGGTAATTATTGAAGGCAACCCCCACTGTCACTGTAGCGGCTGTTATTATTGGTATTAATATTCTTATTAATATTATTATTATTTTACTACAGAGTCAGCGCCATCAGTGGATTACAACGTGCAGCAGTATATCCTTACTTGCATGATATAACCAAAGATGGCTCTACTGTAGCATCTATTATTTTACTATTATTATTATTATTGTTTTTATTATTATTACTATTAGTATTATTATAATTATTGTTTTATTACTATTACTATTATAATTATTATTACTATTATTGTTATTATTTTGCTACAGAGTCAGCGCCATCCGTGAATTACAACATGCAGCAGTATATAACACCTTACTTGCATGATATAACCAAAGATGGCTCCACTATAGTAGCTATTATTATTATTACTATTATTATTATAATTATTGTTATTATTACTATTATTATTATTATTATTATTAATATTATTATTGTTATTATTACTAATATTAATTATACGATATACATTATTACGATATAAAAGTACTACATATTTTTAATTTATGACCTGACCGGGGTTTGAACCCAAGACCATTCGATTGAAAGGTTGGCGACTTAACCACTGCGCCATGAGTCAGATAATATATCTACTATTTAATACAATATATCTACTTATGTACTGTACGTTACTCAAAACTTATTATGGAATATTTTTTTAATTTGGAAATGTGTTTTTTTGAAAACCCTTGGGTTTTTTCATTACTTATTTAATTTTTTCATATCTCAGTTTTTTTTTGTTTTTACATCCCATAGTTTGAACGAATTCCTTTATACTATTATAGATCTAATTAAATGCGAAATGGCAAACAGGAGGGAAATAGGATATTAAAGGTGAATTGGATGGTAAATTATAAACGAATCTAAAAACGTTATTTTTAAAATTTGCAACAAGTAGAATGGATCAAGTGAATATTGACAAAAGGGAACACTTTTCGTGGTAGGATGTTTCACATTCCAGTAGTTCTCACAACGAGTGAGTTTCCAAAACCAGTTTTGGGCTACCTAGGAATTTCCATTATGTAGAAATAAGTATTTGTTGCCTCTCTGGTTGTAGGTTCGAATTGTTTTAAGGAAAGCATAATTCATTTTAGCTGAATAGAATCGGTGTCATTACCAACAAGATATCTATAAAAGTGTAAAATTGTTTCAATATTTCGATGAATGTTAAAAGGAGTTAGTGTTATTAGTTCGACAGTATTGAATATTAGACGTAAGGTGCAGTTTTGAAATTTATCAAGGTAACTCAAAACAAATTGAAGTTTCCTCAGCCCATATATGAAAATTGTACTCCATTGTAGATCGAATGTAGGCTAGGAACGGGTCAGAATCCTGCACGCCAAAATCAACCCGTGATAAAATCTTACTTTTTGTATCCTTATCCTATCTTTCTAAAATCTTCCATTACAAAATCTTTCACGGACAAAATCTTGCAAAATATTTTTAAAGAAATAGATTGTGGTTTTGTTTTTAAAGTATGTATAAACAAATAGTTAAGGAGGATTTTAGAGTAGGATTTAAAAGCAGGGTTAATACGCTTCGTCCAGAATATTTATATATATATATGAGATTCTGATATATATGTGAGATTCTGAATTAGGCAGGATTTTAGAATTGGATTCAAAAGCAGGGTTATACGCTTTTTCCAGAATATTTATATATGTTTATATATGATATTCTGAATTACATGCAAGATTTTGGAAAAAAGATTCTGTTTTAAAAGATTTTCGAAAGCAAAATTTTGTATGCAAGATTTTGTCGCATTAGATTTTGACGTAAAAGATATTGTAGCAAACCCTGTAGGCTTTATAGCTATTTGACAGATCTCTTGGAGAAAAATATGTTTTGCAATGAGAAAGAAAATAGAAACATTTGTCAGCATTCTTGTCAGCTTTAAAATATGCTCATTCTACAACATCTTTTGATTTAGCTGCATGTCTAAAATGTCTTTTACAAGAAATCAGACAGCTTTAAGTTTTTAATGTTTTGAACTCAACTCTATTTGTTTTACCCCAATTAGTTATTTAAGCTACAGAACTCAACTCTTTCAACCCCAATTATATATTTAACTTACATCATGGTTAAGCAAGTTAACTATAACAGAAATTAACTCCAAAATATTCTCTAAGTTTTACTATTAATGAACAGAAGTACTGAATTCATATTGAACATTTATTTTGTATTATATTTATAACCAAAACAAATTTTTGAAATAAGACTGAGAAACACTAAAATATATGATATTTAAGTACTACTAATTTAAATTTAAGGCAAACAATCATTCTGCCAAAGGAGTACTTCAAGTAAAAGTATCAAAGGAGTATATCGAGTATATCAAGTATATCGATCAAAGGAGTACTTCAAGTGAAAGTATTTTACATTTAAAAATTTTTACTTATTATATTATTTTATAGAGATTGTTAATAAATGTAAAAAGAGAAAAATAAAAACGAAAATTTCTATAATACTATGTGAGCCTTGTTTAAACATCCGCATTTGTTCCTATATTTTTAGTTTGGAATTAAAAAACTTTTCCAACGTTCGGTATAATATTAATGTTAAAAATATTTGACCAGAATTTTAAATCTCAAAATTCTCAGTTTTTTTTTTTTTTAGTTCTGATAGCAAACAAAAAACATGATATAATACAATTTCCAGCATCAAATGAATTTTTTTTTTGTTTTTTTGAAGAAAAAGTTCCTAGAATTCATTTTTCCTTTTATTTCAAAACAGATAATTTAAGTTTGAACATTTTTTTTATAAAATTACTATATATATTTGAAATTTAAAAGAATTTTAATATGGCAAAGATTAAAAGTTTCGTTTTCACAAAGTTTCAAAAAAAATGGGAATTCCCCAAAAAAAAAAACAACTTTTTAAATAGAAAAAAATGTACTTATAATAAATTTTACTAAACAGAAGTTTAAGATGTTCTAAAAACTTTTGAAATATCTCAATACAAATATATTTTTAATGTTTTTAGTTTTTTGTAAATATTAATTCGAGAAAATTTAAAAAGTATAAAAAATTTTATTCTTTTTATTTTAAAGTCTTTATCAATTTTATATAAGTTGACTTAAGTCCCACTATATGAAATGCTTTTGTTTTGAAATATACATGGGAAAAAAATAATTCCGAAGGATTTTAGAGAAGGATTCAAAATCGGGGTTATAGCCTTTTTCCAGAATATTTATATATATATGTGTATGCAAGATTCTGAACTAGCAGGGATTTTAGAGTTCGATTAAAAAATAGGGTTATACGGCTTTTCCAGAATATTAATATGTATGTATATGTGACATTGTGCATAGGAAGAGATAAATAAAATTAAAAAAAATTATTTTAAATCTACATTCCAGTATATTTTTTTTTTTCGACATTTTATTTCCTATCTGACATTGTTTTTTCATAATTTTTTTTTTCGATATTTTTTGCAATCAAAATTTTCATTTTCAACATTTAGTTTTTCAACATTTTTAATTCGACATTTTTTTTTTCACTTTCGACTTTCAACAAATAGACCCACAACCACATAATTTTCTATGTTGAATAAATTTGGCGCCCTAAAATTATGGCTCTCTGTTTCACTATGCCAAATGTACATATGAAAGCACCGGTCCTGGATTATCTGGATGGCAATTTGTATGCAAGATTTTGTTTAATTTTCATGATAGAATTTGGTAATGTAAAATTTTGTAATGTAGGATTTTGTTGTTGCAGATTTTGTATGAAAGATTTTGTAATGCAAGATTTTGTAGTGCAAGCTTCCATACCCAACTCATTTTAACATCTGAAAATATAATGTTTGAGTTTTAATTATTATATGTTTCTTACGACAAATTTGCACAGATGTCTAAAAATAGCGAATATTCAACTTTTGATCCCTAATACTTCTCAAACAGGAAAAGGGCAAAAAAAATTTCTGAGGTAACTTATGCTGATTCTTCTCTTTGGATTTTTTGATAAGAGAATATTGCGATACGAAATAACGAAAACCTTATAAAATTGTATATTGATTCATAAAGCTTTAAAAATTCCCTGTCCTTTTACATTTTTAGATTCAATTTTGTTCTTGTTCTTAACCAAATCAAATCAAATCAAATATTGTATTCGAATAAAACTTTTGTTCTGGCTTTAAAACCGATTACTAAACAGACTATAAACAGGCTCTAACAATAATTCTGATCAAAATATTGAAATTTCTAATGATTTTCAATGTACAAGAAACAAACTAACAGACATACATATATATAAAAAAAAATTACATATATAAAACTGAGATAAAACCTTTTATAAAATGTTTGAAATAAATAAATATTTTTTTTTTATTTACTTTGTATTCTTGTACAGATTTTATTAAAGATATGTCTAATAATATATCCTGAAAGTTTGCATTAAGATATAGTAACGTGATTTTAAGATAAAGAAACTCATTTGTAATCTTTTTTGTTAGAGATTGCGAAAAATTTTTATAGATTACAATTGATAAATATAAAGTTTTAATATTATTTTTGGTTGTAAAACAATAAATTGATAATCTTAACTATGGTAGCTAGTATATAAAGAAATATAAAACTTTGTTTCATTGAAACTCTTTCTATTTAAATTACTTAAATAGTAAATTGGAAAAGTTTTTGTTTATTATGTAAAATTTTGAATTTATAAACGAAATTTTAAAGTTTTGATATAAATTTGTTTAATGTATATGTATATATATACATAATAGATCTATATATATATATATATATAGGTATTGCAGATATAAATTTATTTTTAGCTCATTTATGTTTTCATATATGACTTCAAATTAGAATTTCAAAAAAAAAAAAAAAACTCTTACATTTCTAATTTATAAATGTAAAGTTAGTTAATAAATCCCTAAATACAACAAATTTATAATGAACAATATTTTTCGAAAAACTGATATTTTAAGGATTTCAGTTATTTAGCCAAATCTTATATCGATGCCCAAAAAATAAGGTCGAATAGAATAATATTTCATTTTTAAAGCAATTTTAAAGTTGAAATCGCGATTTTATTAAAATCGACTTTATTACTGCTTCAAAGAGAAATAAAGTCAAATTGGTCTTATTCCGCTTTCCAAATATTAAATTTTTCACCTTTTTTTTTCATTTTCCATTCAGAAAATTTGTTTTTTTCGCGTACTTCAGAAAGCATTTTTCTTGTTTCGAGTTGGTTATGGTTGTTTGTATAGGCATATATCCCTTTCCCAAAAAATTTATTTTAGTAAAGACAAAACATTTTATAATAAAGTTTCTGGAAAAATGATATATTATATAACTTCTTCTTTCCCAAAAAGTTTAAAATTATAAGACGGGATAATTAGTAAAGCCTTTTTTTTTAAATATGTATATGTAAAGAAAATAATTTGGAGCGATTTGTTACAAAATCAGGGATTATAGGCTTTTTCTAGAATATTTAAGTACATTCGTTATGCGAGATTTTGAATTGCAATGTATTTTATAAATGGTTATAAAATTAGGGTTTCAATAAATTTTTTAGGCCCCACTATTATAAGAATATATTTTTACCGTAATAATCATCAGATTATTATAATAAGAGTATTAAAACTAAGTGTTACTGATCATTGCAGTATGATGAATTACAAACAGGAAAATTTTTTATAATAAAAATAAACTTCGACGTTTTTTCTTTTTGATTTTGTCATTATTTTCGTTTCAAAACGGCAATAAGCCTAATTTCAAACAACAAATGGTATTACGACTTTATCGAAAAGGATTTATAGCCGATTAAACCTTATTTTTTGGGGCATTATTTCTGCGCACCCTTAAATAAAATCAATTTAATGTTCATATGTTCATCAAGTCACAAACATTATATGAATTCTTTACAATTCAATTTATATAAACGCTCACTTTAGTCGTCAAAATTAAAATATTTATATATTAATATACAAAATTATTTATATGATTTTTCAAACTATTTGCTTAAAGTTATTTTTTGCCTATATATACCACATATAAACCTAAAATATATTTATATTAACCACATATATTTAGCTTAAATTAATTTAAGACTAGAAATTTGATCAAATGTTAACCATACTATTTATAAAATTTATAAAATTAAAATGAAAAATTTCTAAAACATAAAAAGGATATAAAATGAAAGGTTTTAAATAAAATTAAATTAAATTACCAAAGGATTATTTTCATATTTTAATTTTCATGAGAACGCCTATATAAACATTTAAATTTTGAATGAAAAGGATTGAAGGATTTTCTTTAAAGAATAAACTTTTATTATTATTGTAAACTTAATTAAATGTTTTCTCTAATAACAAATATACGCAATGACGTTAAAAATCTATAGTCAACAAATATTAATTTTTATTTATTAGTAAATATTTAACAAATATATATGTACAAAATATTGAATCTTTTTAAATATTTGTTAGACAGGTTAACTTTAGCATAAATTGTATTAATTATATAACTATTGTATTAATGTAATGTAAAATTTGTTCAATAATTTAAATTATTTTCAAATTGGGATTATTTTAATTTTTAATTTATTATTGTGTATATAGAAATTTATCGAAATAGGTTATATTATCTGAACTACAAAATTTTTTTATGCAAAATTTTCTAATCAAGTTCATTAATTTTAATAATCTTACAAGGATTTATAAATTTAAAATTAATGATGCATTGAAAATCAGCAGATTATTTAGAAATTTTACTGTTCAAAATATTTTATGTATAAGGATTAAATTAAATTAAATTAAAATTATTATACATTAAGCAAACATTGATTTTGGTTAATTACAAAATGTTATTTAAATTTAAGTTTGTCTGCTCGCCTGAATTGATCATAAAGAAACCCTTTTCAAAATCAATTTTCAAAACTTAAATTTTGTTCAAATGATTTAAATTTTGTTCAAAAAAAAATTACTTTTCTAAGAATCTGAAAAAATGCTATATAAAATATTTTCATTTTGTTTTGAGTCGAATATTTGAATTGACTCTATATATGTATTTTAGACATTTATGTCTCAGTAATAAAAAATTGATAAAATTGCAAAATTAAGAAAAAGCAAGAGGGAATGTAAACCAACGATTTTTAAAAGCGCACATTTCCAAAAAATAATACAAACTGTTTAGAATTGTGACTTGCAACAAAAATTTAAAAATTTCATATGGAGTTTTTTTGCAATTTTGAGGCGCTGTAAGTTCGGAACCCTATATAACTAAGAAAAACCGTTAACATGAGTAAAAATATATTACTGAAGCTTTAATTTGTTATCTTACCTTAGAAAAATTTGTACAGGTATCTAAGTTGCAGGTGTCTAAAAATAATAAATTTTCAATTTTTAAACGCTAATATAGCTCTTAAACAAAGTGTGGTACAAAAAAATTTTCTGAGAAAACTTAATCTGAATTTTCTAAGAAAATCCTAAAAGTTATTTCTTATCTCAAAATTTTAAGTTCCTATATAAAAGGCTCCGTGCCGTAGTTATGAAAAGAGAAATAAATTTGGTTATCACATAACGGTAAATTTAAATACTAAATTTAAAAAAATTATTTAATTTTGATATTAATTGTACGTCCGTAATGGATGGGGCTGCATGAAAAAGTTATTCTACAATACTAATTTTTTTATGAGACCTACCCATTGTTAAAAATTTTTTTTTCTATCTTTAACGGTGTAGAAATTTTGTAAACAGACAGACATACAGACGGACGGGCAGAGTAAAACTAATGGGCATATTTTTTCAAAATTTTTTTAAAATGTGCTAAAAATTATAAGAAATTGTTTTGAAACCAAAATAATAAGGACTTGTAAGTCAGGCCCAAAAACTATATAAATATCTTCTAGTTATAGCTTTCAAAATGGGATAGAATACAAATAATTTTTCTGAAGTAATTTTTATTAGTTCCTAAATGTCTTAAAACGTCTTTCTTTGGAAATTCATTTTTTTTTAGTAGTTTCCAAAATATTAGAAGTCAGATACGACAGGTACAGATTGAAAAAATATCATATAAAAATTGAGTTATAATTATTTAAACAAAGGAATTTGCTTAACTTTCGTGTACTATAATAGCTCCTATATAACGGATGAGATGTACATAAATAACGTGCTTTACAAAATTATGTTTTTAATAGTATTTGCTATTTCTTTTTTTTTGTACAAGGAACGGTAGAAATCTTCAAAAGTGATCTAGAGGAATTACACGTGTTTCCTCCAGATAGTGTTGGACTGTAAACAACCAAAACAGGAGGTAGCTCTTTTAAACAAAACTTTAGGTTGAGACCCTTAATATAAATGTACAGTATGGTTTATGGAATAACGAAAAGGATTATGTAAAATATATAAGAAAATTTAGAGGAACATTTTGAAGAAATATGTTAGTATTCTTCTTAAACTTTACTAAATTGTACACATATGAGTTACTACGACTTAATCTTTACTAAATCCTACATATATGAGTTACCAACTTTAGAGAACACATTAACTCTAACAGTGTACAATTTTCGTACATCGATTGAATGTACGGACAAAACAAAACTTATGAGCAAATTTTTTACAAAATTTCAAAACAAAATATACGAAAGATATAACAGCAAGGACATATAAAAACAAAATGTCAATGGACTTGAAAATTGCATCATCAAACCAAAATAATATCCTTGTTAGAAATGATTAAAAATAAAAATATCTATTAACCTAAATAATAAAATAAAAGAAAAATAAACTTCCACTTTTAAAATGCTATTTAAATTACTACAATAATGTCATTATTTTTATTTTTCATTTCACTTAGCTGTATCGCGATTTTAAAAGAAAATTTTCCACAAGTATTCAGACGAAAAGTAATTGAATTGATATATGCATGTACAAATCTAATATAAGAAAAATTATAGTGTTACCAAAATCTTGTATATATTTTAAATATACTGTACTGCCAGTATTTTCGAAGTTTTTGTTAAAAGAAATAAAATTTTTATAAAAATTACTGATGTTCGATCGGATACTGTTTTCATAAAAATTTAATTATGTAATTTGAGAATGTTAATAAAAAAAAAACTGTTATTTTCAATTGATTGTAATTGTCAAGGAATTCATTTTTTAGGAAATAATTTTTTAGTTTGGCAACACTATTTTTAGAAAAACAATATTTTATTATTATTCATGAAAAAAAAAGTAAAAAAGAAATACAGGACAGACACAGAAATAATAAATCACTTTAGACTGAAAGGCACCAACTGAACAACTGAACTAACCAACCAAATAAACAGCAAACAAACAAATCATAAATATTATCATGACATTAGTATTATTACAAATGTTTTTGGAGGTATAAAAAAAAAAAAAAAAACTGAGTAAGGAGCAGAAAGTGGTATAAAAAGCAAATATCTTTCATGTTTTAACTCCTTTTTTGTTTTTAATTCAATTTATTTATTTTAGAGAAAAGTCGTATATACTCTATCTATACTCTATAATCATTTCCTTTGCATAATATTTAAAATTAAAATAAGTTCATGTCAAATAATCATGATGATTGTGCAAAACAAATGGTAAATAAAAGTTAAATACTTAAAAAATGTTCACCTTTTCACCTCATTTCCTTTTTTTCTATTTGGACTGAGTGCGTTTTTCGTTTTTCGTTTTTTTTTTTCAATTATTTGTAATCCACAATGTTTTGGTATTAAGGATATGGTTTAGGAAGAAAAGAAATGGTGGAAAAACTTAATAGAATTAGAAATAGGTTAAGCTTTTTTATGTTTGATCGTAAAAAAAATCGTGATTTCTAAGAAATAAAAATTTACGATGTCACCAATGAACAGGAAAGCAATTCCTTGATAACTTTTATTTATTTTATTAATGCATTTGCATTTTTTTTTTTTTACGGTTGTTATAAATTTAAATAATTTTCATTAGATCATAAATTACGGATTTTAAATTTTAAAAATAACTTCAAAAATAAAGTTTTCCTTATCATTAACGATAAAGATAAGCTTTTAAAAGCAATAAACCAAAATTTAATTATGAATTAAAATTTAACACTTTTGAAATATAACAGATAATGAAAAATAAAAATTTATAAAAAATATATTTATAAAATAAAAGAAAAAAGAAAATGAGAGTCAGACATAAAAGAAATTGAAATGAAAAATAAAAGAACATATTTTTAAATTTCATTAGTCTGGTCATCAGTTTCTCCTGTCGTAATTCTCCTGTAAAAATTCTTGTCGTGAACTTATTTTTTAACGGTTCAAATATTCTAAATTAATTCTAAAACAGTTGATTAAAGATACTAAAGGATACTAAATATAGCTTCTAAATTATATATCTTATAAGTAAAACTTTCTCAATTTAACCGAACCCAAAAATTCAGTGATAAATAAAATATTCAATTTTTTTCATATATAGTTTAGAAAATTTTTCTAACAAATATTTTTTTTAGTTTTAAGGTTTAAATTTTTCAAAAATTTAAAGTCTGAAAAATCAATCACTTTAAATTTCATTACAAAAACAAAAATTAATATTGATTTATTTGTTTATTTGTTGATATGTTTGTATATTTTATAATTCTTAAATGGAAAGACATGTTTTAAAAACGATTTAAACGATCACATAGAGAAAACAAAGAAGTAGAACGATTTTCAATTCCTGATAATAATTTCAAAAAGGATTCACATATTTGATTCATATCCTTTTAAAAATTGTAACGTTTTATGTACAATGTATATCCTTTGTATATTATACATAAAGAATGTAAAGAAAATGAAAAAAAAAAAAAGACGGATGACTTACAGACTTGATTTTTTTTTTTTTTTGCTAATTTTAATGTTTATATAGAATATAATATATATATGTATGTGGTTTAAAGGATAAAGTGACCAGCTTATAATAATAATTGTTAGTTTGAATAAATTAATTGCATTAAAAATCAAGTAAACTATAAAATCAATAGTGCTAAACCTTTTACAGTGCAACTTTGGTATACTAAACCTAGTAGAATTTCCTTAGTTTTATAAAAAGATTAGTATTTCTTTTTAATATTTCAGATCTTTAATCTCGGGTTTTATTTTTTAAATAATTTATTGGCGTCCTTTTATTTGCACAATGTGAGACAAAAAAAAAAGATAAATCGTGCATTTACTAAATAAATTATTCTAGCAGATGTTCAATTTCTTAGACGATTTTTGTGTTTTTGTGTTCATTTTGTCATTTTCATAGTAAATTCATTTTATCTACTTTTTATAATGCTTTTTTTTTCTTATATGTTAAGTTTTTTTTGATAAACGGAAGATGGGAAGATTTTTTTATAGATGGAAGTACACTGAGTTATTTTATAAACTTTTTAACTTCTAAAGTGTTGACTGCTGCAGTTGTGTTCGTTAATTCTAAAAGGTTTTTAATTCGCCTAGAAATTAAACTTTAGATTGCTATACATAGTATCAACGCTAATTAAACTTAATTAGCTCACGCTAATTAAACTTAATTAGGTCACTTAATCTTTTTCAATATGTTTTATTAAAAAAAAAAAAAAAATTTTATTTGCTATAAGAGAAAAAAGAAGTAAAATATGTAAGGTTGCTTTTAAAATAGAAAAGAATAATTCGCTCTTTTTTTTTTTTTAGCTTTGAAAAATATATGTATGCTGGTGGTGTATTTCTATCTTTTTTACACAGTTTAATTTAAGGAAATTCAAAAAAAATAAAAACATAAGTAAAAAATTCGTTTTTTGTTTTTTATTTTGGATTTTATTGCACACAAATTTGTAAGATGCAACTAAAATTTCATTCATACTTAGAAAAGATTTTTCTCTAATGTTTGTAATACTTGAAATAAATTTGTACACAATGTAAGTAAGTATCGTTATTATATTTTTTATTTCTCATATCTTAATAGTGTAATAGTTTTCATCAACAATATATTGATGATAACCAAATCTTGCATTTACACATTGAAAATTTCTTTTTTTTTTTTTAAGTAATAAATTAAAAATCGATTTATTTTGATTTACAATATACTCGTAACTTTTGCTTATATATTTGTAAAATAATTCGTATCAAATTTTATTTTTTTTGAATGACGTTTATGGTTCTTTAGTTAAAGTAGAAAAAACATTATTTTTTTTTTGGTTTTTATTTTATTTGTAAGATATTATTGTAAGAGTAACATTGTATAAGTTGATTGAACTTAATTAGTTAGTTAAAAAAATGTTTTATTAAAACAAAAAAGAAAACAAGTAATGGTAATTGGTAAATAACATTTGGGTTTCTATTTATTTAATATATAATTTAATTTATCTTATTACATAATAATTAACTTTAATTTTTATTTTATATTTATTAAAATTTGCCATATTTATTTCGATTATGCAATGTTATTAAAACCATCAGTTACTAAATCCTTTATAGATTAAATATTATTAATAATTTTTATTCTAATACTATTTATTTTTATTATATATATGCATTACATATTTGCTTGCAAGAAAGATTCGTTAAGAAAAATTACGAATTTTCATAAGCTGTGTTACGCCACCTTAATGAGGGATGGGCGTTTATCGTTCTCTTTGTTTTTCTTAGGAAACTTTCAGTTGAGGCATTAGCTGTTTTATTTTTTTAGAACAGATTTTAGTTTTATTTTGCACATTATCGAGATAATTCAGCGCTGTTTTTTCTGGAGTTTCAACCCCAATACCCATTTTTCGACTTAACGTACATTTTATAAATGTTGATTACAATATTGCATTACATTTATGTATGTAATATTAATATAAATAAATAATTATTTATTTGTTTATATTAATATTACATACATAAATGTAATGCAATATTATTGAACCATCGGCTACCAAGGCCATTATAGGTTTTTTGTACTATTATTAAATTATATACTAATATTATTTATTTTGTTTATATTATATACTATATATTTACATTATATTTGGTCGTAAGGGGAGTATGTAAAGAAAAAAACACTTACGACCTGTGCAGGGATCGAACCCACACTCCTTCGGTTAATACGCCATACGCCTACCCACTAGGCTACCGAAGCCCCTATAAATAAATAAATAAATAAATAGAATATTACTTTGGGATTTTTGCATACTTTTAGGATTATTACGTAAAATATCAAATATAAAGATTTCAAACAAATGTGACAAGTAATATTAAAATAAATGAATAAATAAATATTTTTTTAATATATTAATTTAAAAAGGGATCTGATCGCACTAAGTTCAAATATTGCACAGATCTGAAACATTTTTAATTGAAAGAGAAATTATTGAGAAAGTAAGAAATCTTAATAAATTCTCTTGGCGACCAAATATTTTAATGTAAATACATATATTATATTATATTAAAAATAAATATTATAATTATATAAATTATTATATAAATCGATGGTTTATTGTATTATTCTATGTGATTTGTTTGTTATATTAAAATAAATAAATAAATTTTCATAAAAAAATTATTTAAATTTTAAGATTTTTTGCTAAAGTTGCTAAAGTTGCTAAAATTGCTAAAGAAAAAATTAAATTTTAATCTTCTATTTAATTTCAACCGTAAAAATAACCTGAATATATATATATATATATATATATATATATATATATATAAATTCAATTAATAATTTATTCACTTGTCATTATTCACTGATGGTAAATGTTAAACCAACAATAATCAATCCCGTACCGTTTTATATTACCATATAGTTTATAAATTACTTTCGAAAAGGAAAAAAATTATGTCATTTCAATTTTCTTTGCCCAAAAATTATAAATATAAAATACATATATTTTATATATATAGTCTACTATATTATGTATAATAGACCAATGACCACTAAACGGATATCATGGGATATTATATTATACAATGAGTTAATACAATGTAAATAAAAATTAAATAAATATGAATATTAAAAGGAAATGGTTACAACATAGAATAAAAATTATTATATAGTTAACTTTCCTCATAATGGAATTTTATTTTAAGGATCCAATTTCACAGAAATTAAATTTAAGAAACCTTAATTTAGTTTTAAATATATTTCAATAATGTAACAGCAAATAAAATTTTCTATTAAGTACTATAATTATAGATCCAAAGTTTTAAATATAAAATAAAAATTTATAATCTATATACAATATATTCAATAAAGAATGGTTTCCAGATTCGACAAATCAAATGTTATTGAATTAAAACATTATACAATTGAGTTTGTTTATAGATAATATTTTAATAGATAATTTAAAAAAAATATAGAATCCGATTTTTAAAAAATTACCAGCTCGATTTAGCCTATAAAATAAAAAGCCCGATACTTAATCAAAATCATAAAAAATATTAAACAGATACGAAACATTTATTTTTTAAATTTTTTGTGACTTTATATATATGGAATATAAAATGGTTTTTTTTTTCAATAAAATTTATGGCAATTTATATAAGTACGTAATTCTATATCATCCTTTAATGCAACAATAAAATTTCTATAGCAATAAATTATTCATAAAGGCGGTTTCGGGTGTGGTTATATTCTTTTTGTACTCTTTTATAAATGTTTTTGACATTTTTTTTTTTGGTCTCTAAATTCTATTGACAGCAGTCCAAAAAATAAAATACAAAAAACTATGGAAAAGTAAAAAAAAAGGAATTTTTAATATCGAATTTTAATTAACACTTTCAGTTAGTAAAATTTTAAGTGATTTATATGTTTATGTATAAAATAATTACAATTTTATTTCATTTTGGTAAATTTTTTATTGAGATAATTTAAAATTTATAATTTAAATTTTTTTGATAAGGCCAATATTCTTCAAATAAAACTTTAAAATACAAAAAAGTAAATTAATATACATAGGTATGGAACATTAATTGAATATTGCATGGTCTCAAAAAATAAATGTATAAAAATATGTAATATTTTACTTAAATAAAAAGAATCGAAGAATCTGAAAATTTAAATATGTAATCAATTGAAGCATTGCATATTTTACGGGGATGTTTATTTAAAAATAATTTTCAAACGGTTACTTTTTAATAAAATCTTCTCAATTTTTTTCAAAATTTTTATGACTTATTGAATTCTCAACAACAAACATGTCTTTTTATTTGCTCACTTATGACGTCTACAGAGTTTAATTTGATTTAGAAATTTTTTTAATTTTTCTTAGTCTTCAGCCTGTACTTTAATCTCTTCTTCAGGTTCTGTTAAGCCGCTACTGAAATTCGCCGAAGTCTTATCTTTCAAAATGAAATTTTATAATTTTTTTTCAGTTTTAACATAATTATCTTCAAAATTATAAATTAAGTGTTAAAGGCTACCGGCGACGATTTTCAGTTATGAATTTAATTGTTCTAAAACTTGAATCTATTTCGCACTGTTCTAACACAGAGCTCTTGACATTTAAGTAAGATCTAGGAGTTCTAAAGAGTGTAATGAAAATATGAAGGAAATGTAAAAATCACTTTATTAATTCTTTTTTAATTTTTAATAAACACTTTAGTGTTTAAATTTACGATTTTCGCATAAGTTACAGTTCTCATATTTTTAGACATCTCGTTGTGAACCCTATTTTAAAAAAATCTAAATCCAAGTAAAAATCTCTATAAACAAATTAGAATTATAAAAGAAGGCAGAATGTAAACTAACGGGTTTTAAAGGCGGAGATTTTCCAAAAGACAATATAAGCTATTTAGAATTCTGACTTGCACAAACATTTTCTTAGAATTTCATATAATAAGAAAAAATGTGCAAAATAAAGAGACACTTTCTTCAATTTCAAGGAAACTTTCCATATTGAAACAATTAGCACATGTAAAATTATAAAGTTGAAGTTTTAATTTTCGTCTTTTATTTTGAAAAAATTTGCATAAGTGTCTAAATTACGCGTGTTTAAAAATAACAAAACTTTAATTTTAGAGCCCTAATAGCCCTTAAATAGGGAGTGGCGCAAAAACATTTTCTGAGATAACTTACATTAATTTTAAAAGATTTGTCTTCTCTTAAAATTTCTAACACAAAAGTTCAAACTAATAGCATGCCGGAGTTATGAAGAAGAAAAATGATGCAAAATTTTGTTTTTACATAAAGGTAAATTTTGATAATTTAACAAAAATGTATAATTTCTATATTGATTTATAAAGGTAACAAAAAGTCTTGTTTTTAAATTGTTCGAGTTTGAGGGGCTGTAGCTCCGTAATAGATTGGACTGCATGAAAAAGCTGTTCTACAACATTAATTTTTTTATGAGACCTATCTATGGTTAAAATTTCATTACTCTTTCTTTAACAGTGTAGAAGTTTTGTAAATAGACGGACGGACAAATAGAGTAAAACTAATAGGTATATATTTTTTTTAATTTTTTTGAAAATGTGCTAAAAATGTATCCAATTTTTAATTTAGAAGAATAATAATAAAAAAAATTTCGAGTCAATATTTTAATAATAAAAATATCGAAGGCTATTTTTTCGATTTGAAATATTTACTTACGTTTAACAAACGTTTAAGTTAATTTAAAACTTTATTTGAAAAAAGAAATTGTCGACATGCAACAATATGCTTAGTAACAAAAATGTAATAAAGTTTATGTTATGGTTACTTTTCATTTTAAATGCAATAAATTAGTATATAGCATTATCGTAATTCGTAATCTATAGTAACACAATACTAAAACAATTCCGTTTAATTTTTCTCGTTATTTATAGTCCTTTTTGTTTGAATTTTGAATCTTAAATGAGAGGATATCAAATTAAATTGTAATTGGTTTAAATTATTAGAAACATTTACAATTTTAACTTTTTTTTAGCTTTTGCTTTATTAACGATTCCATATTATTGATTGGATTGGCATCTGGACTCTGTCAAGATCAATTAAAAATTACTATTTCATTTTTCTTTTTCTATGACATGCAGAAACAATTTTGATGATTAAAATTTTTCCCAAAACTCCCGTTTATTATTTACATCTTCCTATAATAAAACTGCAAAATACAATAAATATATCTAAAGATTAAATATTATAAAAGAATGTACTAAAAATTACACAAAACATATTCTATATAAGATCCATATTGTTACTCATATAAATAATATTCTTTGTAATGAAAACTCAGGTACAGCGTAGTCAACTTTGGCATACCCGTATAAACGTAATATATGCTAGCCAAAAGTGACATGATAAAAATTTCAGCCTCCTAGCTATTTTATTTTTTGAGATATCGTGCGAACCGACGGACACACGTACATGGCTTAATCAACTCAGAATTAGATTGTAAGCCAATCCATACACTTGAATCTATATCTAGCTCGACTACTCTAAGATGTCACAAACGTAATGTCAAATTTATTACACCCTTGAATATACGTTCATACGGGTATAATAATTTACTCTCCAGTTTTTATTTTAATTTTAATAATAGTAAAACAAAAATTTAACAAATTCTGAAAATGAAAACCATTATATATTATATAACTATTAAATTTATTTTATTTGATTTTAATCAAAGCTGACCTGTTTTAAAAAAAAATTACAAAATTAACATAATTGGATTTTATAAATTTAAAATATGCACACATATTATACAAAAGAACTTTAATTATGTTACGATATTTGTCCTTTATCCTTTTGTATCCATTGCGAGACTTGTTAGCATACAATTATTTTTACCGACCGCATACATTAATGTATAAGGTAGGTATTGTTTTCATACTAAAAATTTGTACCCGAGATTTTCGCAAAAATGTACTACTCCGGTGTGGAGAAGGCTGTAAAAAAATTTTCAGCATGATGTCCGTCTGTGTGTGTGTGTGTGTGTGTGTGTGTGTGTGTGTGTGTGTGTGTGTGTGGGTGCGTGTGTGGGTATGTCTGTGGGCACGTGTACAGCTTAAACGACTGAGCGGAATTTTTTGAAATTTCATATTTAAGGTTTTGACGTAAATATCTCGGATTAATAAGCTTTTGGAGCAAATCGGACAACCGCAAGTGGTAGTCTAGTGTACTTTTTAAGTTTTTTACGAATATTTCGTAACAGAAAAATTTTGTGAGAAAAATTATTAAGAAAAAGTTGTTACACAAGTAAAGAGGAACAACTTTGCCATAAAACATTTTTTGATCCGACTAACTTTAACTTATATTTAATTTTTTTTCAAAGTCCAAATTTCATACGTAACACTTCATATGAACTTATATGAACAATTTTTTTTTGTTTTTTTTTATATCTCTAAAAATTTATATACATACAAGTTAAGAAATTATAACAGAATTTCTTATAAAAAAATATTTTTTAGGACAAATGTCCACTTTATTAAAGTTATTACTAATTTAAAGTACAAACTTAGAATGAATCTTAATTGCTAAATTTAACCTAATTTATAGTCAATAAATGCTTATTGAGCATTTATTGCTTTATGGGAATAATAAAATAAAAATTTCCCAGGTGAATATTTCATATAAAAAATATGCTGAATTAGCGTCTGGTTGAAGGCATGTGTTATATGGTGATTTAACTCTTCCCTCCTTAAAAGTCCACGACCTCGTGGATCAGAAATTTAACTTTATTGGTTGAAGATTTGGTGAGTCCATTTCCTTGATTGTTGCATTTTTTGAAGAGATTTTAACCTTCATGATGTGGCTCTTAAATTTTTTCAGGATGGTTGCTATTAACACTGCAATGATGACTAAACCAAATGTAGCGTCAAGTGTTGTACTAACTATTGAAGTCGTAAAAAGTTCACTTAATTCTTTGACGTTGCTCAAGTGTAGGTTGTGTAGATATTCTAAATTTAGCTTCATTTTTTTATGTGAGTAGTTGCCATTCATTGTAGGTGGTAATATGATTTGCGATGTTTGAATTTCTCTGTTGGTATATGTCCAGTTCTTGATTCGTATTGTTTCGTTGTGAAGTTCAATTACGAAGTTGCCTTTAAGATTTCTTACGGTGTTGTTTGTTTGGAGTGTTCCATTGAAGTTGTTGAGAAATATTGTGCCTTCGTTAATGATTTCGATTATCTCTTTATTGTTGAATTCGAATTCGCAATCATAGTTCGAGTTTCTGAGAATTTGAACGATGCAATGGCTTTCTTGAAGTTCTTCGATTTGATCTGTTCTACAAATAATGTTGTTCTTGTAATTTTTGCAATCTTCTGAGATGCCAAATATTTTATTGAGGCTTGTTAAGAGACTTCTGTGGGTCAGGTGTAACGTTTTGTTATATTTGGTGGTTGCTCTAATTCTGATATGGTTATATTCAAGGCTACTGGTTTTTGGAAGTGATAGAATATAAAGAAGCGTCGTATCCTTGACAACGACGGTTGGTGTTGCATACTCAATTGCTTCGATGGTGTTGGAGTACGGTAGAGTTTCCATTTCCATAATTAAGCGATTGATTTCCTCTTTATTTAGTAAATTTGTGTTCACAATTTTCCCTTTAGCTAATTGGACTGCTCTTATTATTTCTTTTATTTCTTCTTTTACCATATTAAGTTGATTAAAAAGGGTTTGGTAGTTAATTTCGCCAGAATTATCGTTGAACCTTTGAATGATTCTATTGTACTGCATAAGGATGTGATTGGTTGTATTTGTTAGGATTTTGTTGATTTTATATTGCTGGTTGTTATTTTGAATTAAATTATTGTGACTTCTGAGTATTTCATCCCAGTCGGTGGCGTCGGGGTTGCCGGCTATCCATTTCCATGCGCTGCCAATCCAGTTTATTGACCGCTTGGTTTTTAAAGGGTGTACCGTAAGTTCGGTGATCAATTTTTTTACTTGCTGAATTTGAAATGTAAGCTGTGACTTAATGAAATTACTTGATGTTGTTTGATTAACTTCTAGTTCTAGTCTTTGAAGTATTTCTTTATAGTTGTCAAGATCAACTTTGTGAATTAGTTTTAGGTTCCCATTTAATATATGTCCTACGCCTTCTTTTATTGTAACCAAAGGTGAATTATATTCATATACCTGAAGGGCCTTGGTTGATACCCTAAGGAGAAAGCTGAAAAGAAAAAGGTTTTTGTTAGTTGGATGAATTTTTTATGTGTGCCTTGTGGATTCTTCTTCCGCTTTCTGTTGTTATAGTAACTTTATTATCCCTAGCGATTGTTTCTTTTTTGTAGAGAGGCTTATTTTTGCTTTTTATTTGTTTATTAACAACAAAAATGGTTTTGCCAGGTTGGTATGATTTGGGCATTTTTCTTTTATATTTCTCCCTATTTATTTTGTATTTTTGGTTTTTTCGAATTTTTTCTATGAGATCTTCTTGCACCTTTTCTTGGAAATTTAGTAGATTTTGATAATTTATCCTCTGTGTTCTACCAAAGAAAACATCTGAAGGTTTTTTCCCCGTAACCGAGTGAATGCTATTGTTATAGCGATCAACTGCTATATTGACTATTTCTTTTAGGGTCAAATTTTTATGTTCTTGTTGTAAACACCTAGAAATTTCCTCTATTGTGGAGTGGACCCTTTCAATTGTACCGTTTACTTCACTTCTTTGTGATGGCGTGAAGTATGTTTCGATTCCCAATGTTGTTATAAAGTCAGTAATGATGGAGCTTGTGAAACTTGGCTCGTTGTCCATGACTATCATACGGGGTGTTGTATAGTAGTGTATGATTTTTGTTAGTTTCTGCCTTAAGTGGACAGCTGACTTATTCTTGATTTTAAAGAATTTAGCGAACTTGGTAAATTTATCCACACATGTTATAAATTTTTCTTTTTTTATTTCCATCAAATCAATATGTAGGATCTCTGCTGGGTACGTGGGTATCGGTGTTTCGGATAAATGTGGATTATTAGGATGACGGTCATATTTGCTGGTGTGACATATCTCACAATTGGACGTATATTCCTTTATAAATTTAGCCATTTGTGGAAAGTAGTATTTCTCCATTATTTGCTCCTTGTTCTCTTTCCAGTTCCTATGTGCACGTTTGTGTTCGTGAGCTATTATTTGGTGTCTGTTTTCCACATTAGCGATATCCTGCACGATTCTTTGGGTGATCCGAATTTTGTATCCCTGCAAGTGCTCTCTGTATAAATCCTGCAGTAGTTGAATTTGATTCTCTGGTATTTTGATACCATTAAGAATTACTGGTGATAATGTTTTTTTAAGTGCTTCTAACAAGGTTGGTCCGGTAATGTCCTTAAGGCCAATATAGTGCCGATGATAGTTTGGATGTGGCGTTTCATATGCAGAAGCAATAGGTCCTTGTGAAATGATTACTTGGTTTTTAAAGACGTTAAGGGGGGCTTCACAATGTGGTATTAAATCGCTGCTATCCTCTTCTGCGCTGTGAACTGTTTCTGTTACTGAGATGTTAATTTCTTGTTTTAACCTTGATAAAGCATCTGCGACCTTATTTGTAACGCCTGGTTTGTAAATCAACTCGTAGTTGTATTCTTCGATCCGTGATTTCCATCGCTTCAATTTAGCATTGTTGTTTTTGTTTCCCAAACTGAATGTTAAGGGTTGGTGGTCTGTTAGAATTTTCACCTTTTTCGCTCCATAAAGATAACATCTGAATTTATCTAAGGCCCAAACTATTGCCAAGAGTTCTCGTTCATTTGTTGCGTATGCTTCCTCCGTCTTGTTGAGTGCTCTTGAAATGTAAGATATTGGACGATCTTTTCCAATTTCGCCTTGTGATAAGACTGCACCGATAGCTTCGTTGGAAGCGTCAGTTGTTAATACAAATGTTTTCTCGAAGTTAGGAAAGATTAGAAGTTCGGTGGATGATAAGGCGAATTTAAGATCCTTGAATGCCTTTAGTTCATTTTCGTTAAATTTTATTGGAACTTTCCGTGATTGGTTAGCTCTTATCTGAGCGTTTTCTCCGCGAGTTAAGTTGGTGAGCGGCTTAGCTATTAATGAGAAGTCTTTGATAAATCTTCTGTAGTATGATGCCAGCCCTAAGAACCCTTTTAGTTCTTTTAGGTTTTCTGGGGGTTTGATGTTTTGAATAGCCATAATTTTTTCGGGATCCGCTTTTATTCCCTTACTAGTGATGATGTAACCTAAGAATTTTGTCTCGTTCTTCATAAATTCGGTTTTGTCCAAATTAACTCTAAGATTAGCTTGCTCTAGCCTATTGAAAATTTTCTCGACATTCTTTAAGTGTTCTTCCTCGGATTTGCCACCGAAGATTATGATGTCGTCAATATAGACGTAGCATATTTTTCCAATAAATTCCTTCAGTACGTCGTCGATCATCCGTTGAAATATGGACGGCGCGTTCTTTAATCCAAAAGGCAAACGCATAAATTCATATTTGCCATTTAGGGTGGAGAATGCTGTTTTTATTATGTCCTCATCCTTCATTTTAATCTGGTGAAATCCAGAAGTTAAATCGATCGTGGTGTAGTATTTTGAACTTCCTAGGCTTGCTATGGTATGTGTGATGTCCGGAATTGGATAAGCATCTGAAATGGTCACGGCGTTGAGTTTTTTAAAGTCGACGACCATTCTGTATTTTTTAATTCCAGAAGAATCCATCTTCTTTTCGACGATCCAAATAGGTGAATTGTAAGGACTTTTGGAAGGCCTTATGATTCCATCCTTTAGGAGTTTCTGGATTTGACTTTCAACTTCGGTTCTCATATTGACTGGGTACGGGTATATTTTTGAATATATCGGTTCAGTCGTTGAGGTTTTTATTTCTGCTCGAACGTTCGTGTCGATTGTTTCATGGTCATTTATAGGTCCAAAGAGTTTGTGAAACTTGTTTAGGAGCATAGAAATTTTTCCTCTGGATTCTGTACTTAAATGATTCGCTCCAATTTCCATGCTGTTCACTTGAATTAATTTTTTTCCTTTTAGTGGTATTGTAACATTTGGGGAAATTGTAAGTATGTTGTTTTTGCGATCAATGATGGCTTCTAGCTGCTTGAGTGTGTCGTCGCCGATAATTCCGTCAAATGATTTTAATCCTGGTAGTATGAAAAAGTCGAGTTTAGTATCATTTCCGAATGGTTGAAATAGTTTCGCGCTGATTTTTCTAGTAATTGTAATATCTCCACCTGCCGAACGGATAGTGAATGGTTGTTCTGTTGATCTTGGATTACGTGCTAATTCGGACTTGATGAAATTTTTGTTTGCCCCAGTGTCTATAAGAAACTTGAGCAATTTACCATCGGCTGTGGCATATTCTAGGTAAGGTATGCTCGAGAGGCTGGGAGTATAAAATTTAACTCATCTTCCTCTTCTGGCGGAGCTTCTGCTTCATATTCCTCCTCATACGGCTCATATTCATATTTGACCTCTATTGGTTCGTTATATGGCTCATTTTCAGGTATTTCCAAATTGAAAACTCTTTGTTGCCTCTGTGGTGTATGATATGAATCGTTGAAGGTTGGATTAGGGCGATTCATGTAATTTACTTGTTTTGTTTGTATTGAACGATCTATATCCATCGGAACCGGTGGTTTTGGTTGAGTGGGCCTGCTTGGCGGATCTTCATTAGTTTTTTGTAATACATTTTTATTGTAATTATATTGATTCTGGTACGGTGGTTGGTAATTTATCGGCCTGTTTTGCTGATAGAAATTTCTTTGCTGTGTTTGGTTGAATACTGGATTTCTTTTTGGAAGCTGGTTTATTGGAGGGGAGATCCTGTTACTTGAATTTTTGTTGTGTATTGGTATGTTTCTGACATTCGTATTTTGGATTTCAAGGCAAGAAGAATATGCCTCTGGTAATGTTTGAGGTTTCTGTATCATAAGCATTGTTGAGAGTCCTCCATTAAGTCCTCTTACAAACACATCGAGGGCGTTGTTACGGTGTGTTTCGCTTAGTGCCTCCATTGTTTCTGCACTGTATGATTCGGTTTTGATCTTGTTGATTATTAGCGATAATTGATAGTTAACGTTGGCATAAAATTCGTCAATTGTATGATTTTTCTGCGTTAGGCCAGATAGCTGATATACCAATGTTCTTATATCCCTCTTGTCTGCATAGTGGAGGGATAAGCATTTTTTTATATCTGCCCAGCTATTATCGAATATGTTATGCGATATAAGAGCGCCATTTGCACTTCCACGGATTTTTTGGCGGATATTTTGCAGGATTGCTCTGTATATGGGCTTATCCTTCACTATTTCATAGTCGGTTAGTATGCTCTCAACATTATGGATCCATGATATATAATGAGTAGGGTTTCCATCGAATATTTGCAGTTCTTTTACTGCATCTGGTAATTTACTGATGTCTCTTAGCTCTTGTTCAGTTCTAGGTCCTTGTAAAGTTGGTTGAACCATTTGTTGTGTTGTATTTATTAAGTTACTATTTCTTTCTAGGTTTCCTATTTGTCTTGTTTGTTGGATTATGCTTTGATTAATGTCGTTATTATTTTTTTCTACGTTCTCTATTTTTCCTTGGAGTTGTTTTATCATTCCCAATTGAGCATTGATAGCTCCGGTCATTTGTTTAACTGCCTCCTGTAGTTGCTCTATTGCGGCTTCCATGATTTTTCTTAATTGTTACTAGTTTAAATTTTGCTATTTTTTAGCTCAAAAAGATTTTTGGTGTGTTTTTTTTTATTAAATTTAAAAGTTTGATTTTGGTTGAACTCACATTAAGAGTATAATTCGCATTTGAATTTTTGCTGGATACTTCGTAGTGTTCCTTTTTAGCTTAATAATTGCAAAAAGCCTACTGCGGTACGATTGGTATCACTTGATGATGAAAATTGGATTTTCCAACTCGCTATGTTCCCAAGGTGATAGCGTTCTGTGGTTTATCCTGACTGGTTACTGGATAAGCAACTCGTTATGTTCCCACGGTGATAACGTTCTGTGACTTCCAGGTCCCTGCTCGGGCACCAGTTAAGAAATTATAACAGAATTTCTTATAAAAAAATATTTTTTAGGACAAATGTCCACTTTATTAAAGTTATTACTAATTTAAAGTACAAACTTAGAATGAATCTTAATTGCTAAATTTAACCTAATTTATAGTCAATAAATGCTTATTGAGCATTTATTGCTTTATGGGAATAATAAAATAAAATTTTCCCAGGTGAATATTTCATATAAAAAATATGCTGAATTAGCGTCTGGTTGAAGGCATGTGTTATATGGTGATTTAACTTACATATGTATGTACTTATATCTATGCCAATGCATATTATTCATTTGTTGATGACATAAAATTAAAACGGTAAAATTTTTGTTAGCAGATTTAATATTAATCTTATGTTTGTTTTGTATTTGTTTACAGTTTTTATTATTTTTTACTTTTAATATTATTTTTTGAATGAAAAAAAAATCATGTATCTACATTACAATAATAATAATAATAAATGGATCTATGAATGAATGTACATATATTTTTACGATTTCATTGCATATAATTATTTTTATTGAATAAAACAAAATGTTATTAAATTATTAGAAGTTATTTTGCTTTGATATAAATTATTATGTAAAAAATCTATAAATTTTGGCATTGTACTTTTTGTGTAGTGGCGGTCGGTCCTGTGGTGGAGACGGCTGATTTTTTTTTATTTTTAACTTATTATATGGTTTAATAAGGCACGTATTCATAACAATTTTTATTTAATATGAAAATGTAAAAGCCATTTTTGTTCACTATTTTTATATTATGAATACTAGGTCGTATTATAGGGATAATTAAAAAAGAAACGAAAATAATTTTAAAACAAATATTATTACCTTAAATTTTGAATACACATAATCTGGTCTCTGTTGTATTTTACTTATATAGGACATACATATATAAGGAAATAATCAATGATAGTTTTGAATTTTTCCGAATAAAAGTTTAATAGCATCTATAAAAAAAAATTCATTAAAAAATTTTTCGGCATACTCTATATAGATTAAGACTCTATATAGAATAGATTAAGTCATAACTATAGAATCGGCTTCTTGAACTCAAATAGTGAACTTAATCTGATTCTGAAGGGAAGCAAAAAAAGGAGAAAAAAAATTTATATTAAACTCATTACAATAAGAATAATTTAATCAGAATAGATCTGTTAATATCTAGCCAATGGTTTAATAATTAAGACACTAGGTTTACTATAATAATATAATGAAAGTTAAGTTAAGACACTAGGTAGCTTTTGGTTCTAATCCCGGCTGAGTAATTTAGAATAATAAAAAAAATAATATAGACTTTTCTTAGTATAATATAATTAAAATAAAAAATAAATATATAGCTCAGAATTAGGCGAGCGTGGAATCGAGGGAGCGTGGCTTCGAATCCCATACACGTCGTAAGAATAATTCGGACTTACGACATTTATAGCCACGCCTTAAAAGGAAAAGCTGTGTAACTTCCTTGTCACATTTATATGACAGAGAAATACACTAAAAAAAATTAAAAAATAAAAATCTCAGACAATTAAGATTATATCGTAATATTATAATAAAATAACATATATTCTTGTTTAAGTTAATAAATGGCACCGTTCCATAAGACTTGTACAATTGTTACAACCAAATAAATCACGCCTTAGCGAAACTAATGACTCCAGAAACTAAAGCTGATCAAATGTTAATATTAATTGATGACTATGTGGATACTCCTTATAGTAGGCAACAAGAAGAAAAGATTTATTTATATTTTATTTATTTATTTATTTTGAGCCAAATACTAGTCGACACATTTTATGGACCATTTGCCTTTTTGACATATAGGACGGCTACTGTATAATATTAAATAGCAATTAAAAGAAACGCAGAAAATATAAGATTTATTTATTCGTTAATGATAATTTTGAATTCAATAGAAATTCATTTTAATATTTTTATTTTTAGTTGAAAAGTGATTTAAGTATATATTAATCGTCCATTAAAATACACCTTGATTTAATACCACACACAAGATTACATATACATAATTTGAAAGCAATCCCATGATTAGGTATCGTATGTAGATATATAAAAACTAGAACACACCACAGAAAAAGTAAATAAAATTTCGTTAAATAAAAGCAAATTTGGTTCCACAGTTTCTACAATAAAATAAAGAAAATCTGTCGTCATCACTGTTTTTTTTAATTTTAATACGACAAGAATAATGTTACAATATATATTTTTTTTTCTATTCGGAAAGTTTAATTTAAAAGAACAAAAAATATAAAACTATTTTTTTTATTAGTTTATTTATTTTATGTAATAACATTACATTAAAATTGACTTGAATTACCAAAGTCCATCTCAAACAGGAAAACTCTGAAATTTAAAGAAAAACCAAAAAAAAAAAAAACAAAAAACAAAATTCCCTTTGGCAAAATTTATAGTTGGTACAATGACTTATAATGAAACTTCCTGTTGTTTATTTACCACCATCACTGTTAGATTCCCAACCAGGCATTTAACAAAGTTTTGTTTTTTACTATTTTCTTTTGTTGTATGTTTTATTGGCGTTTTTCTTTGAAAATAAATAACTTGCGTGCTGTTTTGGACATTTTTCTTAGTAAAAGTTAACGCATTCACAAACAAAATTTTTGTTGTGTTTTTTATTTTTGTTTTTTTTTTGTTAGCAGTTAGCAGAAGTTTTCTACTTTTTCACTAGTATCATTATTTAATTAAATGTAAACTTGTTTATTTTTTTTTTTGTTTTTACTTTCTTTACTATATTTTATTTAATTAAAGAACATAAAGAATTTTATTTATTTTTTTTTTTTTTGTATTAGTTTAATTTTAAGGAGCAAAATTTAATAAATGAGAGGAATTTAATAAAAGTGTTGTGATTATTTTGCTATAATCATTTATCTGTTTTTGTTTTGTCACTTTCAAAAATTTTCTTATGAAAATATGCAACAGATAGTTGATGGAAATGGAACGGGGTAATTATTTTGGTATTTCATGGCATACGTTTTCAAAACTCTAACTTTTACTTTTTAAAACTGTAACTTAACTGTGCAGAAGAAAGTTCAATGACTAAAGCCTTATTTAAAAGCCCTAATTTATTTTATTAAGAAGTCCGCAGTTTCTTCCCAACTTATTTCTCTTGAGTTTATTGACATTTTATCTTTATAGGAATTCCACAGGATTCTGCGAATAGTGTAGGATTTTAACTAACCACCTCTTTTAAAATTAAAGTTTAGAATGGGACTTTTAATATAAATGCACAGTTAGATTTGGGAGGTAAGGTTGTGAGAAGGATTTTTAGGCAAATAAGGTTTAGGAAATTTAGATTATACATGATGATTATAGGAAAATTTAGAAAGAAAGATATTATTGTTCTTCTTAAATTATCTAATTCGTACATATATGAATTACCAACTTTAGAGACATATGAGATGACGTATGGTTCCATAACTGTACGTGACGTGCACATATAACAAATTAATTTTTAAAAGCTATTCTAATTTCGCAGTTCTAATTATGTTAACAAAACAACGTTTTTTAAAATCATAATTAAATTTTTATTGGTTATTCGGTTACTCTATTCTTTATCCTTAATACAATGGAATTAACTTAAGTTTTACATAAAATTTTTTTATCAAAAATTATATTTTCCTTTTAAATTTACAATTTGAATATTTAATTTTTCTATAAGAAAAATTGCGATTGTTGTGAAATACGAATTCATGGTCTTTGATTAAAATTTAAAAGTTCGCAAAAATTAAGCAAAAAAAAATTTTATGGACCATTCATTCCGCATATTATACCATATACAATTTTTTATATAATTTGTGCGGATGAAAGTTTTATGTAAATTTTAAATGTTTTTTATAGTCGGTCTGCCGGTCACTTATTTTACTGTATCATATAGATATAATATATATATACAAAAATAAATTGTTTTTATGGGAATGCTTATAAAAAAAAAAGGACAAATCACAACAATGCTGCACAATGTTGCATTTTAAGGTTTAGTTTTAACCATTCTTATATCCTTTTCTTATGTTTCGAAAAGCACTTAAATTCAAACAAATTCTTTGCATTTATTGCTATAAATTGGACAGAATGAAAAGAATAGTAATAGAGTATAAAATTTTTTGTTGCTTTACTGATAGTTATTGTATTTATTTTTTTTGTTTTTTTCATTTTGAATATTCAAAATATCCTCTTGTGTCAGATTTTCCTTTTTCTTTTTCTTTTTTTTCTTTTTTCGTTTATTTGTATTTTTACTGTTTTTTTTTTTAATCTGATGTTAAGACACTATAAGTATACACTGGATCATGTATAGAAAATGAGGAATAAATGAACAATAATACCTAAAGTACAATAGTAAAGAGATTTTGAGACATGATGAAGACATTAGCCTTTTTTGTTTTTTTTACATATAAAACATTTTAAATGTAATATAGAGTATTATTGGAAGCGTATTCTGAATAAGAAATTAAAAGGGAAATTTTCTTTCAATGTATAAATTTATTTAAAAGTTAATATGAAAAGTTTAAATTCAAAAAAAAGAAGGTAAAAATAAAACGTGAAATAAAAAAAAATTTTAATTTTTAAATCTGTAAAATAAAAATTGTGAAAAACATAAAAAATGAAAATTTTCTTTTAGAGTTTTTTAAAGAGATTTTACGAGATTTGACAATAAATATAATAAAAATCTAAATATAATACAAAATAATTGTTAATTTCTTTTTATTCTATTTTAGATTTTATGATAAAATCCGATTATTAAATAACTATTTAATAAATTTGTTGAAGAATTTTTATTCTAATAGCATTTACTTCTATTTACTACAGATAAGTTGGTTAACTGTTTTTTTTTTAAGGAGAATTTTTAGTAGAAGCGAGTTTTTATTAATATGGGAAGTTTTTTTTTTTTGGGCTTGTAACTAACTTATTTTGATCGGTTCTTGAAAACAAATGATTTATTAAAAAGCTTCACACCAAATAAAACATAAGAACAGATTCTTCGCAAGAATAGTTGCATCAGTTTATAAAGTAAAAACTAGACAAGAAACTTTAACATTCAAACTCTAGAGTTATTTTCTTGTTATGTTCTTTAAAAAGTACTATTATTTACCAATTACCAATGTTCAACTTTATTTAGCTCTATATAGTACTTATTACTTAATTTTTCATTCTAGAAACTTCTTAAAGAGTTTAATATTGTACCTTTTGTTTCATTTTACAAAAATTGAAATGAATTGTCAAAACTTCGTATCGTATACCAGAAATAAAAACTGTTAAACTGTTAAAACATTATTCAATTATCAGAAATCATTTAAATAAAAAAAACAAACAAATGTCCATTATTTTCTTGTCCATACAAAAAAACTGTTGTCGGTTGTTATTTGAACAAAAACATCTTCTTGCTATAGGGGAGCGAAACAAATACAATTTCTCTATCAACGTGTATGACTTTAACTCAATAAATAATCCTTCCCTTTTTGATGAAACAATAGATTAAGGGATCTCTACTATTACTATACTGTATATTGTATTGTTGTTACTGTATTATATTGTATTGTACAAAAGAAAATTTTATCACTATTTATCACTATTTACCTTAATTATTCAACGAAGACAAAAATATTTCGATCCCACACACGTCGTAAGAGTTATTCCCCCTTACGACATTTACAGCCACGCCTGAACAGGAAAGGCTGTGTAATTTCCTGCCCACATTTATGTGGTAGAGAAATACATTAAAAAAAATATATCTATCTGATAGTTTCTTTTCTTAAGTTTTAGGAAAATGCTCAGATATGGACTTAAAAAGTTTTCAAAACTTCTTTCATTAAAACAGCATTATCGTGACATAGATATTCAAAAGATTCAACAGCAACTCTTTTATACAGGTTCTCCTATTTTAAAAGAACTTATTACGGACATAGAGTCTAATCATTGCTGATACGTTAGCTCAGCCTTCATCAATACAAAAAAACTAACATAAATAAAATGGTATAATCCCCTATAATTACTTTAGTGCATTAAAACACCTACAAATAAACTACATACGTATATTTTAATTTTAAAAAATGACGTAAAGTTTACACTTTCATCACATAATTTTTTTTTAACATTCATATAAAACCTTTTAAACATCAGATTCCACCCATACAACCACAAAATAAAAGTGAGGGCATAAATAAACTAATATAATTTATTTTTATTACTTTGTTCAAGATTTGGAATTGTAATTCTTAATTGAAAATAAAAAGGAGTTTAATATTATTTGAATTAAGAATGTTGATTGTGGAACTGTCATCAAGTGACATTTTTATTTTCTATACATATGTATGATGACAGTATGCACACATCAGTCACAAAACGTTAGTATTGAAAATAATGAGATAATAATAATAAAAATTTAGCAAAATTGCAATTGTGTATACAAAAAGTGAAATGATTCAGAAAAAATATAAGCAGTTATTTTTAAAACTGACCTGATTTATTTTTCTTCATTGAAAATTTTTATTAATTATGTTGTAATGAGCGTTTTGTTATTTTTAAACAGTTTGTTTTAGCAACTCCTAAAAATTCAACATTCCATGTTAATAAAACAAGGTAGAATGTAAACCAACGGTTTTTAAAAGCGCACATTTCTAAAACTTAATACAAACTGTTTAGAAGTGTGACTTGCACAAAAATTTGAAAATTTCTTGTAATAAGAAAAAATGTGAAAATAGAAAATTTTGGAAATTTTGAGGGGTCGTAAGCCCGGAATCCTATATAACTAAGAAAAGCTGTTAACACACGTAAAAATATATTATTGAACCTTTAATTTTCATGTCTTGCCGAAGAAAAATTTTTACAGGTGCCTAAGTTACAGGTGTCTAAAAATAGCAAATTTTCAATTTTTAAGCCCTAATAGCTCATAAACAGGGGGTGGTCCAAAAAAATGTTCTGAGTAAACTTGTACCAATTCTAAAAGTTATTTCTTGCCTCAAAATTTCAAGCTTCTATCTAGAAGCGTGCCGGAGTTATGAAAGTAGAAAAATCATGCAAAATTTGGTTTTCACAACGGTAAATTTAAATACTAAATTTAAAAAAATTGTATAATTTTGATATTAATTTACAAAGTTAAAAAAAATACCTGTCGAATGACGTTTTCAGATTGAAAAATAAGAACATAAGATATATGCATTTAAAAATAGGGCTTTTTCAAAGTTTGAGGAGCTGTAGCTCCGTAATGGGTGGGGCTACATGAAAAAGTTGTTCCACAAAATTATTTTTTTTATGAGACCTACCCATGGTTAAAATTTTTTTCTCTATCTTTAACGGTGTAGAAGTTTTGTAAACAGGCGGACGGACGGACGGACGGACAGAGTGAAACTAATAAGCACATTTTTTTAAATTTTTTTTGGAAATGTGCTATAAAGTGGAAGGAAATTAGTTGCATGTTTATTTTGGCAGTCTTATATTAAAATTCAGGAAGAATGCAATAGTAAGCATATAATAATCAATAGTTTCCAATTAGATTAATTTTAAATCTCTCTTATTACACTGAGTATGAAACACATCCAGTCACCTAAGAAGGTTCCTGTTAAAGTGAGCTTTAAAGAAACCCAACTACTCACTTATATGTGTTGCTACAATATTTCAGAGATGAAGGTCATGGAGACAGTCAAGATGCTTGAAAACTTGTGCTACCAACAATGGCAACTGATTTAACAAGGAAAATCTTTAAATAGAATTAAGCAAAATTGAAATATAAGTTAATTTTTGGTCGTTCATTAGATTTTAATTTGTATAATAATTTAAATGACATCTTGTGAACGTTTAAACATTTAAACTACTTTTGATAGGTATATGAAACACCAAAGAAGAGGTTTATATTTATTTTTAAATTAGGTTAAAAACATTTCTAAGTGTTTTGAAATTATATTTCGTTATAAAATCATAAAAAACCAAACCCGTATTAACAATAAGGATTTTTAAGGAGATAACTCAATACTTTCGTCGCTTTGTCGTTTAAATAGAATATATTAATTTAAATACGACTTGTCCAAATTAAACGCGCCTCGAGAAGCGTCGCAACGAAGGGACGCTAGACTAGAGCAACTTTCTAATTTTAGTTGCGTTGACAATCAATTTCTTTTGTTTTTTTTTTTTAATTTTGTATATTGTTATTAGTTGTCATCATAGACATATTACTAATTGATGGAACTATAGAACTATGAATAGAACTTAGGTATAGGCGTTTCTTTTCTTCTTATGTGTTTTCCTAAAAAGTACATATGCAATATATAATCTGTATACTCAGTCGTTTATATTATTAGACAGTTTCTTTCAAAGATTTTAAGTTTTTATATTACTCAATAATTAATATATTTTAATTTTAAAATTAAAATGTAATTTAATTATGGTTATTCAAAATTTTAACTACTTGTAAAGTAACAAAATAAGTGATAAAATTCTTAAAAAAATTAAAAATGAAACTATTTGACCTTTTAGCAAATTATTTCTGAGGAAACTAAAACAATACATAAGGACGATTCACTCAGCTGTTTCTCAAAATTGACTGAAAATATTTTCTTCATTGCCTATCTGTGGTTGTCATTGACAATATAATTTTCATAATTTTTACTAACATTTGGTCATCATTTTATTTAAAAAGCCTCGTTAGGGGTGACGCTTGAATTAAGCGAGCACTGGGTCATCACCTTAGACTTCAATACAAAGTATTCCATAAAAAATATCGGTGATGCAAGTGTTTAAAATATTTCAAATTTTTTCCTTTTATTATTCATTGATGAGTTTGAGCCTTCTTATAGGAGAACTTAACATAAAAAAATTATATAAGATTATTACTATTTAAATGAGATCTATAGTTTATATACTAATGGTTAGATCTATATCAACGCAATTAACAGAAAAAATGACAATGAAAGAAAAGTTTAGCAGACAGAAAGAAACTAAACTAAAGATTAATAAAATTTTTCCAAAACAAATTTTCAGGAATGTTCTAAAAAGAAAACTAAAACTGTATAAAAACTCTATGATTTTAAACTTAAAACAACAAAGTAAAATTTGAAAAATAAACAAAAAATAAAGTTTTTAACTTCTTTGACCTAAAGAAAGAAATTATTGCAACATATTGATTTTAAATGGGTATTTTCTCCCACATTCATTTTCCTTTAATATTTAGTTTTTTTCTTATTTTCTTTTTAGAAAACATACTTTAATATTTTGACCATGATTCGCTCCATTAACTGATAAACGATTTTTAAATGTCCTAGAATAAAAAATAAAATAAGGATATTGAAACACATTTTTTTTTGGCGAACATTTATCAATATTTGTTCAAAGAATTCTTAAGTTCTTCAAAAAATATTTTGTCTTTTAAATTGTTAGCTTTTTATCAATTTGTTACAAAGATGCGATTCACTTTTAGCAACAAAAAATAGAATGAGTAAAGTATAAAAATAATTGAAAAGAAATATTTGTAGAATGATAATGGGCGGCAATGGACTTAATAAAAGTCACGAATGCCATTAAAAATTAAATTATTTGGTGTTATTCAATACACACACATAAAATTAAAATGGTACATTAGTGCTATAAAAATCAATTTGAAAAAGAATTAAAAAAGATTTTTTTTTTGTTTTTATTAATTCAATATTTTCAAATGATTGGGTACAATCCACCAATCAATTTATTTTAAGAGCTAAAAAATTGATAGATACTTAAGTATCATTTAAAAATAAGGTTCCGGACTAAAAGTAAATCGTTTTTTCATTAAAAGAATTTTGTAAAATACCATTAAAAATGATTATTACTATTACAGCATTACGCTATACTAAAGAAATGAAAACCATTATTAGATTTTAAAAATAAAGAAAATCATTTAATTTTATTTGTCCTTTGGAATATTATGGAACTAATGTTTTTGAATTTCTAATATACATATACATATATATATTTAAGAAATATTTTTTTATTACAGTTTTTTTTTTTTGGTCAAGGAAGTCCAATTTAATCTTACGGACTAATTTAAAATCAATTACAAAAGTAATAAAGTGCTAAATGTTGAGAAGTGCTGAATGAGTCCAAAGCAAAATGCAACAATAAAAGTCAATTTTAAAATATGAAACTAAGATTTAAATTTAAATCGATTTATATTACAATTCCCTCTCAGATTACAGAACTATCAAATCAAAATGCAGCGAAATAAAAATTGTTAATGAAAATATTCTTATAAAAAATTAAAACTCAATACAAAGTACCGTGATGACTGATAAGAGATCTCTGTGACGTTTTATAAGTGTGACAGAAAGTGAATTCCAAAGTTCGCTTGTAATTACATTGGTTTTGTTTAAAAAAAAAAAGAAAAAAAAAGAAGAAAAATCTAAGAGTTACTCAAGAGAAGAGCCGATAATAATCTAAAATAAAAGACATCAAAAATGAATCTGATTTTCTTGAACCTGAAGAGTTTTCAACCTTTTATTGTATATACATACTTACTCTGCGGTATATCTTTAACAGACATGAGGAAATATATTTTTCAGATGTATCTCGGAATAAAACCTTGGCTGAAAATACTTTAATCTTCATATTCGTTTAATTTTTACCCTTTGGAAATTTTTTTTAACATTGGCTTTTTAGGGTAAGTATTAAGGTATTGTTGCTTTTTAAGGAAATAAAAAAATAGGGAAAACTTGATTGACTTAGTTAGTTAGTTATGAAGGACATTTTTCCTATATTTTAAGTTAATATTATATTAATAGTACAATAATACTTTTTTTTTTTAAATATACGAGTATTATAAAAAATAATTTATAAATGTTCTATTTTAATAAAGAAGAATATTTCTTAAAAGAAATATTATCAAAAAAAAACAAAAAAAAAGCAAGCAAATCAAAAAAGATATTCTTTTGTTATTTATTAGTTATATGAATTGTATAACATTTCACTGCAATGGTTCTGATACAATCACTATAATAAATTTAGCTTTTTTTTTGTATTTTAGCAATAATAATTTCAGTTATTTGACGTATCATATTTACTACTAATTTTTGATAAATTTTTATTTTTCATTGCCTTGTTACTGACTTTTAACATATTTTATTTTTAAAATAAATTTTAATTTAACACTGCGACATTACTCTTAATTTATGCTTAAATTGTATCAATATTTGAAATACGTATTAAAAATTTTTTTTTTTTTATATACAATCAAAATTTCCCATGTGTCCAATATGTGGTTCATTTTATATTGATCCTTAAATTTACTGATAATTGAACTAATAAATTGTTAAAATATATATATATTTTTTATTTTAAATTAAAACAAAATAATAAAATATTAAAAACGATAGAAATGAATAGTAAATTTATTGATTGAGCATTGAGCATTTAAAGGATTTTTTTTTTCTAAAATATGAATCTAAAAGGTATTTTTTTTTTATTTTCAATATAGAAAGGATTAAAACTAAATAAACACTGCAATGCTTAAATAAACTGAATAGGTTTGGATAATTATAAACTTTAATGTTTAAAATCATAACTATTTCTTTAACCTCTATTGCAAACGACAATGGCTGTAGTGTAGTTCTTCATTTTGTTTGTTTCTTACTAGGAATTCTAGAACACTTACTAATAAAAAACCTTTTCTTTTATCTTTCCATTTTAGTCATACATTTCCTTTGATTTGTCATTTTTAATAGCAAAACAGTTTTTCAAATTTTAGTATACAATCTTAGGACGTGGTCCCTTAGACATATAATTGTTTTCAATCGTATCAGATATTCAATCACAACTTAAAGTACAAATTGTTATATTCTATGATTAGAATTAATGTTCTATTTCAATTCAAAATTTCTTAAAAAGGCTTGATCTTTGGAAGAAAAAGGAATTGGTATTTGATTTATCTTACTTACATGTCATAAAACCTATTGAAGTTTAACAAAAGCTTAAATTTTACTGTTCCAAATTACTGTTCCATCTATTACGATTATACTGACATCTGTTAATATAAATACAAATATTCTATTGTTTGTCTATGTGTGTATTCATTCCTATAACAGATGTGAAGCACACTTGTCATAGTTGAATATTCTCAAAATATATATTTAAAAAGAAAAAAATATTATTTAATATCTGAAAGAGTTTTCCTGACATATTTTTGTTGTTTATTTAGAAAAATTTCAAAATTTTCAACATTTTTCTAAAAAAAGAGAGAGAAAAAAGTTTTCAAATAATTTTAATATAAATTATTAGAGCATATTAAGGTTCCATTCAATATTTTTTTTATATTAAATTCAAATAAAACGAGGAAGAGTGCAGTAGAGCAGACTGTGTCAACTCTGGGATACCCGTATGAACGTAATATATCCTGTTTCTATAAAACTTGATCATCTTTTAAAAACATTCAGATGTTTTAGTACCAAACTACAGAGATATATTTATGTAAATTGTGGAGTTGTATGATAGCTACCCGAATCTATTGCGCCTAGCTTCATTAAGTTCCAAGAAATGCAAAAAGCCTGAACCGGCTGCTTTAGACCAATCAAATTTTACAAAAGTTTTTGGCATGCAACTCGACACTTTTTCACTAAATTTCAGATAGCTAGCTTCAATAGACACTGAGTTATTTTCATTTAAAAAGAGAAGTTGTATGGCAGCTATCCGAACCCATCGCACCACCACAACCAAATTTTGCAGAAGTTGTTTCCATAAAACTTGATCATCATTTGCAAAATTTCCGACGCCTAGCTTCATTAGGTTCCAAGAGGTGCAAGAAGCCTGAACCGGCTGCTCTAGACCAACCAAATTTTACAAAAGTTGTTGGCATGTAACTCGACACTTCTTTACTAAATTTCAGATTCCTAGCTTCAATAAACACTGAGTTATTCTCATTTAAACGGAGAAGTTGTATGGCAGCTACCCGAACCCGCCGCACCAGCACAACCAAATTTTACAAAAGTTGTTACCATAAAACTTGATCATCATTTGCAAAATTTCAGAAACCTAGCTTGAATAGATACTGAGTTATTTCTATATAAAGATAGAAGTTGTATGGCAGCTACTCGAACCCGCCGACCGAAAATGTTGGATTTAAATAGCAAAACTAACAATTTTGCAAAAGTGACGTAAAAAAAATTTCAGCCCCTAACTCCTTTATTTTTTGAGTTATCGTGCGGACGGACGGACGGACGTACATGGCTTAATCGACTCAGAATTCGATTCTGAGCCGATCCATACCTTTGACACTATATCTAGCTCGACTCCTTTAAGGTGTCACAAACGTAATGGCAAATTTATTATACCCTTGAACATAGTTCATACGGGTATAAAAAAAAAACTTTGACTAGGTTATTGAAATAAATATTATAATTTGCAAGAAAACAAAAAAAAAAAATTAATAAAAATAAAATTAAATTAAATAAAAAACAAAAAAATTTTATATAATAAAGTTTATTTTCAAAGGATATCATCAATTAAACTTTTATTTTATTTTGTGAACAAATAAATTTTTCTATCGTTGTTAGGAAAATTTTTAAGACATTTGGTTTTTCCAGTACCAATTATATTATATTAATTATTTTTTATATAATATTGAAATATTTCATATAAATATTTAAAATTGAAATAAAATTTGAAATAAATTTAGAAATTTTGATACAGTGCAGTGACCAAATTTTTAATTTTTTACATTACCTATTACAGCTTCCAGAGATTTTAATTTGAATAATTTTTTAGCATAATTAGTTTAGCATTAATTTAGCAATAATTTAGCATATAGAAGTGGGCATTTGCATTTGGAAAAAGTTTAAAGATTTCAATAAACTTCAACACAAGGAAAGAAGAAATAGAGTTGGAGCCTAGTTTCTAGAAACAGCTAGAAAATGTTTAAATGTTACAGTATTGAACATTGTCAAATTCTTATGAAGTTCACTAAATCAGTCTTAAAATTTTAAAAACTTTTGGCTGTTATGGTACTTATGGTACTTATGATGAAAGAAATGTGTATTTGTAGCTGAATAAACCAGATCTTGTAATTTTTCTAATGCGGATTCAGTTATTGACATTGCAGAACCACGACATTTTTTAAAAACCGCTGAATCAACTGAATCAAATCTTAAAAGGGTTATCGATACAGACCTAAAAACCATTGCAGAATGGCTTGCAAATCATTGCCTGGCATTGAATGTTAAAAAACAAAATTTCTATTGTTAAATCTTTCAATTATTTGGGTCTTATAATAACAGTAAATTAATTTGGCACAATCACATTGAATCACATACGTCATCACGTGCTTACAACTGCAGACATACAAATCAAACTTGCAGGCAGAAGAAACTTAACGGAAAACCAAAGGAAGAAACGTCTCTGCAAATACAAGCTAAAATCTGACGATATTAAGCCAGAATTCGTGGCCCGCCTACAACAAGGGATCACCACAATGCAAGTGAGAACACAGGAGCAATTTCAAGATCTATACCGCCAAATAGGGGTAGAAATTCTAGGAATTAATGGACTCTCCGAACGCAAAGGGTGGATTTCAGAAGAGACATGGGCCGCCATCGAGAACAAGAAAAATTAGGCAACAATTATTAGCATCCAACAATGAAAGTTTGAAAAATACTCATACAGAAATATGTAAAAATATCAAGAAAATGGCAAAGAAAAACAAGAGAAAATTCTTCAACAATATCGCAAGAAATGCCTAAACGGCCGCGGAACAAAATAATAGCCGAACACTCTATAAAAATATACAGATATTATCAAGAAAGAATTTTCATAAAACAAAACCAATAAAAATAAAGAAGGTACATTGCTCACATCAATCCAAGATCAATTAACCAGATGGAAAGAGCACTTTGCAGAGTTCAATACGCCCTCCCATGATATACCACAATTAGAAGAACAAGAACTAAATATAAGGGAAGATACATCCATAGATCAAAGAGCACCATCTTCCAAGGAAATAATAGATGCAATTAGAAAATTGAAAAACAATAAGGCTGAAAGATTTGATAGTATACTGGCTGAATTGCTAAAAGCAGGAGAAATAACTACTGCTAACACTCTAAGGTCAATAATTCAAAGTACATTGGAGGAAGAATCAATCGCATCCGAATGGAAAAAAGGAATAATAATTAAACTACCAAAGAAAGGCGATCTAACAGAATGCCAGAATTCGAGGAGAATAACTATACTAAACAGCGTTACAAAAATTATCCCCTTAATATTATACTCCAGAATATATCAAAAATTGAATAAATATCTGAGAGAAGAACAGGTGGGTTTTCGGGAAAACCGAAGCTGTACAGAACACACAAACACACTAAGATTAATTGTGGAACAGTCAGTAGAATTGAACAGTCCACTTTGTATCACATTCATCGACTTCGAAAGAGCCTTCGACACTATTAATCGAAGTGATATTTGGACTGTTCTTAAGAAAAACAGAATTCCATCAAAATTAATTGGAATCATCAAAGCGCTATATTCTGACGCAGAAACGATGATATCACACAATAGCGCATTAAGCACGTGAATTATAACATCAGTAGGAGTAAGACTTGTCCACTTTCCCCTTTACTATTCATCACAACTCTGGATATATGCTTGAAGGACTTAGTCCCAATCCGCAAAGGTATCTCATGGTAACTCTCAAGCAAGTTCCAAAGCTTAGAATACGCAGATGATATAGCTCTTCTCATTCACTCAGCCACCGATATGCAAGCACTAGTTAATAAGCTTGCAGAAAAAGCAAAAAATATAGACCTCCGTATCAATATAAGGAAAACAAAAATCATGAAAATCAATGGTGCAAATCAGATACCAGTATTCATCGGGAATACCCAAATCGAAGAGGTAGCGGCTTATGAATACTTAGGTAGCACGATAAGAACAAACAGGGGTACAACAAAAGATATAGAGCACACAATTTCAAAGATAAGAAGAATCTTCACTAGATTATGGGTAACCTGGAAATCGTCATACATAACCCGCGGCACTAAAATAAGAATATTCAACGAATGCATGAAATCTGTGCTATTATACGACAGCGAAACCTGGTTGATAACACGAAACAATATAAAAAAGCTACAGGTCTTCACCAATAAATGTCTATGAATAATATGCCGAATATTTTGGCCAAGAAGAATTCTGAATCAGGAATTATTAGTACTATTCAGCCAAAAGCCGATTGAAACGCAAATATGTAGAAGAAAATGGAGATGGATCAGCCATATCCTCAGACGCCCAACAACATCAGTGGTGCGTCAGGCACTGGAATTGTTACTAAAAATAATTTGTTTTGAAAGCCATACAAAATAAATTATTTTATAAGGTACAAACATAATGTCAACGTTTAATTTGAATAGAATAGCAATCAAATCTTTTTTTTTTCTTCCTTGCCACTCCTCGAAGGAGCATCCACTAAATCATTTATTATTCATATTTGACTAAGTTTAAATAACTCAGTATCTATTGGAGCTAAGTATCTGAAATTTTGTAAAATTTGGTTGTACTGGTTGTTGGGTATCTGCCATACAACTTCTGTTTTTATATGAAAGTGACTTTGTGTCTATCAAAGCTAAGTATCTGAAATTTTCTCAAAAGATGTCGAGTTACATTGCAATAACTCTTGTGAAGTTTGGTTTGTCTAGAGCAGCGGGTTCAGAGAGCTGCCATACAACTTCTTTTTTCATATAAGCACAATTTATATCCCATAACTTGGTATACTTAATAAAGCTAGATATCTGAAATTTCTTTAAAAAATATTCAAGTTTAATGGCAATAACATCTATGAAGATTGGTTACTCTAGCCCGACAGGTTCAGACTTCTCGCAAATCTTGGAACTTGTGGTAGCTAGACAACTAAAATCTAACAAAAGATGATCAAGTTTTATGGAAAAATCATAATATATTATGCTCATATTGGTATCCCAGAGTTGACACAGTCTACTCTACTGCAATCTTCCTCTTTTTTTTTTGTGAAAATTAATTTAAGAACCAAAAAAACACATTAATATGAATAAAATTTTTCTTTTAAATAAATTCACATTTTAATAACAAAAAAAAACTGATTGTATTGTCTTTAATAAAATTACATTTTTATTTATAAATTAATTTATATAAAAAACAATACGTTTTAATGATATAATTACAAATTTCCATTTACTTGAATATTAATTCAAAATAATTGGTTTTTATGTTTGCATACATATATACATTAAATTTAATCAATATGTTCACATGATATGAAAATTAAAAACCATTACATTATACACAATTAAATTTTATTAATTACATTAGTCTGACATCAACGTATATTAATTGTATAAAATTTATTGAAAATGAAAATTAAAATGATTTTTAATAATTTGGTTGTAAAACAAACGGTTCTCAATATGAAAAACCATAAAATTTTTATTTAAAATTTTGTTAGAGTATTAAAGCATGTTAATTTTCTATCTTAGGTCATTCAAATTCAAACCTAAAAACTGTAAGTAAGCAGTTTTTAATTAGTGGAAACAAAATTAAATTAGTGAAGTCCAATAAAATATATCAAAAACTTAAAAAAAGGATTATACTAGTAGGAATCAAATAAAATTTACAAGGACATAAAAATTTTTAAATAGCCTTATTTATAGGAAGAGATAAAACAAAGGCTGTAATGAAAAAAAAAAGAAGAATTTCAATTAGGAGCCTCTAATGAATAAGAGCATATAAAATAAGTTGCAAACACCGCGTGAGTGTGAGTTCGAATACCACACACGTCGTCAGAATAATTCTCCATTACGACATTTACTGGTACATCTAGAAAGAGAAGGCTGTGTAACTTCTTTGTCATATATTTATGTGGCAGAGGACATTACAAAATTTTTAATTTTATACTGATGTATGTTTTGTAGGAAATTGTATTTTGGGTAAAGTTTTAACATAACTTCAAAAATAAATACAAAAATTTTTCAAATGAAATATTATAATTTAATGCATTCAATATAATTAAATTACATAACTCAATGAACAAAAATGAATAATAATATAATTCATTTTATTTAATTAAATATTTTTTTTTTTGTTTTAAAAAATCAGTAAATCATTATAGAATAAACCACTGAATAATTAACCACTCTTACTTTGCATAATGTTTCACTATTAAATTGTATCACTTTTTTTTTAAATGACCGTATAAATAATTCAATTTTGTAGAAATATTATAATGCATATTAAATTAAAAACAAAAATTTTAGAATTAAAAGAAAATGTTATATAGTGGCTCATTAGATTTCAGAAATTACAATATTAATTTGAAAATAATAAAATTAAAGAATTTGTGTTGCGCGAGGGTGTACTGCGAATGCCAGTTTATAATAATCATATTTTATCATAAACCTATTTTTTAAGATTCTGTTTTTTGAAATCCTGTTTTTTAAAATCCTGTTTTTTCTTAAATTCTACTTTTTTTAAATTCTGGAAAAGGCGTATAACCCTGATTTCGACCCCAATTCTAAAATCCCTTCTAATTCAGAATCGCATATTTATAAATATTCTGGAAAAAGCATATAACCCTGCTTTTGAATTTTTTGTTTCTTGGGAAAGCATATAACCCTGCTTTTGTAATGTCAGCTTCTTACTGACTAAACCTACCTCCCCCTTTAGCCAATACAATCGGATGAAACCCCTACCTGCTAACGCAGTATATTGGCTAGGGAATAAGGTTAGGGATAGGACAATAGGATGCGAAAACATTGGATTGGGAGTGGGATTGTAACTTTTAAATCCCTCCTAATCTATAATCTCTGATATACATATATACAAATATTCTGGAAAAAGCGTATAACTTTGATTTTGAATATAACTGTAAAATCCTTCCAATTATTTCTTTAACATAGATAACCGCCGGAGTTTAAAAAAACAGGATTTTCAAAAACAAGACTTTAAAAACAGGATTTTATCATATTTTGTTAAAACAAGGATTGTAATAAAACGGCTTTTGATACAATCCCTTGCGAGATAATTCAGGTAAATAGTAAAGAGGATTAAAATCAAAACTTAACTTACACTAATACAGATAAACTTTATTTTACAGTAGAAATTATTTTGAATCTTTAGTGTCAACACGATACAACAATTTTCAGTGATTCCTTTTAAAAATAAAAAGAAATTCTACTAATGAAAATCTTAAATTTGATTAAATTTTTGAAAATTATTAAAAGTAAATGACAAAATCAATATTATCTGATAGATTTATTTCATGATTAAATGAAATAATAAATTGAAAAAGAGTTCTAAATTAAAATAATACTTGCTACTTTTTTTAAAGAATTAAATTTTTGTAAACAAATTTTTCCTTCATTTTTGACTAAAATTCTTTGAATAACAAATTTCCTTGTGTATTTTTATTTTTTATTTTTAGTTTTATACTTTATTACAGTTAATCCAATTTTCTTAAAAGTATTTTCCATTCAAATTTAACTAACTGTGTATCAAGAGGAAAAAAAAAAAAAATACAAATGTAAATTCGTAATAGTAGAAACGCATATTTCAAGAAAATTAAATAAAGTTTTTTACTTTTCCTATTGCAAATGAAATCCAATAAAAACACTTTGATTTAAGGTATGGAATAAATAAAATTTACGAAAATTTAAATACGGGAAAAAAATAAAAAAAAAATTATTTTAAAAAAAATATAGTTTAATTTTTGAAATTAAAAAGAAACTTTTATCAAAAAAAAACAAAACACATTTACCAAATTTAAAACTTTGCAGAGCGCCTGAAAATATGCAATATTTAAAAAAATCAATATGGAAAATACTAATATTGCTTAAAATAATAATCTTTTCTGACAGTTTAAGCGCCTTGAATGCAATAAAAAATCTCAATAATAAACAACCCATTGTCAGGTTTATCAGGAATGCATTAGAGAACTCTAGAAAAAACATCAAACTGATATGGGTACCAAGTCACCAGGGCATAGCCGGAAATGAAAAAGCTGACGAAGAAGCAAAACGAGCCATAAAATCACCATCTACTCTCCAACTTACTTTCTTTTTAAAAGAAAAGACCAATGAATTAGAAAGAAAGTTGTTACTTCCCAGGCAACTGAAATTGAATACTTCCAACAACTTCCTAAAATGTCATTGGCTTCAAGTTGTACCTCCCACTTATAGTGTGGGAAACAAAAGAGTCATAGAAAGAAAAATTTGCAGAATCCGTTTAGGACACACTTTTTTTACTAAAAGACATATATTTGAAAATAGTAACCCGCCAATATGCCCCAATTGTCAGAGTCAACTAACAGTCAAACATATGTTCCATGAATGCTACATTACAAAAAATTTTGCTCAGAGTAATTCAATAGATCTAAAGAATATCTTAGTTCCAACATTAGAAAATGCAAACAAAATCCATAAAATTTGTACAATATTTAAAATCTGGGATAAAATTTAATTTTTACCTAAAATAGTTTAGCTCTCAATTCTGTATAAACTGTAATATAATTGCTATGTTAATGTGTTATTAAACAAAATATTGTAAATAAAGTAAATAAATGTAAATAAATCTTAAATTCTAATTGTAACCACAAAACAACAAACCTAACGAATCCTAGCAAAATTATTGAACTAATCAAATATAATGTAAATATAAAAGAAAAAATTAACTTAAGATAACACTTATAGTATAATATAATATAATAAATATAAAACATTGAACTGTAAATAGCACTGTCAAGCCCAAAATGGCCTTAGGGCTCTACTGATATTATAACAATTAATTGTATAATGTTAGACTTAAATAAATAAATAAAATAATATTGCTTAAGTTGTTTTTTCTGTAATATTGGAATATAAATAAATAAACAAATAAAAATATGCTAGGAAAATGGGGATATGATGAATCATGTAGAAAAGGGAGAATATATGGGGATTCTATTCTTATTATTGGATTTTATCTCAATTAATTCGCACTCAATTACTTCGAGAGTCTAAGTCTTATCACGAAAACCAAATATAAAATGTTTTACTTTTAGATTAGGATAGGATTTGAATCTGGATCAGCTCACTAACTACTGAAATAACTGTTCACAATTATCTTTAAATAAGTTTTAATATTGAGTTTATTGAATGAAGGATTAAATAGAGCGAGTTCGTAATTTTATTTTTACATATTTTTTTTTTTGTATGATTATGAATTCCACTTTCAACATACATATAATTCAACTTTAATATTGCTCTAGTTATTAGACATAAATTGATCACAATTCAAATTTTTCAATTAATTTTATAAGGACGATTTTGAAAACTCTTTTCATATCATAAATGTAATTCTTAATTTTTTGGAAACAATGTAAATTATAAAGAATCTCATACTATTAAAATTAAATGACAATTATCTTATTCTTATAGTAATTTAAAACATATGTGTTATATATATACTTTAATAAAGAAAGAAAATTCTATCATTTTAATTTAAATGCGATTGCAATGTTATGAACTATAACGATTATCTTTATAGTTTTTTTTATTCTTTTAGAAATCGTTTAATTGTATTTTTAATAACCATCTCATTAATACCAATGTTCTTTCCAAAAATTTTAAATGTGAAATTTCAATTAAGAAATCACACAGTAAAATTTTCAAATTTTATTTAAAAAAAAAAAAAAAAAAGTTTCTCTTGGCAATGAAGGATTAAATGATTTTAATTTTAAAATAATTTTAAAAACTTTCTGATCCCTAATTAATGAAAAGAAAAACCGTCATTAAAATTTAAAATGAAAATTTTCTTTTTGTATAATTATGTTTTTTCGTATAGTTTTTATATGCATGCTAAACGATCTTAAAATCTTTTTCTATATTAAAAAAAAGGAAGAATTTTACGAGAAAAATATGGTTAAAATCTTTTTCAAAACTGCAGTTATGCAAACATTAATCCCATTAATTTAATGATGATAATTTTTAAAAATATATTTTTATTCAGTTGAAAATAGAATCTTTTAAGAGAAAAAAAGAAAAAATGTTTCGTATTGAATTTGTTGAATACATTAAATAAAATTTCGTTTATTTGTTATAATATTTTGAAGAATAATTCAGATACTTTCAGATTTCAGTTTGACTTTACTCATTATAACTTATACTTTTTAAGTTTAATTAAAATATACAAAAAAATATGCGGTTAAATGGCTGACGACAGTCGAGACAAAACTATTTTTATGCATCTCCTTCAGTCGAGAGCATAAGATGATGCAAAAAGTAGTAAAGAACTCTTAAAGAATACAAAAGTATTCAAAAATTTTCTTTATATATAATTGTAATTTTATAGTGTAAAATATTTAGTACATGATATAAAATTATAAATTTGTTCTCTAGTTTCAAATCCCACGATATCCAATTTCTAAAAAAAAAAGGAACGGATATATTATTATCGTGTAAAATGTGTAGACGAACACAATGATATATTCAGTACATTTAAAAACACCTCACCACCTTTTCTCGGGACACCTTTCTCGGGATGTAGAAAATCGAAGTCAAAGTTAAGGTTTTTTTTTCATTATAACTTGTACATATAATATACATTATATCCCACACAAAATATTTATGATTTAGTTCAGAATTCATTATGTTCACTTAATAATAAATAATGTGTATTTTATAAAATTCCGTTACTATTTTGATATATGAATAGCTGCATTTTGAATTTTCGATACTGCAATTTAATTCAGTTTTCAATTTTAATTTAAAAAGTGAAGATGCGAATAATAGTTACATAAAATTAAGTAATAATTTAAATAATTAAGTAACTAAACTAAACTATAGCTATAAAATATGGAAAATAGTGATTGAATAATAGTGATTCAATATGATAGTAAAACACGGAAGAAAAAAATTAACAAAAATTTATGGAAAAGTGAAAGAGAAAAGACTAAAAGGTAAGTTCATCTCTAACTCAGGAACTAAAATTTACAAATGTCATGAACTCAAATCAAGAGATATTATGACTTTTGCGAAAGGATTTTATACAATTCCATCAAAAATAGCTCAAGATTTCATTTATATTAACATATACTAGTGTAGCTCCACCAAAACGCAGGCATGTTGAAACTTTCAAAAGGAATACATGCGCTCAATATTTTATGAGAAAAATTAACTACCGTTAATGCTGTTAGAATTTGTCAAAAAGCATTTTGCGATATATTAACAATTAAAAGGGATAGAGTAATTGGAGTCTTAAAACGCCATTTAGATACTGGTTCTGGCTCCAAATGAAAGTCGTGGGGGAAATCGAAAATCTCTTAAAAATCTTGAGAAAAAAAATGCAGTAATAGATTTTATAAAGAAGTTCAAAATTGTCAAAATACACTACTGTAGAAATAAAATGAGCAATATTTACCAGGAGAACTTAATTTAAAAAAAATATATCGCATGTATATAAATGGAATGGAATGGATGGTAGGTGATGGTTTAAAAGTCAAGGAAAGCTATTTTCGAAACATTTTTAATAATAATTTTAATATTGGTTTTAAGATTCCTTCTTTAGATCAATGTTCAAAATGTATTATGCTAAATGAAAATAAAAAAATTGAGAAAGATTTCAATAAGCGACAAAAATATTTAATTGAAAAAACTATTCATAAAAGACGTGCCAAGGTTTTTTTTATTTTGCTGAGAGAAGAAAAAATGACCTTCTAACGATTTCTTCTGATTACCAAAAAAATATGGTTTTGCCTAACGTACCTGACCAGGCAGCTTATTATTCCAGACAATTATATATGTACAACTTTGGACTAGTAGTGGGATCATCTAAGGCATCAATAACAAAAATAACGTATTTTTTTATAAATAAACCAAAAATAAATTTCAGAAAGATTCTAATCAAATTGCTTTGGCAGTATATAGTCATCTTTGTACCATTGAAAATTCTGATATAATATCTCGAATACGGTTAGCAGCTGATGGATGCGGCGGCCAAAATAAAAATACTACTATGGTTGGAATGATTTCATTTTGGCTGCTAAATAAAGCACCTACAAACATTAAAATAGTTGAATTGCTTTTTCCAATCCCTGGCCATTCATACATTCCACCAGATAGAGCTTTTGCTTTGGTAGAGAAAGTTGTAAGTTGTAAAAATATTGATTTATTTGACAATTTAGTACTGAAAATTTAAAGTTTTAGGTAAAAAGAAAGCAAACTATCATTCAACCTGAGGAATATGTCGATATATTTAACGAACATGCGACAGTTATTGAACTGGGAAGTGTTAATTGCCCAATTTTCGACTGGAAAACCGAAATTTCAAATGATTTTGGACCTACTACATCATGGCATTTCAAATTCAATGAAGCGAAAAGATTAATAATATCAAAAACGAATAGTACTGTAAAGATTCGTGGTGAACCGTTCTATATTTAAAAATTGGAACTTCACAATCTATTCAAAAAAAAGGAAAATATTTAAGTAAAATTTAAGCCAGATGTAGCTGTAACTTAAGAAAAACTTAAGGATGTAGAAAATCTCCACAAGAAACACTTTGGACCAAATTGGAAAGATTCTCAAAATTTAAAATTTTATCGAGAACTTGTTGAAATGAATATAAATCATGAAATCACTGAAAAAAATTAATCAAAATATTTGATAATTGAACTTTGTGAACCTCTAACATCACAAGCTAAATAGTACAGATATTAATCAATAAATTCCATATTCATATATTATTAGAAAGTATATTTGTGCCAAAATAATCATAAAACAGGATCTGTGAATTTCTGAAAAAAAAAAAATCTATATCAAAATAAAATAAGAAGTGCAAATAGAGTACCTAGAGTTAACGCGGATAAGAATAGTAAAAATATCTTTCGAATAGACCAAGACATTAAAGCCGCTAGTCTCGTAGAGCAATTTTTTTTGAATTAAAAGCAAATAACACTATCTGGTAATACTGTCAACAATTGCAAGCAAAATAAAATCAAAGTGTGAAGCGAAAGTTGTTTCTGCCTCGACAATTAAGATGGTTTAATATTTCAATTTCAAAAACACAAAAATTTTGTTAATCCTAATTCCATTTTTTTTAAATGTTCCATAGTAATTCAAAAACCATACGGACTTTTGTACTGTAACGTAATAATAATAATTTTATTCTTATACAAATTGTTGCTATTTATCTTTTGCGTACTACGGTATAAAAAACGTTGTAGGTTATTTTTGTTTTCAGAGTAACTTCTTAACTAAAATGTCATCTTTTATTAGTTTTATTCTCAAGTGTCAAAATCCCAAATCACAAAATCCCAAATCACAAAATCCCAAAGTTACAAAATCCGAAATCACATAATCCCAAAATTTCAAAATCCCAAATCACATAATCCTAAAAATAGAAATTTTCAATATTAATTTTAAAAATTGATTTTCTTCATATAAAAATGTCAAAATTTTTACCATTGAGCCCCCGTTTTTTCTAAATTTATTATATTTCATATATGAAAATGTGAAAATTAATTTTTTTTATCAAAATTTATCAAATTTACATATCGGCATACTATAAGTATTGATATTAAAGTAGGGTCCAAAATCAGCGTTGCCCCTTTTAAGGAGTATTTATACATTCGTGTACACGAGATTCTGAATTTAAAAGGATTTTAGAGTTGGTTTTAAAATCAGGGTTGCCGCTTTTTCCAGAGGGTTTATATATTAGTGCATGCCTGATTCAGAATTAGGAGAGATTTTAAAGGTGGTTAAAAAATCTGGGTTGCCTCCTTTTCCGGAATATTTATATATATCCGGATTTTTACATCATATTGTCTATTATTTTGATTGTACATGTTTGGATTTTGAAAGTACCGATTTTGACACATTTTGATTTTGATGCATTTGGATTTTAAAAGTTTTGATTTATATATTTGCATTTTGAAAGTTTGAATTTTCTAGCAGAACCCATGTGGTTAAGTCTTTCCATCTTTCATTCGCTGCGGATAGAAATTGAAGAAATATATCTCTTTTGATTTTGTTTAATTAACGGTGGGTCCACCTGCATTTTTTTTGAATTTTCTTTTTGGAATTATTTTTTTGGAATTTCATACCCAACCCAAATAAGATTTATAATTTGGAAATTAGCAATTTGGGATTTTGTAATAAGTTGAAAAATTTTTGGGATTATGTAATTTGGGATTTTGTGTTTGGGATTTTGTGATTGGGATTTTGTTCATTTGTCATTTTCGTACCCAACCCGCTTTATTGCTATTTCAGAATATTACTCCTTTCTTAAACTTGTATTCTCTATATCCTAAAGTTAACAAGATTAACTTATAATTTCGCATGTAAGATGAATATTATTTTAAATTTTAACATGTCCTTTTATTATAACTATTATATTTAATATTTGCCATTTTATTTTCAATTTTTTTTTTTTTTTTTTTGTTGTATTGCCATGAAAATTCTTTTGGCTAATGGAGCCGAAAAAAAAAAATAAAAATAAGAAATATGTCCAATTTCATTTTATATAATGTCCTTGCATTAAAAAAAAAAAAATAGAACAAGTGTAAATTGTCGAGTTAAATGCAGCATTGAAATATTATATACATCCCATTTTCCATTTTCCATTTCTCTTTTTTTTTTTTTTTTGCCAAGATAATGTACCAAATAAATGTCATTATTACAATATTTTATTTAGTGACATTATAGTTAAAAAAAAAAAAAAAAAAAAAACAAAAATGTTCTGGAAAATGTTTTGTAAAGAATTCCCACAATACAAATTTATTTGTTATAAAGAATAAAGAAAAATAAAAAATAAAATAAAAATTCATTTCATTTTATTTCAATCCCCTTTAAAGTAAAACCTAAATAACAATAAGGAACTTGATAATAACACTGATAAATTTTATAAATTTAAGGCAAAAAATTTTCTTTTGTTGCACAAATTTACTGTTTTCTATCTTATATAATATGTGCGTGATTTGTATTGCGATTCAATATATGAGTATTTGCAATAGGTAAACTTTAAAATTAATTAAAATTTTGTAAATTCTATAGAATCTTTAAATTTTTTTCATTTTTGTATGTTTATTTTATTTTGGGTTTTTTTTTTTAAAAATAATGTACATACTAAAATTAATTTAATTCTATTGTTAGATGATTCTTTAACTTAAAATTTAATTAAAAATAAATATTATTAACTATTTTCAAAATTCTTAAAATTAAAAAAAAAAGAAACTATTCTTTAATATAATATGGTATTCTATATAATACCATTACATAACAAAATGGCTTACTATCTCGATCATCGATTTCGAATTTCCTCCTAATTGTATATTATGCAATATATGTTATTTCATATATTATATTTCTTTATGATAGTTTTGATTAACAAGGCACGCTGTAGCAAAGTAAAATTATTCTGTTCAGAAAAATTTAAATCGATCAGTATTAACGTATATGTATCCAAGGGTAGTTATCTGTTCAATGGAAAAATTAAGAATGTTCGAACGGAAATGTTTAAGGGTTGTATAAATCATCATAGAAAACCTTCTACTTATGAGGTATTTTCTATTCAAATAAATTTGTTTATAATAAGGTGAACATAATTAGAAATGATAATTTTATCATTCGTCTCATATTTAACTATATACAAAAGAGTAGTGAAATAAGCGAAAATTCAGTAATTTTTCATTTGTGATATAAGGGACTCGGTGGCCTAGTGGGTAAGACCGTATAAAATATGCGGGAGTGTGGGTTCAAATCCCAAACACGTCGTAAGAGTTATTCCCCCTTACGACATGAAAATCAAAGGCTGTGTAATTTTCTGCCCACATTTATGTGGCAGACAAATGCAAAAAATAAATAAATAATAATTTGTGATATGAAAATTTTCAATACATGATTTTTGCCTCTAGAGTCTAGAGACTTTCATGTTTTATATGTATTTATATATGTCTTGTATATACGAGTGGCCCAAATAAGACCTAGTGATGTAAAACACATATATAACACTTGTAATAATCGTTTTTTTTCATGAATTTTTTTTTATATATTAAATATATTTCAATTGTCTCTGGTTTATTAACATACACTTTATCTTTTAAATATCCCCATAAAAAAAAGTCGGGTGCAGTTAAATCTGATGAATGAAGTGGCCAAGGCAAATTTGAAGTTTTTGAAATTATGCATTCACCAAACGCAGCATGTCTACAATTTGTCTAGCAGTGTGCGCAGTCACTCCATCTTGTTGAAACGACAAATTAGCTTGTTGCTCCACGATTGGCCGCAAAAAGTTGTCGATCATTGTTCGGTAAGAAGCCCCGGAGACAGTTTCTGGCGTTTCATCCTCATTCTTAAAGAAATATGGGCCGATGACTTTTGTAGCCATAACACCGCACCAAACAGTGCATCTGATTGGATGTGACTGATGCTGATTGCCCATGGATTTTCAGTGCCCCACAATCTACAGTTTTGCTTATTAACATTTTGCTTATTGAAATGGAAATGCGTTTCATTCGACATCAAAAGATTATTTTGCTGCGTCAGAACAATTGATCGTTGAGAAGAATAGAAAAATTCGATAGTTTTAGTGCGTTGTTGTGTACTGTACGTATTCATTTTAAATTTCCCAGAGTTCAGTTATAATCTGCAAAAAGAAAAAATAAATTATGTTAGAAAATAAAAAAGTTATTTATGTTTCACAACAGTTGGTCTCATTTGGGTCACCCGTTACTTACATATGTATTTGATAAATATATAAATATTTAAAAAACAAAAATTTTATTACAATCTTGTACCATTTTAAGAGACATGGAATTATTAAAAAAATTAATTTAATTTAAACTTAATAAAATATATTTATAACAAAACAACAAGTTATTTAAGTGTGTAAATGTAATTAAATATAATTTTATCATAACATTTAAAATAATTTATAATATAAACATTTTGTAAATTAATATAATCTGGCACATATGAAATTTATTGTGAGATCTAGCATATATTGCCCAACCAAGTAAAAATGTAATCTAAGAATTTTTTTTAAACTTTATTTTAAATATTGTAAAAGTAAATTAAAAGGAACATAAAACGCAAAAACAAAAAGAATTAACAAATATTAACCATAAGACATATAATGACATGGCATATTAGTCAACGGAGTGAGGGGTTCAAATTTTGTACAGCTTGTAAGGATTTTTAAATGGAAAGAAAAGCATTCCCTGTCATTTAAATATATAATGTAAATACATAATATTTACGTATATTATGTATATACGTAAGATGGGTAGGTAGCGGCTGCATTTGCACACTTAGGCCAGTTTAAACCCGTTGTGATACGCTGGATCAGTGATTCTTTTAATTAAATTATTGAGAGCTTTTTACAAAACTCTGTGAATTTGTTAAGTTCACCTCCGACAGATTAAAAAGATTGTTTAAGAAAAATGTTTCTTTTTTTAGAGTAAGAGCCGGGCATTCACATAGCAGGTGAAAGATTGAATCCTCTTGCTTTTCATCTTTGTACCTTCTGCAAAAACCATATAAAGGGAGTTTTAGCCTTTTGGCACAAAACCCCTATTACATTATCGAAATTGCCGCAATTTAGGGACAAGAGTTTAGTCGACCGTTTGAGATCTAATGAAGTCCAGGTTGTTTGGCCGCAGCGCAAGTGTTAATAGAGTATAATAATAGTATTTAAACTATAGGTATGTAATAGCCGATAGTTTAAATATTATTGCACAATCCGATATTATCACTCAATATGTGTAATATTAAAATAAAAAAAATTACACCTATGTATTAAGAGTGTATAACATGATAATATTTAATACTATATGTGGTTTGTATTGTAGAAGCCAAGCGTTAAAAATTTAGAATATTTGGAATTTTAACCATAAAAGAAAAGGGATCGGAAAAAATCCTACAACGTTAATTATATCTTTAAAAAGATTTTCAAGATTAATTTTATTTACTGTCAATATTTGTATTTTATTGTAAATTATAAATGCTTTACGTTATAAAGTCTGATATTTTATTTGAAAATACTTGAAGAAAACCAAAATTTTCTACACTAATATAAAATTACAAATAAAACATATACCTATGACTTTTTGAATACAAAATTTTAAATTATTTTTGTTTTGCTATTTTGTTTAATTTTATTTGTAAATCGAAATTTGAACAAAAAAAAAAAAAAACTAAATCTTTGTGGAATGGAAAAATTTATTTGCACAGGAAAATTACATTTCACACATTTCTGATTTGCATATAACTTTCATTTTATATGAAAAAAAATTTGAATTTCTGACGTGGAAAATAGGAATTGGAAGTGTTGTTTTGTAATATACATAATATTATTAGTAAAAACAAAAAAAAAAAATTAAGAATAAAAATAAAATGTTTTTATTTAAGATCCTTCCGTATTATGAAAACATGACTGAAGGGGATTTGTAACCTAAATTCAAGGAAAAATATAAACTTGAGAATTATTTTATTTATTTCTTTAATGCGAAAATTGTTATAAAGAATCGTTTGACACCTATTTTAAAAGAATTTGAATGATTTTTTTACAAAAAAAAAATTTCAAGGTAAAACAAAATTTAAATTTTTTCATTTTAGTTATAATATTACATTTAATTTTTACAAAGAATAATAAAGTAAAATTTTAGTTTGTTTATTAGAACTGATTGTATTATAACTAGGAGCCTTAGTCGTTTAGTGGGTGAGAGCGTATGAAATAAATTATAAACACCGAGAGAGTATGGCTTCGAATCCCGCACACATCGAAAAAATAATTCCACCTTACGATATTTACAGCCACGCCTGAAAAGGAAAAGCTGTGTAATTTCCTTGTCACATTTGTGTGGAAGGGGAATGCTCTAAAAAAACAAAAAAAAAAACCAATAACTATTCAGTAATTCTACTGAATTACTTCTTAGAATAGAATTTACCTTATAAAAATTTACTTAAAAAAAATTAAATAAAAATTTGATCATTCTTTTTCAAATCTTCGAATAGGTCTACCCAATTTTATAACCTACACATAAAGTATAGGGTATATAAACTTTGGTATGGTGTTTGTAACCACCAAAAGGAAGCGAGTTAGATTTGAACATGTATATATATTCTCAAACAGGATCACCTCCTCAGTCGATTTAACGATGTCCATCCGTCCGTTCATCCACACAATAACTCAAAAACTAATAAAGCTATCTTGATGAAATTTGTATAGTAAGTTACTAATTACGAAAGGAAACTAGCAAACGAGATTATCTCCAAACAAGAAAGATAGAACCTTCAAATTTGGTACAATGGTGCTCCTTCATAATTGATTTATTTATGTCTCTGAAATTTTGGAGGATTTTGTTCATGGGTTCGGATTTTGGAATTTTCCGAACAATCTCCAGAGCAAACGAATATAAAACCAACAAAGGTAGAACCTTTTCTTTTGGTACAAGGGTGTTCTGTTATGTTTCTTTTTTTGTAAAATTGAAAACTGATATTTGATATGATTCGGACCGTGTGCTCGGATTTTGGAATCTTCCGAATTAGCCAAAGAGCAAACGAGTATACCTCCAAAACCAATAAAGATAGAACTTTTAAAATTGGTACAAGAGTGTTCTGTAATATTTCGCCTCCTAAGCCCTAACAAGCATATCTTCGAAATTAATAAAGATAGAAACTTGAAATTTTGTACAAAGGTGTCAAAGCATACCTCTTTTACGTTCTTAAAATTCGAGTTGAATAAGGAAGAAAAGGGAGGCTATTCAAGCAGCTGCAAAAAAACATAGATTTTTAATTTAATTGAAATTATTCAGGTGTAGGGTATTAATAACTCGGTTGCATCGACTTACTGTTACTTTTACTTGTTTATTTGATTCATATGAATAAAATTTTTCAGATCTATACAAAAAAATACAGAATGAATAACCGAAATGTTTGTAATTTTTTTGTAAACCCCCAAAATATAACTGAAAAACTGTTTATTAACAAAATTTTCAAAATCTAAATAGGTATGTAGTGGAAAATTTCTATGTAAGTGTATCCAAAATATTTATTTATAAAAACTATAAAATTTTGTTTAATGAGAAATTCTAAGAATATATTAAAATTATAAATCTTAATTCTCAACACCAGTAATATAAATATGTAAACTAATTCCATTTTATTTAAAATATTTATATGTCCTTGCAAGGATTCAAGATGATGATTCCACACGTAAAGTTTATTAACTCTCACATTTTTATTTATTTATTTATTTTTTTTGGTTTTTGTTGATGAAATAATCGCCTGTTTTTATCTTTTCTCTTTTTCATTTCAGCTACTCATCTTATACCATTTTTTTCCCCATTCTATATTTTTAGCATGACCCATTTTTTGATGATAGACAATTTGTTTGTATTTTATTGTGGTAATTTGTCATCACTCTATATGACAGGTTTTATAATGATCTTCGTTTCATCCATAAAAAATCCTTTTACCGTAATTTTCATGTTAACGGAATTAATAAAAAAAAAAATGTTGTTAACGGTAATAGTTAATTCTTATTTATATAGTATATATATATAAACAACATATATAAACAATATATATACTATATATATATAAATAACATATATAAACAAATCATAATTTTTATTATTTTCATAAAAAATTAGATTAGCATCGGGAAAAGAAAATTTTAAAGTTTATCAAAACTGTACTAAATAATAATACAAAGCAGTATGTAAATCCAAAGATTTTTAAAGGTGTACATTTTCAAAAAAAAAAACAATAAATACATAATATTAAGGTTGTATCAGCTGTACTTTGTTTTGTATAATTTTTAATTTTTCATAGAATTTTTTATGTAAGAGAACATTGTGAAAATCAAGAAAGACGAATTCATGATCGATTTATTTATGTCTCTGAAATTTTAGAGGATTTGGTTCATGGGTTCGGATTTTGGAATTTTCCGAACAATCTCCAGAGCAAACGAATATATCTCCAAAACCAACAAAGGTAGAACCTTTTCTTTTGGTACAAGGGTGTTCTGTTATGTTTCTTTTTTTGTAAAATTGAAAACTGATATTTGATATGATTTGGACCGTGTGCTCGGATTTTGGAATCTTCCGAATTAGCCAAAGAGCAAACGAGTATACCTCCAAAACCAATAAAGATAGAACTAGAACAAGAAAGACGAATTTCTTCAATTTTATTGAAAACCTATGTAATTAAAAAATGTCGTTAACATAATAACTTTAATTTTTTATGACAAACGACATAATTTACGACAGAATTTTCTTCCTTACGACAAACTTGTACAGGTTTCCAAGAATAGCAAATTTTTAATTTTTGACCCCTAATAAACTTAAACAAGGTAAGTAAAAAGATTTTATGTAAGGTACCTTATGCTAGATTTTCTTTTTCTCAAAATTTTTGAAATTTTGTGACACCTACCCATCGTTATTTAAATAATTTTTTTTTAAGAGTACCCATAGTTAAAATTTCATTGCTCCACTTTAAACCGTGTAGAAATTTTGTAAAATGGCGGACAGATGACAGAATGAAATATAGGAAGCAAATATTTCAAAAATGTTAGCAAATTTTGCTAAAAATAGCCAAACCATTAAAATGTAAGGACTAATGATATATTATGTGAATTGATAATAAAGAACATTTTTTATGTTAAGGCAAAACTAACATTGAATTAAGTAATAATAAAAATAAATCAACCATACCTACATATGTAAATGTATGTATGTATGTATAATATAAAATATAACAATAAAATAGAACGTGTGATATTTTTCAGCTTGAAATTTTAAGAAACATTTAAAAAATTTATTTAAAAAAGATTTCTATAATAAATTTTGTTTTATGTTTTTTTTTCTAACTTTTATCTTATAAATACTTAAATTAAAAGTGTTTTAAGGTATACTGAATTGAAGAGTATTTATTATTAACTTAGCTCATAGTTTTATAAATTTATTTCTTAGTTACATATGTACGTATCTATGTATATACATATATACTATATAGATTTGTTTTGTCCGCGAAAGTAAACTGATGATTAAAATGTCTTTTAAATAATTTTTTATAGAATAACCGAAAAGTTAAGAAATTAATGTCAGTGAGTGCTATAAGCAGCTTTTTTTCCTAGATTCAAGCACACATACTTACATTAGATAAAACTAGTGTATTTAAAGAAAATGTAAAGGTATAAAATGTTTTTTATATGTCATGTGATATAGCATATAAAGTGTTAGCATTAAATGTATAGAGATAGTTAACAATTAATTTGGATAGACGGAATAGACAACAATCCTTACACCTAGATCCTGCGAGCCGTACTGCAGTGCAACTATATGAGGTGCTCGATTATCATGTTTACTTCGCTCCAGAATGCTTTCGTATGTAAGAAATCTGGGCTCTGTAGCTCGCAACTTTTTCCTTGCATTTAGTCGGATGTTCAATCGCTTCTTTCACTGTAGAATGAATTAGTCCTATTGACTTTAAAACCACACTACGTCTGACTAGTGCAGATTTAATAAATTTGACTGCCTTCTCGTTCTCTCAGGGTTGTCTACGAGGATGCATTGCACTTTTTTTCCCCCCCCCTAAGGGAGGTGGGAATCTTCCAAAGACACCAAGAATGTTTCCTTGGTAGTGTCAGATTCTTACTGACTAAACCCAAATCATGTTTTAGCCAATATAATGGGATGAAACCCTTACTTGATAACGCAGTATATATTGGCTAAGGAGTAGGGATAGGAAATGGATACGGAAACATTGAATTGGGAGTGGGACTGTAAGGAAACAATGAATCCGCCTATTATTACTATTTTGCTAACAGTGACTATAGCCGTTACAATAGTTACAACATGCATGAGGTAATTATTGAAGGCAACCCCCACTGTCACTGTAGCAGCTATATTATTATTGGTATTAGTATTCTTATTAATATTATTATTATTTTACTACAGAGTCAGGGCCATCAATGTAATATAACGTGCCGTAGTATATAACACCTTCCTGCATGATATAACCAACGATAGCTCCACTGTAGCAGCTGTTATTATTATTACTATTAGTTATACTATACACATTATTACGATATGAAGTTACTACATATTTTTTATTTATATGACCTTACCGGGGTTTAAACCCAAGACCCTCCGATTTAAAGGTTGGCGGCTTAACCACTGACCATGAGTCAGATAACAGTGTCAGTTTGGCAGCGTTTCCTATCAGCTGTTCCTATATAACAGCCGCATCGATTGTTCAATTTTTTAGTTCTGGTTGAACCAGTTATTGCTACGCAACACTGACACTATATTGACGTTAGAGGGTTATAAATCTGTTCTTTTTAGCGGATGTCCACCAAACCAAAAATTCGTATGTTATCCAGTATAGCATTTTTTGCGATAAGTTGCAGGTTTTCCTACTGCATTTCTGCAACCCCATAGAGTCATAGATAATAACTTGTCAAGGTAAACTCCTAGATAGTTTACGCTTTTTCCAAATTCTGCTTAGATGTTATCTCTATTCGGTGTTTAGGAGTATCTTATCTTATCTCTCTTTTTCTATTGAAGACATACATATATGAATAAATACATATATGCATTTATTTTTGTCGGCGTTTAATTATAGACCGTTCTCTAATGTCCCTTTAGTTGCTATTCTTATTTTCGTTTGCATTTTGACCGTTGTGTTGTTTAAATCTTTTTCTGTTACCAGTAATAACAAAGTCGTCTGCGTGGCATATTACTCTCACATCCTTACATTTTAACTTCCATAGAAGATCGTTCGTTTCTAGCAACCGCATAAGTGATTGTAGGATTCCTGCTTGTGGAGTGCTCCTAGAAATTACTCTGCTTTTTATAAATGCACCAAATGAAGACATTGCCATCCTTTTTTCTAACATAGATTCGTTCCATGACTTTCCGTAACTCAGTTTACTTATTAGTTTTTCGATTTTAACGTTGTTAAAGACGCTGTCAACGTCTGCGATACAATCAAGATTTATTTTCACAATAGTTTGTATTACTACTAATTTTTTTTTTAATGCATTTCTCTGCCACATAAATGTATTACACAGCCTTTCCTGTTTAGGCGTGGCTGTAAATGTTGTAAGGGGGAATAACTCTTCTTACGACGTGTGTGGGTGTGAGATTTGAACCCACACTTGTTCGGTGTTTACAGCGTATGTATTTCATACACTCTTACCCACTATTGTCGCCGAGGCCCCTACTAATATTATTAAAAAAATAAAAGAATTAATCTAAATGTAAGCATAAAATAAATTCACTTAGAAAATGCTCTGTAATTTTGTTGCAAAATAAATAATATTGTTTAAATTTTTATTTAAAAAAAATACTTTCTTTGCAACAACACTTAAAATTTATTGCTAACTTGTAATTTTCACATATTATCTTAGTACATAAAATCACCGCTTGGGTATTAATAAAAACAAAAAACATTTTTTTGGCATTTAAATTTTGAAGACGCTCTGATATCATATAAGCAAAGCGTCATTTAATCAAAAAGATGACAATTAAATATTAATTTACATTTCCAAATCAGAACAGAATTCAGATTTCAGATTTCAATCAGCTGTGCTTGTAAAATGTAAAGATTAGATTTAACAAGCAGCCAAGGTGATTTAATGAAATATTTGAATAAAAGATATTTTTGTAAACATTCTTCATTCATTAGATTTTTTTTTGTAATACATAGTAATACAAATTTACTAGCCATCCATTAAATAAAAATTTAATGGAAATTTTATAATTTACTAAATAAAAAAGATTATAAAATGACTGCATCTATTAGTAATAGGTAAGAATTTTTTTAATTACAATTTCGACATTCGAAAAATAATTCCTTTTTATAGTTTTAATATTTTGTTACATCAATAGTTAAGTAATTTTTTGTAATCAAAAAATTTTATTTGAAAGCTGACATCATCAGTATAATATTAATATTATATAATTCTCAAAAAAATCTTTGTTCTCATACATACATTTTCATTCTTCACTCACCTTTTCTAATGCGTGTTATTACAAGTCGACTTGTATAATATTTTAAAAATGGTAGAAATTCACTATTTTTTAATTTTTACATAAATTCCATAAGTTTCATAATTACAAATATGATGACAAATTCCAAAAAAAAAAAAAAATCAAATATTAATTTTTTTTGAACTTTTAGAAAACGTTCCAGAGAAGAAGATGGGAATGGAGAAGATCATATGCCATTATCAAAACGAATTAATATGCTCCATATAAATAATAATAACAATAATAATTATAATGTAGATTCTAATCAACAGCAACATGACCATAATAATATTGAATTAATGTCAGCATTGCAGCAACAAGCACATCATTCTAACAATTATATGAATGGTGGTATTAATACTCACAATGGAAATCATCATGATCTACATAATGGTCATAATAATCATCATCATCAAATTCAACATCAGCATCTTAATCATCATGAACAGAATGGTAATTTAGTTCATCATCATCATCATTTACCATCTAGTCATATTGAAATTGAAAATAATAGTACCTATAATCCGGAATTGAATCAAATTGAAAATCCATATTATTATAATAAGAATAAATTATTATTTGAATTACATTTGGAACGTAGTAAAAGAACTAGTATTAGTAACAAAATTTAGAAATTTTTGAAATTTTTTTAATTAATTTTGGGTTTTCTATTTTAGAAACAAAAAAAAATTAAAATTCGAATATTCATTTTTGTTCAAATCGTCATTCATTCATTGTTCAATATACAAAAAAAAAAAAAAAACAAATTGTTAAAGAAAAAATTAAAAATAAACTATAAAAATTTTTAAAGTATAAAAAAAAAAGTTTCATAATATTAAAAAAAAATAAGAGGCTGAAGAATAACAACTACAATTTATATTTTGAACGTATATTTATAAAACAAAAATTTTTATTTTGTAACTTATTGAGCATAAAAGCATATACAATCCATAATATTATCATGATTTTCAAAATAAAATTAAATAAATATTACAAATAATTGTAAAAATAGAAAACAAAAATAAAGCATCAAACGAACAACTAAACTACCTAAAGTATATGAGTATATCATAATAAAAATAAATCTACCTAATTTATACAAATTAAAAAATTAAACTTCCAAAACTGAAAATCTTGCACAAAAAAAGAACAACTGACCAGTAATTTATTAAAAATCAAAATATATATCAATACTTTTTCAATGCATTTTTACTATTTTTATAAATTTTAATTTATGATATTTAACTGGAAATCTGAATAGATTTAGTTCATTTTAAAAATTTACTAATAATTATAGAACGTTTAGCATACTTAATTGTTAAGCTCTAATAATTATAATCTTTTTTTTTGAAAATAGAATTTTTCACAAAGTTTAAAACAAGTAAACTTAAAAATACAATTTTGTTTTGTTTTGATTAAAATTATTTTACATGAAAAATGTAATGTAATAATAAATATTACAATTATTAATAAAAAATATTAAAATCAGCATATAAAATGTATATGTTATGTATATTGTTCATAACTTTATAGGTACATAAATTATTATTATACTAGGTTTTTTCAAAAATTACATTTATTCTTAATTATAAAAAATTTAAAACTAATTTTTTTAATAATTGTATTACAAAATCTTATATTTTTGCTAAAAAAAAAAAAAAAAATTATTTTAAAACTTTATTTATTATTAAAGAAAATGGAATAATACAAAAAAAAAATCTTATATAATATTTTTTTTAATTCTTTTATTTTTTACAGATAAAAACAATTTTGTTTTTTTTTTCTTCCAAAGAAACCAAGAATTCGCCCTTGTTAGTGTCAGTCAGTCAGACGGTAAGGGAACAATGAATCCGTCCAGTTGCAATCCCTGATAATTTTATTTTAAAAATTATTTACAATTTAAATCCTTATATAAATATTCCGAATCGATGAAAACAATTTTAGTAAAACTCCAAAAATATAAATATTCCTATTTAGCATAATGAACTAAAATAATATGCCTAATAACAAAATGAAATCCTTCGTATTTCATTCTATGTAAATTTTTCATATTCGATATACACTGTTTTACATCTGTGATAATTTGCATCAGATATTTTTTAATAATAAGAGTGCGTGTGGGGAATTCACATTAAAATCATAATTTTTATTTATTTTCACATTAAACATAAAACAATTTTGTTTACTCTAATCAGTTAGAAAATGATTATGTAAAATATATCACTAATTTTAATCAAAAATTAACAAATAATTATTATACATTCTTACCGTTAAAATAATCTTAAATATTTTAATTGAAACAGTAAATTTCCTACTTTTTAAACGGAATACATTTCCTACGTGCACATCCCTACATGTTGAAGACAATGGACAAAGCGTCTCTTACAGTTATAATGAGCGTCAAATTTTTATTTGACAACTGTCACTTTGTAACTGTCATTTTCTAAAAAATGTAACCAAATCGTCAAATTCCTGTTTTTTTTCTTTGAATTTTATGTTTTGTTTTTGTGTTTTAATACTTTTTTAATTTTTTTGCAATGTTATTTTATTATGTTTGTTCTATAATCTATATGCATTTAATTAAATTGAAAATATTTAATGAAAAAGTCGTGTATTTTAAATTTTTGTATTCATTTATTAAACTAATTTTTTCTTAATTATTAAATTAAGAAAAATCTATTAAAAAATTAAAAATACTCAAGACAAGAGAAGAAAGTGAAAAAGAAGTGCCACAAAATATTTATTTAAATTCAAGAATAATTAAAAAAAAAAGTTCAAAGTAAATACCTGTATTTAAAAAACAAAAAAAAATTTAATTGTGTTTTTATTTTGGAAAAAAATCACAATTCGTTAGAAACCTATTCTTTTCTATTTTTGTTATTTTTTTTTTTTTGTATAAATTTAAAGAGAGGAACAATGAAAATTTGCATAAAATGATGATCACCTTTAAGAGCATAAATTTTGTTTGGTTGTTTATTTTTTAATGGAGTTTCAAATATTAAAATTCATTTATAAATTAATAAAAGTTTTGGTAAGTAGATTGTTTTGTTGTTATTTTATAATTTTTGGAATTTTTTTTGATTAAAAATGCGAAAAAAAAAACTCAAACATTTCCTGTTTTCAAATTTAAATGATAAAGTTTCCCTTTTTTATAATAGATTCATAACAAAAATATAAAAAAATTATAATACATACTTGTTTGATTTTAGATCTGACACTGGTTTATTTCTAATCACAAATAAAATAAGTAGGTAACAAAGAATTTAATTTAAAAAAAGAATCTCCAAAAAAAAAAAATTAAATTAAAAAATAAGACTTTAAAGAATAAAGAATAAATGTATTAATATAAAAGAATTAACATAAACATCCATCCCTTTTAATTTTTTTTTAGTATGGGGATAGACGTCAAAATAATTTTTTTATGAATGGTTGTAGAGTTGTAGTTGTTGATTTGCTATTGCTGCTATTTTTTTTTTTTTAAGTAGGGGAAAACGTATAAAAATAATAGAATATCAGGACGTAATATAAAACAGGACGTAAATAATAGAATATCATTAGAACAAACAATAAATATTATTATTTTAAATCAATTTTTTTTTTCTATTAAAAAATAATACTAAACTATAATATATTATGTACATGCTTTAATTTAAGATTGAAGTTTTTAAAATATTTCTTATTATTAAATTTTTGCATGTAAAAGAATCTGTAAAAATACAAAAAATGGTCTAATAAAAATAGATATTGCAAAAATAAAGATACAATTAATTATCAATGATACAAATATTTTTAAAATGAATCCTTAGATTCTTAGATGTATGTATGTAAATGAGACGAAAAAGAAAATGCGTATTTAATAAAATGTATTTAAATTGTTAAGGTTTTAATTTTAACATGTAAAATACATACATATTTTATTTAAGAATATTTTAATTGTTTCCCTTTTATAAATGTTACAGAAGTTTTAAATTATTATTTAAAAGGAAATAGGTAAGTATAAATAGAACGTTAGATTTCAGTTCATGAGCTTGTATAAATTGATAGAGAGGTTTTTAGATGGTTTAAATTTTTCTTGAACATACAATAGTAAAAAAATTGCATAATTATTGAAAGTCAGATAATTTCTTTATGATTTCATATTATTTATTCGATAGAATGACTTTTCTTATATATCTAATTCTTTTGTTAGTTAACGGCTTTTTACTTCTAAACGACTTTCTTTTAGTTGTCTTATTCTCCTGAATCTAGAGTCTGGTAAAAAACTTTGTTAAAAAGTTAGTGTACAATAAAGCAAATTTATTTTGTTGATTAAGAAATTTAATATTGCTTAAACATACATCCTTATTATAATTATTTGGTTACGATTATTTTTCTTTATCTCTTTTACTTTTGTATTGTTTTTCATTTTGATAATTGTTTTTTTTTTTTGCATTTTTTTTTTTTAATTTAGAATCAATCCGTCAAGAATTTATAATTTGTACTCTTATAAGTTAGTTTTTGATTTAAATCTATAGCTGTTTGCCTGTTTGTTATTAAAATAAGAAATTATTCTAACTTAATTATAAAAATAATATTTTATAAGTAAGTACATTTATAAACATATACTTAGTACTTATTTACTTGTTTACATAATCATTTACCTACCTAATAATTAGTAAAAATGGTATCGTTAATGATTGTAATAACGTTAGAAATTTCTTTTTTTATTATTTTATAAGTTATGAAATATATTTAAAAAAAAAGTAATTAAGTATCTACTTAGTAAAGAAGCACTAAAACAACTTTCTAATAATTACAGTCAGTAAATGCATACTGTTATTTATTTGTATTTTAATTAATTGTATTAATCAATTTATATATAAATAATGACTTGAGCAGAAGTGATATAAATTTTAGTTGTATTTTTCTAGCAGATAATTTGTAAAATTTATTTAATACATTGATAATGTTTATTAAATAAGTATTTAGTTATCATCTTCATGTTAAAAAATGGAATTAAATTGAATAATTATTCTAATGTTAGTTACTATACTTAACTATTTATTAATGTTAGTTATGTTAGAATTATAACTAACTAATCTAATTATAATCTAAAATCTTAATTAAAAATCAATCGAATCTATCATCGCAGTTAAATTACAATGCGAAATGAATCATGCAGACTTAAAGAATTGGTCACGCTAGCGTTAAGTCTCGTTTTCAGTTTTAATTAAACTTTAGTATAGTGTCAAAGTAGCTCAGATTATAAACTAATCTCTCTTAACTTACGTGAAATAGGGTCGAATTTGCCGCAGTCTGTAGAGTAATGTAACATACTATAAACCACGATAGATCCCATATTGATGGAGTTTTCTCTAGACCTCATTTATTCGCAAATTGCAAAGGGTTTAATATCACCGCTAGTATCTTGCTGAGCAAATGTAATGTCAGCTACTAGATGCCGTGACTGGAGGAACTTCAAATTGATTAAAGAAAGTCTATCGTCAAATACAGCGAAAGGTCGTACGTCGCATCAGCTCAAGCAAGAAAGGAAGATATTTATTTTGAACTGATTCAATATGTAAAGTGTTTATATTACGATATTGAGACTATACTTGACTTGAATATTTAATAATAGATGTTACACAAGTAATTAAGTGATATTTCGTGATTCAGAGAATACTTTTGACGCATAAAAAAACCTAGAGTTCAGTTAACTTTTATAATTATGAAATTATATTGACTCTTGGAATCTAACTCAATATCAAGGATTACTCTAAATCAGAAATAGAATCAGTTCTTTTAATAGTTTGATCCTCCGAAGGCGTAACGGAGGTTTGATCCTCCGAAGGCGGACGGAGCTCTTCAAAATTCCAAAAAAGTCTGATTTTCACATTTTTTCTTATTATAAAAAATTTTCAAATTATGGTACGGAGTCACAATTGTAAACAGTTTATATTATATTTTGGAAATGTATGCTTTTAAAAACCGTTGGTTTACATTCTGTCTTGTTTCAGTTAGCTTGTAACCTTGACAAGCTTTTAACTAAGCATTTAAGTACTAATATTTAATTCAAAATTGTTGTTTCTGCACCATGATTCAAATCATATTGCTATAATTCGCAATGAAGAGTGGAAACTAATTATTTAATTCGTTTTAGCATAAAATAAGATCAATTTTCTCATTAATTATATAGTATATATATTTTTTATATAAATTCTTATTACCTCACCTGAATTTCACTTTCTTAAATATATACTTGATAATTTATCGACAATATTTGTAAGATCTTTTATTAATTAAATGTATAATTTAAATATATAACTTTTATACTTACTTATTAGCTTTATGATCTGTTCTAATAATTAGATAATACAATACAATATAATTTAACTTTCCAATTATTTTATAAATATAATTTTATTTTAACCTAAAGCTAATTACCTTGATTTAGCTTAAACCATGAAAATCAATTAAAACTGTTACTTATTTATTTATTTTTTTTATTTTTTTCATAAATTTGTAATTAATTATATAGGTACATTTTTATTTTAGAAAAATATTTTAAGAGATAAATTTAAATATTCTATATATACGTACATTATATTTATGTATATTTAAAAACCTATTTATTAACGTTTTTTTTTATCTTTTTATTTTTATTATCTTCGTGAGTAATTTATTTGTTTATAAGTAAATTATACATTTCAATTATTGCATCACACCTATGTTTACTTACGTTTATTTAAAATCAACTTTGCCATCATATTCGTACAAATCTTTTTTTTTATTTACACACTTACTTGTAACATATTTTAAGCTTTTAATAAAAATTGATTTAAGTAACTAAACATTTTTCCATTTTTTCTTATTTTATCTTATTTTCATCAAATAAGAGAAAATAAAATTATGGTCCGTATGATCAATGGAATTAATCTAAAGTTAACAACACAAAAATAAGATACGTTTTTAATTTTAATTTGATAAAAACTTTTTATATTTTGATCTTCTCATTGTATTTCAAGAATCGAATTATTATGAGATAATTATTTAAGTCCTATTTATTTAAAACTTTATTTTTAACGTTCGAATTTTATACATAATATTTTAGAAATATAGAAGTAAGTATAACCATTTTACAGAAAATTATTTTTAGTAGTCATTATCTTAAAGAATTTTTAACATTAAAACAAAATAAATCTCTGTTCGTACCATGTATATTTTACTTTTAATTCGTCGATTAGATATGATCGATTATTTTTGTTTAAATCCGCAATTACAGGCTTTATTTTAACAAATTTCTTTTTAAATATAAAATTTTGGTATAAAGTATTTTTTTTTACAAAAGATGGCGCTCCTTTGAAAGTTCCTGTATTTGTAACTTGTTATTGTACATATTTCTAACTTGTTAAGTACTATTACGTCCTGCTGTTTTCTTAAAAGTGATCTAAGCTATTAAGGATTATTTTTTAATACCCGATCATATAATAAAACTATTTGTATGATGCTAGACTTTTGATCACATTGTTGAAGTTTTTCGACTTTCCGAGTAAACATATCACCATTCCGGACAAAATGACACATCAATATCATCCATCCGCCTTGAAGTATCATCTATCACTGTTTGTTAGTAAAATTAAAAATTTATTTTAAAAGTTAAAATGCTTAGTTGAAACTATGAAATTATTCTAAGGAAGCATATTATGTTAGAGTAAGATTATTATAATGTCGCCAAGCTGTTAAAATCAAAAAATTTAATGAATCACTCTGTCGTAAAATAAAACAAGAATTTTAAATATATACATAAATAAAATTTGTTATAAAAATTTTATGGAACAAATATTTAGTTTTATTGAAAGTTGCTACTTTTGTTTTTATATATGTATACATATACTTATATATATATTTTTTTTGGTTTATTCAAATACGGATATAAAGTTATGAGCATTATAATTTATTTTATTGATATTTTACTTTTAATTTAATTACTTTTAAATGAATATATTTAAAAGTAATAACAATAATTTATGAATTAAATAGAGATCCGTTCAAACATTATACATTTTTTTTTAAAATTATACTTTATAAGTATTTATTGATTTTTGCATAAATTTAAAAATCTGACCGTTATTTATTAATTAGTGTTTGAATTCAATTAATTTAGTCAATTTATAATAAATATTAACTATTAAAAGTACTATTTTTAATAATCTATTCAATAATACCGAACTTTTTAATTTACTTAACATGAAAATAACGTTAATAAATATTTTCAGTTAAGTAAGATTATAAAACGAAATCTGTTGCCTAACAACTACTTATAAGCTTTATTTTATAAACTCATTCAATAATTTTTCAAATTGTAACTTGCAATCTTGAATAGAATAATAAAATACATATAAAATTATATTATATAGAAAATGTCCCGGAAATAACTTTCCATAGAGCAGTAGGTGATACGGGAGCTCAACAAGCCAGCTGATAAGAGATGGGGAAGCTGTTAAAGAGCAGTAGGTGATAGGGGAGTTCAGCAAACAAGCTAAAAATTCTATAGAAGGCGGCTGGAGATCAATCTCCAACCCGTAAGGAATTAAATAGCCTTGATTCCATTTTTTAATAAAATAATCTCTTTTTAGTAAATTTGTGTTATGTAACTTTTATATTTTTTAAATGTTTTAAACTCCCCTATTACTCACTGCTCTATGGCAGATTATTCCCGGAACACCCTGTATAATAGAACTCTCGATAATAACTACTTCCTAATGTTCTATTAAAATATGTAATTCAAAAAAAAAAATAGTAAAAATAGATTATACAGTCAGTTTCAATATTAATTAGAAATACACACAATATTATTTAAAAAGAATTAAAATGCCACGAAGTAAAGAGTTAACTTTGGAAACACGTTTAGCGACGATGTTTGCTGATTATAAAAGTGGAATTTCGGCTTCTGAGCTTTCAAAAAAATACAAATGTCACAAGCGCACGATTTATGATCAGCTTTCCAAAAAAAAACTAATAAAAAAATCCATCTAAATGTACCTGGAAGAGACAGGAAAAGGGTAACTATATTTTATAAGATAATTATATTTTTGGATATGTAAAGATAAATCCAACCGAAAGTTTGAGAAACATTCAAAAAAATGTTAACCGAAACAAAAAAAAAAGAATTAAGCAAAACAACAATTTGAAGAAGGTTCAAAGAAAAGAAAATTAAAGCGTATGTGTCTTGAAAACAACCTTACTTTTTCCTAAAAACCAAACACTTCGGCTAGAATTTGCTTTGGAGTATAAAAACAAGCCTAAAGAATTTGGGGCGTATATTGTGGACGGACGAAATAGCAGTTTCATTAGATGGGACCTATGGCAAGCGCTTTTATCATTCCCATCCAAATGAAAAGGAAAAAGGAGCTGTAAATATTCCAACACGTCATTCAAATGGAGGAAAAATCATTTTGTGGCGATGAGTTTCTTATAATGGTTTTGGTCCACTTGTTGCATGCCCAGAAAAGATTAACGTAGCCGAGTATTTGCATATTCTGAATGATGTTGCACTTGTTGCAGGTAGCGAATTGATTGACCAGGATTTTATTTTGCAACATCATAATGCTCCCATTCATAAAGGAAAATGCATAACGCAATTTTTATCGGGTGTTGAACAAAATGTATTAAAATGGCCTCCACAGAGCCCTGATCTTAACAAGTTTGGCATAAGATGAAGTCTACAATTCCTCAAAAAATTTAAAAATTAAAAGATGAGACACATACTGACGCTTTTAAAGGCTTGAAATAAAATAGACCCCCAAATTTCGAAAGCCGAAACGTCTTCAACAGATAATAGCTTGCAAAGGGCAGAAATGCAAAATATTAATTAAATCAAGTTACATCAGAAATGCCTCCATAGTTTCCAGAATTACATTTTTTTTATTTTTTTGTTACGATGTGTAAATAATTTACAAATTAAATTTGAGTTCAATTGTAGAAGATATTTTGATTTCAGTTCATAGTCCCAAAAAACTTTTGTGGCGTGTAAATAATATTGAAACTGACTGTATTTTCAATAATAAAATATTTATCGATGTAAAAAAAATTAATTAAGAAAATAAACTAATAATCAAATTTCTTTCTTCAATGATCACAAAAATGGTAACTCTTACATGTTTTTAAAAATATGATCATTAAACAATTTGAAACCTAGAAAGCAAAAATCTGTTTTCAATCTGAAAACAAAAAAAAATAATTAAAATTGAATACAAATTATATTACCAAATGTCTGTTAATTATTACACCTGTTTAGAATTTTATTAATAATCATTAAAAACGGGTAAAAATCAAAATTTATAAGGTTCTTTTTATACCCGTATGAACTATGTTCAAGGGTATAATAAATTTGCCATTACGTTTGTGACACCTTAAAGGAGTCGAGCTAGATATAGTGTTAAAGGTATGGATCGGCTCAGAATCGAATTCTGAGTCGATTAAGCCATGTACGTCCGTCCGTCCGCATGATAACTCAAAAAATAAAGGAGCTAGGAGGCTGAAATTTTTTTTACGGCACTTTTGCAAAATTGTTAGTTTTGCTATTTAAATCCAACATTTAAATCCTCTTCGAACTTAATAAAGCTAGGCGTCTGAAATCTTGCAAATGATGATAAAATTTTATGGCAACCAATTTTGCAAAATTTGGTTGTGGTGGTGCGACGGGTTCGGGTAGCTGCCATACAACTTTTCCGTTTAAATGAGAATAACTCAGTGTCTATTGAAGCTAGGAACCTGAAATTTAGTAAAGAGGTGTCGAGTTATAGGCCAACAACTTTTGTAAAATTTGGTTGGTCTAGAGCAGCCGGTTCAGGCTTCTTGCACCTCTTGGAACTTAATGAAGCTAGGCGCAATAGATTAAGGTAGCTGTCATACAACTCCACAATTTACATAAATATATCTCTGTAGTTCGGTACTAAAACATCTGAATGTTTTTAAAAGATGATCAAGTTTTATAGAAACAGGATATATTGCGTTCATACGGGTATCCCAGAGTTGACACAGTCTACTCTACTGCACTCTTCCTCGTTTTTTTTTGTAATGTTATTTAGAACATTATTAATTTGGCCATTGGTCATTGACATTTTGTCGTTTTATTTATTTTTATTAAATACTTGAAGTTTTCTTCAACAAAACAATATATTTTTTTTAATGTACGTGATATAACCATCAATTTCCTATATATTCATTTTCTTTTTTCCTACTTTTTGTTAATTTGTTTCTCTTTTTTTAAAGTTTTATCATGTAAATTTTTAATACAAAACAAAAAAACAAAAGAAAACTTATTTTAAGGTAAAATATTAAAATTACCTAAGTACCTATACCTAAGTAAGAAAACAAAAAAAAAACCCCAATTGAGGTAAAATTTTTAAACACTTAATACACGTGTGACATGAATAAATGAAATAATTATTGGAAATGAATCGCACTTACTTATACTAAATTAAATTTAAATAAAATTTAATGATTTAATTTATTTATCATTGAAATAATTCAAAAACCTTTTTTTTTATATTAGCGAGTTTTTTTTTTTAACTACCTTTAAAACGATTATATAGAATTTCTTCTTTTTATATATGTATATACCTTACAGATCATAAAATGAAAGCGGATTAGAGTCGATTAAAGAATATTTAGATATTATTCACAGCAAAACCAAGGCAATTTCTCTTGATGTTTTTGGAGGATTCCCATATCCCTAAGGAAGCAAAAAAAAAAAAGAAAACAAAATAAAGTGAAGTTACAGTATACTATTCATATGTAATATGATACAGTATACGTATATGTATAACTAATGAAAAAGCACATTATGGAGCACGGCGAATAAAAAAAAAGTTTTTTTTAAATACTGCATGGTTAACCCGGACCCAATTATTTTTAAATAATAAAAGTTTGTTTTTTCTTTTTTCGAGTAGCAAAAAAGGCGGTCACATGCTTAGAGTCGTTCATCTTATAATATATAATCTTTGATTGAAATATTAAAATGCGTGTATTGCGAGCGTTTGAATATTTTTTTGTTTATTTTTCTCTTATACGTGAATAATATGAATTTCTCAATTTTACATAAAAATATCAAACTTCTATTTTTTATTAATTCTACAATATATATGTACGTATATATATATTAACATGCAGTTAAATAATTACATTAACATTATTAAATTACATATTTGAGTTGCACTCTTTTTTACTAATCCTAATGCATTTTTCTACAAAAAAAAAAGTCTATTTGCAAAAGTGGGTGCATAATCTATTTTTCTTAGTTTCATATCCACTGTGCATAGGGCAAACATATACGAAAAAAACAATAGGTGCAGTGACAGAACGTCCGAGGAAATAAAGCCCGCGGACTTCAAATCCAAAAGTTTTGGAATTAAAACCCACGGGCTTTTTTTCCTCGGACGTTCTATCACTGCACCAAAATAACACTACATATATGTATATTTTTATAATGTAATTTAATTTGAGTACCCAAATGAATGCGTTTGTGTTCGAGTATGTATAATATATGTTAATCAATTTACTTAAATTTTAGTATATATCCATTTCAAATCCTTATTTTTTTTTTTATTTTTTTGTCTTTTTTGGGCATGATAAATTCTTATTACTTTACTATCCACTTTTTACAATTTGAGTAAATTTTTGTAAAGGTATATATGGGCTAGGAAGAAAATTTTATAGTCACGTGGTTATTACAACTACTTATTGACATTGTTGACTGTAGAGAGTGTAGACATACTTTGATTTTAACATTCTAAGCGATTGCATTTAACAAATAAATATAAATAGGATTTGAATTTATTGAGGTTATAATGGTTATACATATTATGATTGTTTTTAGATTTTTTTAGAAAACTTGGTACGCGGAGTTGATAAGTTGTATCGTGTATGGGCAAGTTGTAAAACCATTTTGATGGTTGAAAAGTAAAGTAAAACCATTTTGATGGTTGGAAGAATATCAAAAATTTTGATATTTGTGGGCGGAGTCTTTGGTTTGTAGTTGAGTTGTATTGTGTATGGGCAAGTTGTACAAGAATCTTTTAAGAGATTATATTTATTGTCTCGTTTTATTGCAGGAATTCTCTTTGCTCATAAAAACAAATGTCAGTGTCAAGTCAACCAATACTCTACTAATCTAATCAATACATTATGAAATTTATGATTGTTCTCTTTTTTTTTTTTTTTTTTTTTTTAAATAAAACAAAATAACAATTTTTTTCTCTTTGCTCATAATAACAATTAATAGAAATAAATCGAATCGAAATTAGAATTAAGGAAGGTTTACTTTTTATATTTTTTTTTGGTTAGAATTTTCTGTTTAGTAATTAATATTGTGTTGCTATTTGCTAATAATATAATATCGTATTGAAATGTACATTGTATTTTAATTTGTACATTATAATTGTAGTTGGTATTGGTACATAATATGTAGGTAGTAGTAGAATTAAAATCTAAAAAGCAAAGAAAAAAGAGACCTACCTCATTTTTTGTTAGTTTTAGTATTTAGTAAAAAATATTGTGATTATATGTGCTCTAAAATTTAAAAAAAGGCAATAGCAGCAGCAGCAGGAGATTGTCTTTTATTATATTAAGATATGTTGTTTTTTTTTTAGACAGATAGATATTCAAATAAACATTAAATATTCTAATTATACTGTTAAAATATAAGTTGTTTTTTAATATTTTTTTTCCACCATACCCAAACAGCTTTAGATCTTACTTTAATAACCTCCACATTGATAAGACCTATAATATAAATCAACATCATTAGTTTTAATATATTAAAATCCATTATAAATCGTATTCGTATCCATATTTTAAAATTTCTTAATTCTTTATTCAATTTTAATTTTATAATGTAATACAATTTTATTTTTTTTTTTTTTTGGGTCCGATTTAACTAACCTAATTTCTTATTTGAAACGACTACACTTAAAATATTTAAAAATAGTAAATGGTCGGAGAGGGTAAATAGAAAAAAAAAAAACAAAAAATGTTTTTAATTTGTTTAACATTTTTTTTTAAATTTTTTAATTTGTATTTTTTAAAAGCTTAATTCAAATTTTCTATTTAAAATATTATTCACGATTTATTTCCTCTATACAAAAAAAAAAAAAAAAAAAATTAAATCTTACCTGTTCAAACAATAAAAATACATATTTAAAACTAAAAACCAGGATAGGCTTAAAAGTATTTAAATAATAGATTTATAAAGATTTAAAAAATTGTTTTTACCTTTAGTTTTTTTTTTTTTTTCTACATGAAAAGAATTTGTAAGTGATCTCTAGAATTTTAAGAAATGTGCTAAGAATGTTTAATTCGAATATAAATAATTACATACATATTAAATTAAACATATATACTTTAATCATATACCATTGAAAATAGGGATTATAATCAAGAGAATTGTTTTTCCTTTCAAAGGGTAAATACATACTTATATATGCATATGTAGTTAAGTATGTGTATAATAATTTTTACTTTATAACTTCATAATATATTATAAAATATTCAAATGATTTATTTGAATGAATTAAAAAAAAAAAAGGTTAAAAATTTTTTTTATACTATAACATAAAATTTTTCTGATTTTAAAGAACTTTATTACTGGCACATTTCATTCGGTAACTCAATTAGATACGTATTTAGTAACTAATCTCGATAATTTATTTTTAATTTATAGGAAAAGTCCATTGATTTTAAAATCTTTTGTCTATTGTATGATCTAAAACTTCTCATATAAATATTAAAAAGCAAAAATGATAGAATATATCCTTGGTGTAAGATCGCATCCCCATCCGCATATATTTACTAAGTTTGAATATAAGTTTTTGGTCTAATATAAAATCTTAATTCGTTAATTATTTTATCTGAATCATTAATTTGTATTATCTATTAGAGTTTGCATAAAAGTGTATATATACCACTTGATGAACCTTGTCATGGCTTAAAATTGAAATAATTTATCCATTTAAAATAAAGGAAATCGATTTGTTTTATTTTAATTAATATTTCTTATATACAGGGTTATACAATTTCCATTTTAACTAACTATATATAAGGTGTATTGGGGGGTGGGGGCCAAAATGGTTCTTGAGATAAAGGTTTTTAAAGAATTTTTTTTTTTTAAGTTTTAATTTAATTTGTTTATATCTTAAAAACTGCTAAAACTAATTAATAAGTTTTATACCTTCTAAACGTTGGAATATAGGAATACTGGTAAAGAATGTACATTTTATTTAGGAAGTAAATTCTAAGTATTTAACTAGGTATATGCTTAGATTTATTTGCTATACTAATTATATAATTGCTTTGGCATAATGTCGCAAGTAAAAAGATCGGAAGTAATAATGTCACGGCAAAAATATCGCATTAAAAAGTCGCCCGACAAAATGTCACGGTAATTAGTTTAAATTTTTTTTTAGTGCATTTCTCTGCCACATAAATGTGAACAGGAAATTGCACAGCCTTTTCTTTTCACAGCGTGGCTGTAAATGTCGTATGGAGAAATAATTCTTACGACGTGTGTGGGATTTGAACCCACACTCCCTCGGTGTTTACAGCATATTTTATACGTTCTTACCCACTAGGCCACCAAGGCACCTGTTAGCTTTATTTTCTGAAATTAAAAGATTTTTACTTTTTGTTATTTTTTTTCTTTTTTTTTTTGGATACATTTTCATCTACAAATATTGTAATAGTAAATTTAATCAAAATTGTACTTTTTTTTTTTGGAAATTTAAATATGAAATTTTCAATTTACAATTTATATGGTGCATTTTTTTTATAATAGATTTTTAAATTTAGATCTTTAAAATATTTCATAAGAATTTTATTTAAGAGAATTTTGTCAATCAATTTATCAATTTAATTGTTTTGTCCTCGTTTTTTTTTTTTTGTGTTTTTCTTCTTCAAATATTTCATAACATGTTTTCTAATGTGTCCTTAATCCAAAAAAAAAATCTTGCTTTTTTTTCTTCACCATGGCATTTGACATTTACTGATTTACCATTAAAATATTTTATTTAAAAAAAAAAAGATAAAATAAACTGTAATTTTTTTTTATATGTAGGTACCTATATAAAATTTATTTATTAATTTTCTTATTTTAAATTTTATTTTTATATATTTTTTTTTTCTTTTTACAAATAATTTATAAAAATTTATGTTTATTTTTTTTTTATATCCAACCACTGCACCTAATCTTTTAAAATCGGAAATATCCAATTTATTATCAATTTTTTCTCGGATATTTCGAATTATTTAAAGATTGAATAAAAATAGATTTTTGTTTGAATTTTACAAATTAAGTGTTTATTAATTTTATTTTTATATAATTTTCTTTTTTTATAAGAAAAAGACGCAGAAAAATGTCATCAGAATTAATTTTTAGTCAATAAATTATAAAAAAAAAATATATATATGTATATAAAAATAAGTAATGTACACGTATATAAAATGAATGAATAGAGATATGAAAAAGTCCCTCAAACACATAATATGCACATATATAAATAAAAATTGATCAACCAAAATTTCTTTTTAAGACTCGTGTTGGACATTTTCACATAATATACTTTAATAAAATTTGTTTTTTTTTTTTTTTTTTTATAAATAAGTGTAGGCGATATTTTTTTGCTTTAATATCAAAAACTTATAATGTTAAATAATAATGTTTTTAATATTTAGTTTTATTGAAAAAATATTTATTGTCATATGTATATACATATATATTTTTTTTAATTTATAACCTATCAAATAAAAACAAAATTTACGGAGTAGAATCAAAGAAATTCAAAAAAGTCCATAAAAAAATATGGACATTTATGTATACAACATTTGTATACAACTTTGATCGAATAGAATTTTTATTATAAAAAAAAAAAAAACTCTTTTGATTTGTCCTTTTCTGCGTCATTACTTATTATCGCTTGTATTGCGGGAGCTCCGATTTTCTGTGAACTACACGGTACCATAAATTTCGACAAGAAATTTGTTTTCTTTACAAATTATGTTGTATTTAAAAACCAACATTCTCTTAACGCAGCCTATATTAAGACTGTTCACTGTATAGTGTCCACAATGAAAACGTAATTTGTAAAATGGCAGCACTTTTTTTTGACATTGTTTTGCTTAGAAATTTTAAATTTAGTAAATAAAATTGTAATTTTGTTAAAATTGTTTTTTTCTTTGTTATATATAAACTAACTAATTATTTATTTTTAAATTTATTATTTATTAATTTGAAAATAATTTTAAAAATAATGCATATAAATAAATATACTTATACAAAAATGGTTTCTCTTTATTTTTTATTTTGATACTATTCAATTTTTGACACTTAAATGCGTAAGGAAAGCGAAAAAAGTTAAAAATTGAACAACTTTTTTCATGAATGCCTAATGGTATAGCTTTTCTTGTGAACACTTTAATACAATTTAATACTCTTCCTATCTTTATCAAAACTTTACTTTGAGAATACGATGCGTATGCTTGTGAGCGTCATGAGAGCGTGCACTGCCTAGATGCAGGATTAAAGTTTCTTTCATTCTTCTTTTTTGACATCGATTTTGTTGTGATCTAATGTATATTTTTTGTTATTTTGATCTAATGTATGTGTTTATTTAAAGCATTTTAGTATTACTATCTTGTAAAATTTTCCAAATTATGAGATGCTTCCATATATAAAATTCCATATATTTGAAATTTTCGAAAGTGTGTGATTATATTGAATATACAAATTACATTATTCGACGTTTAAAAAAGCCAATCTATTTTAAATTGATAATATACCATACCATTTATGATAAAAAGTTATTATTTTGTATCAAATCGTTCAAGTAAAAATTTCTATAAAAGAAGTTCTATAAAAATATATTGAAAATTTCCATTCCACATAAAAACTTTTAAATAAATTTTCTATTTTTTTTTCTTAGTGAGCTTCTAAGAATATTGATAATAAATTAAGGAACTGACAATAATTTTAATTATTATAATTTATTTTTAAACATAATATAAGTATAATAGTATTTATATAAAAATATTTTTGATCCTTATCCATTATTAAGGAAGAGGAAATTAAAATTGTCATTAATAAATCATTTTCCATTAAATCAGATATTTATCTGGCGACCTCTGTAATATTTCGTTTTCCTTCTGATTCTCAAGAACATTGTATTGACTATTTTTGAGGTAATAATCAAATTGAAAAAAAAAAAATTTTATATTAAAATGAGATGATTAAAAATATTTTTATTTTCCTTTTTTTTTTGTTAATTTTCCAACATTTATGTGTTGTATGATTTTTTTTTATAGTGGAGTTGAAAGAATATCAAACATTTCGATATTGTACAGATACTTTAGCTATATATGCATGCATAATAATAAGTAGTTAATTTGCTAATCGTTTTAATTCAATGAATTCAATGTTCTTCATGATATTTTCCGATGTTCTTTGATAGTTTTGATATTATATTGATGGTATATATTGATGTTGGCATATAAGGCAGCAACACAGATGAAAAAATCATATTGACGCCGTATCGCTGTTTAGTTTTAAAATGTTTTGGGCTGTTTAATTCGGAAATAATTTCTTTTTTTTTGTTTTTTTTAATTTTATTAAGATATTTTATATTTGATTTGTGGGAATTTATTTTTAAATCACTAAAAAATATTAAAAAAAAATATATTTGAAATAAGTATTAGATATATATAAATAATAAAACATCAAAATATTTTTTTTACTAATTTGTTAGCTGTATATTTTATTGATTTATAGAAAGAAAATATTTTCTAATTTTTAGTATGATTTGACCTTAATGTATTTATTAAAATTTTTGTTTTTCTTAAAATTATAAAATATTTATTAATAAGTATGTAAGTATGTAAATATTTATTAATAAGTATGTTTTAATTTAAATAACATATTATGAAGGTATCATATATTTGTATTTGGATATTCGGATTTGGAAACTTCATATTGTTAAAAAATCTTTTCTTAATCTATTTTACGGCAATTCTATAACTTGAACCCGAAAGATTAGAAATTGAGGGTAAATAAAAGACAAAGAAGGCGATATGTAAAATAAAAGAGGCACACATTTTCCATACAATAATAAAAACGGATTAGAATTATGACTTGCACCATAATTTGTAAATTTTTCTAGAATTTTATATATATGCATATGGAAAAATTGTGGAAAATCAACAGACAGTTTCTTCAATTTTAAGAAAACCCTATATAAAGGAAAGCTATTAACTACATTTAAGCTACATTTTGCTTTGAAAATTTTTACAGGTGCCTAGGTTACACGAGTTTAAAAATAGTAAATATTTAGTTGTTGAGTCCTAATAGCTCTTAAAGGGCTCTTAAATACAAAAATAGCTCTTAAATACAAAAATTGCTCTTAAATACAAAAACAATTCTGACATAACTTTTGCTAATTCTGAAAGATGTCTCCTCTGTTTTTTTTAAGAGTAAATTTTGTTTTTTTTTTACCAGTAAATTTAAATAGGTACTAAATTAAAAAAAATTGTATAATATTAGTATTGATTTATAAAGCTAAAGCGATGGTTAGACGTCAATGTTTTCTATCCCTTTTTTTTTTAATTCCCTTTCTTTCCACTTTTTTAAAATGACAGAAATTTAACTTTTTAGATGCATTTAAAAAATAAAATGAAAAATTAGAAAACCTCAATTTATTGGAGCGTTCAAAAAAAAAAAGAATGCAAAAATTGAGAAATACACTTTATTAAAGCGTTTATTTATATTTATTTGCCAATATTATTATTTATTTTTTTAAATTTTAACTATACCTTTTACTGATTGTGCTTGACCATATCAAAAAACATTTTAGTTTTAAAACGAAGTTTCCAAGTTTCTTAATATTAGCTAAAAATGTCAAAAAAAACAAGTATAAAAGTGGAACAAAAGTATGGCAAAATAGAAAAATTTCTACTTTTCAATTTTCAAAAAAATGAACAAAAAGAATGAATACTTTTGAGTATAAAAAAAGAGATAAAAAAAATTACGTCTAACCGCTAAGTAAGAGTTCTTTTGTTTGGCGTTTTTACATTGAAAAAAAGTTAAGTAGAACCTGATATTTACACATCTGAAAACAGGCATTTTTGAACTTGCTTCGTAATGATGTAACATAGAACATAGAAAATTTGTTCGATAACATTAACTTTTTTAAGAGATATTTATAGTTATTCATATAGTTACATTTTATTCTATCTTAAACGATAAGGTAATTTTTATAAACAGATGAAATTGATAGATGAACAGAATGAAACTAATAAATAAATTTTACAAAATTTTTTTTTGTAAAATGTGCTAAAAAGGATGTTAAAACTTTAATATTAAACAACAACAATGAAACAGATTAAAAAAAGTAAACTGTATGTTAAGATTGTAGAGGAATGAATGATTTAATATAAATGACTTTATACTATTATATTAAATTAAAATTTATTTTTATTTTTATTAAAACTATCTATATTGACCGCATGCATAGCTTTCAGAAATTGTAACCTTCTATAATAAATACATAGAGAATTGTTAATATTATTTTATATATCAGTTATCCATATACATAAATATATATGTACTCAACCAAATTTGAATATTATTTTTTTAAAAAAATTTCAAATAAGTAATACAAAAATATAATCATAAATCATTTTTAAATTTAATCATTATCATCAAAAAGAAAAATGTTAAAGCTCAAAATATACTATATGTATGTATATTTATTTACATATGTATTATACTTATACTATACTCTACTTTATTTTTTCAATTGTTTATAAAATTCATTCATAAATAGAAAGTACATAGATACATGCTTCTTAAGTTTTTTCAAAACTTAAAAAAAAAAAAATGAAAGAAAACAACATCTAATGATTATTAAAAATTCACTAAACAAGGACAGCGATTTCTTAAAAAACAAAAAAAAAAAAGTTTTTTAAATTCTATTTTTAACATTTTAAAACTTTAAATTCCAAATGTAATTTGCATAATAATGTTAATTTTAATAAACAAAATATATAAAAAAAAAAAAAAGTTCAATGCAAGATAACCTTTTTAAAACAAAAAGAAGATTAAAAGTTGAATAAATATGTATAAAGAAAAAAAAAAAAATCTTTTATGTACAGAATCTATTCTTATCTCACAATTTGATTGATAACTTCGCATAGTTATTGAAAATATTTTTAACTTTAAAAGTAACAAAAGAAAATAACATTTTAATAATAAAAAAATAAATATAAAATCATTAAAAATTGATAATTTAATAATAAGACTTTTCTAAAAACAAAAAACACTTTTTAAAAGAAAATAAAATATTATAATAACTGTAATTTATTTTAGTAGATATGTACTACAATAATATATTCTTTCTATTATAAAATTCCATCGAAAAATATTGAATTTTAATTACATATATATAAACTTTTTGAAAAAGCAGGTTTATATTCAAATTAATTTCTTTAGTATTACAAAATTGAACGTTATCAATTATTGATGAAAAAAAAAAACACAAATGTTTTTTTTTTTTTTTTAATAAAATGTATTTAAAACTAATTGTTTATTATTTATTTTTAACCTAACTTTTTTTTTTTTATTTTATATTTACAGGTGAGTCACCAATGTTTAAGTACATTAAATTCAAAATTACAAAAAACAAAAAAAAAAAAAAAACTAAAACCATACTTTAATATTATGTAAGTAAATAATAATTTTTATTTTCCTAATCAATCCTAGTTGCGAAAACAAGAAAAAAAAATCTTTTAGAGAGAAAAAAAAAAAACTGATATTAAAATTTATGAAGTCTATGTTTATAATGTAGCATTTTTCGATTAAACGAAACCATTTTCAAATTAAACGAAACCTTTTTCAAAATAAATGAAACTATTTTCAGGGTAAATAAAATTATTTTTAGAGTAAATGAAACTATTTTCAAAATAAATGAAACTATTTTTTATTTTAAATGAAACTTTTTTCAAATAGAATGGAAACCTAAAACGAAACTTATACGTATTATAAATTAAGTTTTTAAAATAAATTAGTGTTGTTTTAAGCAAAAATAATAAAAAAATAATAAGTAAATTTATTCAATTGTAACCATATTATAGGTAAGTACTACACAAAATATGAACGATTTGTATTTAAAGAATGAATTTTTATTTTTAATTAAATATTTTAATAATATTTTTTTTATATTTTAAAACGTTTTTTAACGTCAAAATAAATTTTATCAACTCTAAATACAATTATTTAATAATAATACGAAATGTTTCTTTTTTTTTTTTTTGCATTTAATAAAAATTATAAATAGGGAATAAATAATTTTATAAAAGTCACAAAATAATAAATAAATTAAACACTAAAACAAAGTTTTTGCATTGAAACATAATTATTATCATTTCAGTTTGTTTGTTGTCAATGTCAACTATTGACAAACAAATACATATTATATTCAAATTATTATTTTAATATATATACGCATATACATATATTAAAAATATATTAAATTATATTTTATTTTTTTATATTTTTGAAACAAATTTTATCATTTGAAAAATTAATTCCATTTAACTGTCAATATTTATTGTCAATATTAACTTCAAATCAATTCTTGATTATCTAAATTCATTTTTCGATAAATTCGTTTTTCTTTTTGTGTTTTTTTTTTTTCCCCAATGGAATTAGAATTTAATTTATTCATATTTTTTTTTTTCATTTCGTATTATATTAATTAATTAAAAATTAAAATTAATTTTGTATATTATTTATTATATTAACTTATAAAACAATAAAAATATATAAGAATAATTAAAAATATAATAATTAATATTAAGTGTCCAAACTGAGTTCACGCTTGAAAAGATAAAATATTCCATTTCAAAATTTTAATTTTTTAATAAATTTTTTTTTAATAATACTTTAATAAAATATGTAAATAATCAGTTAAATTATTATGGTAATCCTTGTTTTTAATATAGGTAAACTTATGTGCTATGTACGTATACATACATAAAATACATACATACATATATACACTTTGAAATTTTTTTTTTATTTAGAATTCAGGAATAAAATTAATTTTTTTTTTTTAAATAACTATCATTAAAACAAAAATATTTTAAATTAAATTTTAAATATAAATTATTATTTAATAAAAAAAGAAATATGACATTTTGTTATTAAGTTACACCAAACAAAATTATAATAAACTGAAAAACAAAAAAATTGAAATGTATTTATATAATAGTTTCACTATAGTTTTTAAAATTAAATATAAACTGACTTTGAATCGAAACAGTTTTTATTTTGCCATTTATTTTTCATTTCCCTTCTCAATATTTCAATTTTATATTAAAATCCCCAATCACTCCCAAAATTTATTTTAAATATGATGTTTTATTTTAAGTTTTATTTCTTCTAAATCTCTACTTTATAAAAGATTTTTTTAATATGTTGTCAATCTTTTATTATCATCGAATTTCATATATATATATGTATTTATTTGAATATAATTCCATTTCCATAATTTATTATTGAATTTTACACCACTTACTTTAAAAAAAAAAATTTTTTTTCTTACCCCCATTCCTATAAATTTGATTTAAAAAAAAAAAAAAAAAAAAAAAAAACTAGTAATAATTATATGTAGTAGTGTGTAGTGATAGTACCTAATCAACTTCTACTTCTTCTTTTCTGGTATAAATTTTTTTTGTTTTTTTTTTTTTGTTTGAGTAGGGGGTTTCTTTATTCCCAACCTCGTTTTTTTAACTACTTGTTGCTTAATGCTTTTCTTTTTATTGTTATTTTTGCTGTTATAAAGAAGAAAAAAAAAACGATAAAACCTGTGAATAACACTTCCGTAAATGGAAGGGAGTTTCAATGTTTATTGTTTTTGGTTTTTTTTTTTTTTTTAACATTAACATTGTATTGAATCAGCTGATTTTTTGAAATTTTTATTGCTGTTTGTAGCCTGTAGGTAGGATACATATGTTTTTTTTTTTTTTTTTTTGTATTTTTGTTTAATTCTGATCTGATGAATGTTTTGTTCTACCAAGTTGCTTTTTGTTTTTTTGTTGAGTCATTCAAAACAAAAAAAATGTGTGTGTTTGTTGTTGGTGGTGGAGGTAATATTATCGGTGGTGGTGATGGTGATTATGGTGATTATGATGAGTATTTACGATAAGGGACATTGACATCAATTACAAAATAAAAATAATAACAATAAAATTAAACAAATGAGTAAATAAATGACAAAAAAAAAAAAAAAATTATTGTTTTTGAAGGTCAGGGAATCACCGGCTTAATTTATTTTATCACATTAAAAAAAAATTGAACTGTGGCGGGGCGGTATAAGTATAGCAAAAATGTAGTAAAAGTATTATAATAGTAGTGATTATATTTTTGTTGTTGTTATTATTGTGGTTGTAAAGTTTCATTGAATAAAATGAAGTTCAAGTAAGGTTATTTTTTTTTTTTTTTTCTAGACGATAGCATCTAATATCATGATTACTTATAAGTACTTAATAGTTATAGTTTACATGTTTAAAATAATTACAATATTGAGTAAAAAAAATTAATGTTTAATTGTATTTGTTTTTTTTGTATTTTATTTTATAACCCCATCAATATCAATGTGCTGAATTTAAATAGTAAAAATAAAATTAGTATTTTTAGTTTTAATTATAATATTCCAGCAAAAAAAATTCAAAAAAAATTTTTTTTTTTCCAAATCTAAACAGAGTTCAATGTGTTTATTTATATGTTTTCATTGCAAATTTTATTTTTTATGTTTATAATGAAAAACTACAGATCGATTTATCGTTTGATGTGGTGTAAAAAAAAAAAATCAAGCAAAAATCAAAACAATACTAATAAAATACTTAAAATTTTCCAGTTAAATTTTTTTGAAAAAATCTTAAGTGGTCATCATATTTATGATTAATTTCTTTTTTTTTTTTTTTGCTTATTGCTTTTGAGTAGTATTAATAATAATATGTGGTTATTTTAAGATTTTTCTAATCTTAGACATATGGCATTAATTCGTTTTTTTTATTACATTTTTTTTTTTTTTTTGTAATTAAAACATTTAATTATATTGTGTACATTTGAAAAGTGTTACAATCCATAAGAAAAGTAAAAAAAAAAAATATTTTGATACAATTGAAATAATTGTTTTCTTTCAATATATTAAATTATCCTATTCTTATATATCATTGATTGTAATCTAATTAAACTATTGGATTTAAAAATGCAAGCTTTGTAGAAAACGTAATTCTGTTATTTAATAATCATAAATGTACTTATATGTTGACAAAACTATTAAATATGTCTCTTCTTTGAGGCCCCATTCACATATGTATAGCTGTAAAACATCTACAAAATTTTAAAATATATGAAACATAAGATACAATGTAGATATAATTTATTCATTACATATTATTTGTACAATTTATTAAAGTTATGATTATATTATAATTAATAAATAAAAAAAATAATAATTCAACATATATGTATGATCATCGTTTAATCGTAAATTAGTTAGGTTGAAAATGATGTGTTTATGTAAGATAAAACATGTGAATACTTTTTTTAGCACATTTCCAAAAAAATTTTGAAAAAATGTTCTTATTAGTTTCACTGTGTCCATCCGTCCGTCTGTTTACAAAACTTCTATACCGTTAAAGATAGAACAATAAAATTTTAACCATGGGTAGATGTCATAAATAAATTAATGTTGTAGAACAACTTTTTCATGTAACCTCATCCTTTACAGAACTTTGAAAAAGTCCTATTTTTAAATGTGTATATTTCATGTTCTGCTTAACAGTTTTTCAATTTAAAAACTTCATTCGATAGGATGAAAGAACTTAGCATAAATTTCCTCAGACATTTTTTTAGTACCACCTGTTTAAGAGCTATTAGGCTCAAAAATTGAAATTTTGCTATTTTTAAACACCTGCAACTTGAGCACCTGTACAATTTTTTTCAAAATAAAAGGCAAAAATTAAAGCTTCAACTTTATAATTTTAGATGTACTAATAATTTTTTTTTAATTATGTAGAGTTTCCTTAAAATTAAAGAAAGTGCTTCTTTATTTTCCACATTTTTTTCTTTTATTATAGAAATTCTAAGAAAATTTGTAAAATTTGAAAACAGTTTGTATTGTCTTTTGGAAATATGCGCTTTTTAAAAACCGTTGGTTTACATTCTGCCTTGTTTTATTTACAACTTCTACATTTCTAATATATTTCTTAAGTTTTCTTTTGATCTTTTTTATTTCTATTGATTAACTTTTATTATTATTATATTTAGAGATCAATTTACTTAAAAAAAATGAATTATTTTTGGGAAAATCGTTTTATCTTTAATACATACACCAAAATTTTCATATATTAACAAAATAAAAATTTTCTCACCTGGTTCTAATTTTCTTTTATTTTCATTTAATATATATATAAATTTTTTTTGATTATGTTTAATCTAAAAAAAAAAAACATATTCCAAAGTAAATATTCTCGGTTGAGATAATATTATAAGTATCTTAAATAATGAAAATTTGTAATGAATATATTCAATTAAAATAGAAGAATATTAGTTTAATAAATATTTTTTTTAAAATTAATAATTTATTTTAGTATTTTATGTTTTTTTTTCACTTTTATAGTTAAAAAGATTTTCATTGTGTCTAAAATATCTTTTTGAATCTTAAAATATTTAAAAGTATCTGTTTATTAGTAATTTAATTTGCAGTTTTAATTTTAAGTTAAAACAATATCTTGTGTACCCTAAAAATAATTTTAAATTTTTCTTAATACGCAATCATAATATTATATTCCTTATCAACAGCTGACAGCGTCCGAGGAATTAATCTAATTCTGAATGGTATACTTTAAAGAAAGATTAGAGTTGATTATTGTTTTAAAGAGTTAAGTAAAACTGCGACCTTTTGATTTAGATCTATTGCGTTTCTTCTGGTACTACGTGTTATGATTTCGCTTTCTTAAAATACTTCTGTCAAACCACTGCATCTAAGTAAGTATAAAAATCTGTAGATGTTTTATTGTTGTCAGTTCACCTTCGGCAAAGCTAAATTGTCGTAGGTATATATATCTTGTTCGCAGTAAAGCTCCGCAGGTTTTGCGGATATGTCCGGGAGTTAGTTCTTCATTTTGACAGAATCTGCATGTACCGTCATTTTTCATTCCAGTTTTCTTTAAGTGCCTCATTAGCCGACACTGCCTCGATAGGAATCCTATTAGAATTTTAATTTATTTTTACTGGTCTTATGATTTTTAGCTCATTTCCAAAAAAAAATTCAAAAAATATGCCTATTAGTTTCACTCCGTCTGTTGACAAAATTTCTACACCGTTAAAGATAGAAAAAAAAACTGCCATGTGTAGGTCTCATAAAAAAATTAATATTGTAAAACTACTTTTTCATCTAGCCCCATCCATTACGGAGCTGCAGCCCCTCCAACTTTGAAAAAGCCCTATTTTTAAATGTGTATATCTCATGTTCTACTTAACAATCTGATATCGCCGTTCGACATGAATTATTTTTGCCTTTGTAAATCAATATCATAATTATACAATTTTTGTAAAATTTATTATTTAAATTTACCGTTATGTGAAAACCAAATTTTGTATGATTTTTCTACCTTCATAACTTCGGTACGCTTTTAGATAGGGACTTGAAATTTTGGAGTAACAACGAACTTTTAGAACTAATATAAGGTCATCAGAAATTTTTTTTGTACTACCGCCCGTTTAAGAGCTATTACGGCTCAAAAATTGAAAATTTGCTTTTTTTAGACACCTGTACAAATTTTCCTTCGACAAGAAAAATTAAACCTTCAGTAATATATTTTTACTTGTGCTAACGGTTTTTCTTAGTTATATAGGGTTCCGGGCTTAAAGCCCCTCAAAATTGTCTGTCCTGTTTTTCACATTTTTGCTTATAGGAAATTTTCAAATTTTGGTGCAAGTTACAATTCTAAATAGTTTGTATTATTTTTTCGAAATGTGCGCTTATAAAAACCGTTGGTTCACATTTTGCCGTTTTTCATATTTTTTCCGATTATATTTCACAGAAGCTCTTTGGATTCTGGATTTTTCATTTAATAATTTGCTCTTACAGTTTGCTTTTTCGATTTTTTGTCCTTCTCTTATTTTGTGTTATTAGTAACATTGACCATATCACTCGTAATTATAATAGTAATCAAATAGATCTTGATATGATCTGATTTAACCACTTCACTTAACAGTGAAATTTCTTTTATCTTAATTTTATTAAATTTAAATTACTACAAAGAAATAAGTTTCCTAAAATGAAATAAAATTATTAAAAAATTAGAAAATTAAATTTCAAATTTATTTTTCTAACAATGAATAAAATACAAATAATATATGCCAGGTACTCTCGGTACAAATCTTTTGTCTTCTCATGAACAACGATTTTTTTTTTTTAGGAATACAATTTAATTAACGTAAAACATTAAATAGATTTTATAATGATAAATTTTTAATTATGATATTTTCATATTTAAAATATAAAAAAAAAAAATATATTTATAATGTATATACGTATGTATATGTATAGTTATTTAATTATATTTACAAAAATATATATATAAAGAAGGAAAAGAATTATTGCTTTAGTTCTTTAAAAAAAAATTTTAAAAGGAATTCAGTGCTAATTTTTATTGCAAAATTTTATATATATGTAAAAACCTGTAATTGGAATTTAACAAAAAAAATTATTGTGATGTTAAATATAAAAATGCTAAGTATAGCTCAAAATGAGGTCTATTTAATTATATGGACTATAAATATATTATTAAGTTTGAAGTAAGATTTTTTCAACATAAACCTCATCTAACAATATTTTTTATATTATCTCATTTGAGTAACATTAATACAATCAAATTAAACAATGGGGAAACTTATACTGATTCTAAAAGTTCTTTCTTACCTCAAAATTTCAAGTTCCCATCTAAAATCATGCCGGAGTTATGAGTACATGAAAAAGTTGTTCTATAACATTAATTTTTTTATGTGACCTACCCATGGTTAAAAATTTTTTCTCTATCTTTAATGGTGTAGAAGTTTTGTAAACAGACGGACGGACAGAGTGAAACTAATGGGCATATTTTTTCAATTTTTTTTTTTGAAATGTGCTAAAAACATGTTCTACGAAACAGATGTTCCACATCCTAAAGAAAAAAGAGTCCAAAAATTTTGAAGTGTTATTTACTAATGTTTGAAAATAAAATAGGTTTAATAATAATATTCTATAAAACAGTTTATAACGAAATGAAAAGTGTTACTGAAAAATGTCACTTGTTTCGTAGTTGCACAGTTTAACTTTTTAATTTTTGAAAATTCCTTCAAGAGTAGTATAGGATAATTAACAGCACAATTCATTTAAATATCATTTCATATAATTTTTCTTCTTCGATTCCTTCTGGTAAGAAGTTCAACTGATTATTTTTTCGTCATAATCATAATCATAATAATTTTTTCCTAGAAATCATAATTAATAAATTTCTTAATTTTAATTTTTTCCATCTAAATAAAAAAAATCAAGATAACATGATGCAGTGTGTGAACAATATTAGCACCACTTAACAATGTTTCAACTATTCAAAATGAAACAAAAAAAAAAAAAAATTATTTTAAATTGTATGAATTTAAAAAATTTTAATTAAAAAAAAAATTAATATACATATAAAAATATTTACATTAAATATTGAAAAATATTGCAATTTTTTCTCTTTTTTTTTTTTTTTTTACAAAATTAATAAAAGAACAACTGATCGCGAATAGATGACCCAATTATTTTTGTGCAATTTTTACAACAGTTGTTATCTCTGATTAAAAGTTTATTTTTAATAGAAAGAAAAAAATAAATAAAATTTCCATATAAATATTTGCACTTTTAAAATATAAATATATATATTGTATGTACCTTTCAATTGATGTATGTATATATGGATATGCAATTGTAGAAGCAGATAATCCGTACAGACGAAAAATTAACTATTAAAATTATTATTTTATTGAATTAAAATGAATAATAAATTAAAAATTGTATATGATTATTTTAATTACATTAATTTTGTTATTTTGGTACAGTTGTTAAATAACTCATCTTCTTCAAAACAATTATGAAATATTTTAATTCAGATAATAGATTTTATTATACATAAATATTTATATTCTTTCTTATATAAAAATTTTAAAAATTTAATCCCATATTTATTGAAAATTGAATATAAATTTTAATTAATGGAACAATTCAACTCCACTCATATGTTAAATTGCCTAATTCCATTGCAAAAAAAAAAAAATAAAAGAAAAATTAAAATAACTTTTAAGTCGGTATGATTTTCAATAATTTAATTCTGTATTAAGTTTAATATTTACGTAACGTTATTTAAATAATATGTATAATATAATATGAAAGGAATAAGAATCTAATATTTTTATATATAAAATATAAAATAAATTTATATATAAAAAAAGTTTAAAATTAATGACACTGCGTACGTAAAAAAAAGCTAACTTTATGATTAGGTTGTGAAAAATAGTAGGAAATTTTGATTGATATTCAGATCTTCTGAGAAGACCCTACATTCTACGGTAGGTAGGTATACTCGTCAAGTGAGATTTTTGAAAAAAGTAAGTGGAGAAGTGTAGTCCACCAAAACAGGAATAGATTTGAATTGATTTATGATATACGAGTATTCTCCTCGTAAATTAGTCCTCTGGGATGTATCCTTTATTCTTATAGCTGTGTTTGTGGCTGCAAATTTTGCTAAATAATATTCTATAGGAAATTAAATATAATATATAATGCCGCAGAGGGGGTTGTTATTAAAGAACCACTAATACATAATGAGACAGTTCTTTGAACCCTGTCGATTGCCTTCCACCATACTAGAACTTCGTACATAAGAATGGGTCTTATTACGGATGTATATTTATATGTTCATCGGTTTAATATGTATAAGTACATACATACCGTGACATCTAAATTGCATAAAAAAAGCTTTTGGATGCACGATAAATATACATAAAGTTTTTTAATGCATTGTAAAACCGATGTTTCGCGTCTAAATGCAATGTAAATGTAATACAATTTAGAACAACTTTTTCGCCGGTTAAATAACAATTCAAATTCACTATCAAATTGTCAAAGATAAATTAAAAGTGTCCAGAAAATTTTAAACAAACGCACAGGCGGTGTACAAACGATCATAATGCAATTTGGATCATGATTCATGATACTTTGTAAAAAGCTTTTGTTTTAAAATTTGGATCATAATACTTTGCATCGGACACTTTTTTTATGCAATTTGGATGTCACGAATAGTTTTAATTTAAAATATATGTACATAAATAATAGTTTAGATATTTAGACGTCTATAAAGTTTTATAGTGTACTAAAACTTTTAAATATGAAATATTTATATTTGTTTTATATAATTGACATTTTCTTGAAACTTCTAATATAGAAATTGTAATTTTATATTACGTTAAATTACTAAGTGGAACTTTAACATTTACAGATCAGTCAACTTGTAAGAACCGAATGTATATTATGTATAATGAAATTGCATTTTGGAGGAAATTTAATTTTAATATAACTTTTTATCACATATTTCTGAACTTATTTTGTTTCTTGAATTAGAACTACAAACAATTTTTTTCAGTAAATAAATACATATTTACGAACTAAAGAAAAATAAAAAACTATTTAAGAGTTTTAAATAAACGCAAAAAAAAAAATAACAGAGATAAAGATATTTTTTTTAAATTTTATTTCTCAACAACTTAACGTTTTGTAGAAAACAGTTTATTGCCTCAAAGTTTAAAGTACTACATATTATAGTATCTATTATATAAAAAAAACAATTACATTTTAAAGATTTAAGATATATTTTAATAATATTAAATTTAAAAGATTTTAATCTTCAATTTGCAGTTTTATTTTTTTTTATATTACAAAGCTTTTCTAATGCTATAAACAATTATTATTTGTATAAAAAAAAATATGTTTAATTGTTTTATAATTTAAAAATATGTTCTATTAAATTTTTACAAATAACAAATTAATTAAAGTAGAGAATATTTTGAATTAAAATTACACAGTTAATTAATTCAGAAATGTTCAGTTATTTTATTGAATTCCTTTCTTAATTTAAAAATTTTTTTTGTTTAAATTAAAAAACATTGTATAAATTATACATCTAAGTGCATGTGATTACATAACGAGAATATTATACCATTTTTACTTTAACTGAAGTGTTTTTTACTTTAAGTGAAGACATTTTTATTTTAAATGAAAAATCTTAACTTTACAAATTTATGGTTTATTATTATTTTATGTATGTACAATAATTTGATTTACATAATACATATGTATATATTTAGATCTGACATTTATTTGATATTTATATATGTATATATATATATTTCATAGGTATATGTTTTTACTTTAACATTTATTATAAATGTCATCACTTTAAGTAAAAAAACTGTCTTCACTTAAAGTAAACTTATCTTCAGTTAAAGTAAAAAAGGTATATTGTAAGTAATTTTTAATCAATTGATTGTTTAATTTAAACTTTTTTTTTTTTAATTTTGTTTCATTGATAATTCATTGATTTTTTTTTTTAAATTTATATTATAGACGTTTACAACATAATCATATTCTTATAATTGCAATTTATGTCCTTAAAAAATAAATAAATCTAAAGAACGAAAAAAAATGGAAAACTATTATACATACAGCTATACTGACTGACATATAAAAACTAAATGTAATACGAAAAAAAAAAACTAACGCAAAACAAAATAAAAAACAAGATAGAATGTAAACCAACGGTTTTTAAAAGCGCACATTTCCAAAACATAATACAAACTGTTTAGAATTGTAACTTTCACAAAAATTTTAAAATTTCATGTAAATAAGAAAAAATGGGAAAATAGGACTTTTCTGGAATTTTGAGGGGCAGTAATTCCGGAACCAACTAAGAAAACCCGTTAACACACATAAAAATATATTACTGTAGCTTTAATTTTTTTTGTCTTGCCGAAGAAAAATGTGTACAGGTGGCTAAGTTACAGGTGTTTAAAAATAGCAAATTTTCAAATGTTGAGCCTTAATAGCTCATAAACAGGGTGTGGTACAAAAAAATTTTCTGAGCAAACTTATACTAATTCTAAAAGTTCTTTCTTGCTTCAAAATTTCAAGCCCCTATCTAAAAGCGTACCGGAGTTATGAAGGTTTTCACATAACGATAAATTTAAATACTAAATTTAAAAACTATATATAATTGTGATATTGATTTATAAAGGTATAGATTAAATTTCTGTGGAATGGCGTTTTCAGATTGAAAATATGTTAAGCGGAACATGAAATATACACGTTTAAAAATAGGGCTTTTTCAAAGTTTGAGGGGCTATAGTTCCCTGATGGATGGAGCTACATGAAAAAGTTGTTCCACAAAATTAATTTAAATTTAATTTTTATGAGACCTACCCATGGTTGAATTTTTTTTTTCTCTATCTTTAACGGTGTAGAAATTTTGTAAACAGACGGAAGGACAGAGTGAAACTAATAGGCACATTTTTTCAAATTTTTTTTTTGAAATGTGCTAATAAAAAATTAAATTAAAATACAACAACTATAAAATTAAAATCGAAAATTAAAAAAAAAGTTAAAAAAAATTTAAATCCGAATCAGACAAAGAGTATATAATATTTAATATAAATTCGTTACAATTTGTTTTTTTTTTTTTTTTTTATATCAAATATTCTAATGATGCGATAAATTGCTTAAAAATTAATTAATATTCAAGTTTACTACCGCTACCAATTATTAATTTAAAACTTATTTAAAAATATTAAATTCCTTACTAAAAAATTTAAACATTAAAAAAAAATTGTTTTTTTTTTTTATTTCGTTTACTAATAAATTAATATTCTATTGGTGTCAATATATTACATATATATATATATATGTTCATAACTAATGTATATATGGTTTTTTTAAACCACAACATTAATACTAATAGTAAATCAGAATTCTTCGAACGATTTATCCTTGAATTTTTTTTTTTTTGTTGATTAATTTTCTAAGCAATTTTTTTTTCTCAAATTTTTCTTAAATTAAACTCTAATGAATTGCATTTGTATATGGTATGTGAATATTTGTTGCGAAATATTTTTTTTCTTTAAGTTTATTACACGTTACTGTTTACTATATTTTTATGAACCATTGTATTAGAATTTTAAACACTTTAAAATAAGCAAAAAAATAAAAATAAAAAAAGAACATACTAAAAAATAACAATGAATAGTTTCATAATAGTAAAGTCAACAAAGTACATTAAAGTTTTAACTTAATATTGCACAATCCAATCTATAAATTATATGATGTGAACAATGCTTTTACATAAGAGTATGCACGTTTTATGGTAAAGGTAAATTTTTATAGAATGATAAAAATACGAATATATTAAATATACATTACATAAATATTACTATATTATAGTTATAAGTTTTATAATTTTAGTTTATTTTAAACTGGTGCATGAAAATTTTTCACGAAAGGTGTCATATTTAAATTATAAGGGAAAAAAATTATGCGAAAAATCTATATTACCTATATGTAAATAAAATTGATTTTCTCTTTTAATTAGTAATAATCATTATTCATTAATAAAATTCAAGTTGAGTTGTTTTCAAAATTTACATAAAAATATTTTGGTTTTTCTGTTACTATAAATTTAGTATAATTAATAATAAAAAATATAATTAAAATAATATAAAAATAAAAAATTACTGAATTATAATTAAATAAGTAGATACCTATATTCTATTTTTTTGCACTTTATTTTTATAAAATTTTTAATTTTATAAAATGCTCTGTCCGTCTTTTTATAAAACTATAACACCATTTGCGATAAAACAATCAAATTTTAAACATAGATAGATTCCAAAAAAAACCTTAACCGCTTCTTTATGCCCAAAGTTTAAAACAGCCCTATGTTTAAATAGTTAATAGGTGTAGTCAAATTCTAGTAGATATATTTTTAATTCGAAAACACCAAATAACAGAATCAAACAATAGAAGAATTTATTAAGTAGTTACCGTTATATAAAAACAATTTCTTTTTAAATTTTAGACCACGCACTAACTTACAAACGTTCAACGTTATATTTAATTTGATATTTTCGAGAAAAAGAAAGTTACCTCAGAAAATTTCTATATTCACGAATTAAAAATGATTACTATACAAAAATAGTCTTAATTCTGATTTCTATAATGTACATTAAGCACTTCGAAAATATGTGCATTTAAATACCTTTTTATTTTACCTACTACCTTATTTTCTTAAAAATATTTATGTTTCAAATGTTTTACATACACTTACACATACATATAAAAATAACTAATTTCTAATAAACAAAAAAAAAAATTATTTCGATTTCTGCATAGATATTTTCAAAGCTATGTATAGAAAACATGAAAAAGAAAAACTGGGTTAAAGATTTTAAATTTTAAACAGAAAAATACGCTATAACTTTAAACGGTGAGAAACAAAAAATTAAAGCAAGAAACTTTTAAAAACAACAACAACGAAAAAAAAAACAAAATACAAAATATACTTACGTAGATTTATATTTTTCGAGAAAAATAAATCGCATTTTATTTTTATTCTAGAGGCTTTAAAATGTTGTTTTCTTGTTTTCTCATTCAATTCGCCTCACTTCACTATTATTCATAAATAGCTACATATATATGTATGTGTATATGTATGTAATAATTTTTTTTTTTTTTAGTTTTTAATTCTGGATTTCTTTTTCTGTTATATTTTCTGAGCTTATTTAAAAAACAGAATATTACAACATTTAAAAAACAACATTTCATCGAATCAGTCTTTTATTTATTTATTTTTTTTTTTTTTTGCAATACAACCTTGCCGTGTTTTTCTACCTTTCAACATTTTTAATGTAGAAATACGATTAAATATTCAAAATGACAGGCAATACAAAAGTGTGATAGAGAAAACAAATCAGAAAAAGATGGTATATATTATAAAGTACCTACAAAAGATTTCAAACGAACTAAAAGTAAATCTAGACAATAAAGAAAAATAAAAATAAAACAACACATTATTTATAGTTAATCATTTTAAACATTGGGATTTCTGAAATTGACACTTCATTTGTAATGAAATGTAGTTTTAATTACTTTGCTCTTGTTTTTATTTAAATTAATTTATTTTTAATTTTATTAATTTATATATTATTTTCAATTCTAAATTTGACATATGTATGTATGTATGTATGTCGAAAATTTCCGACATATTCAATTAAATTTAACACTTTGATGATAAAGTGATTGCTTGTAAATACTTATAAATGTTTCCCAAATATGATGCAAATTAAAAATGCGGAAAATAAATTAATATATAATATAATTGTTGCCAGATGTCTCTTACCTATAACTTTGTTATACAAAACTGATAAAGTATTTTCTTTTTATCTGTATAAAATTCTGAAATTTTAAATAATGTTCTTAATAGAATACATTATAGTATCTTATAGTTGCCAGTTCATAAATGAATTTCATAAAAAAAAAGCTTGTTTTAAGTGTTTTTAACTATTTTTTTTTTTTTGTTCTGTGAATTTTAAGTCTAAATTTATTGCACACGCGAGAATAAGAATAAAAAATAAACTATTTTTGTTGTTTAAGCCCGAATTTTTGGAAGTTAAGGTAAGAAAAAAGTTATTTGGAATAATTTTGATTAGCATATTTTTGTTTTTAATTCTATTCGGGTTTTTTTTCTCTATTAAGAAATCAACAACTGAATAGTTTAATTTTGTAAAATTTTGTGTACAAAAACAAAGGTAGATAAAAACATATTTGGGAAGAATTTGATTTAATATTTTTTTTTTTTTTGTGTTACTCTCTTCAAATAAGTAAACCATTTTAGTAGGTTAAAGTTTTCTTTTTTTTTTTTTGAATTAATTTTGTTGTACGTTTCTCATATATATTTATTTCAAGAATAAATTCTTTTTGAAAGTTTTTTTTTTTTTTTTGATGACACCATTTTGTGTTAGCTTTTAAAAATTTGCCAAATAAAATTGATTTATTATAAAATGTTTTGGATTTTTTAGGTATTATTTTGTAAACAGATTCGATTATTAATTTTTCAAAATATTTAGAAATATTTGAATTAAAGCTTGTTAAAAGTGTAAGGCGTAAAACTTAACTAATTAGTGTAAGACGTAGAACTAAAATAAATATAAAATAAATAGTTCTAAGAATATAAAATAAGATAAAATTTCTATTACCATTTTATGCTTATAATTTTTGTAGCATTCTCTTCAATAAAATATAATATATACGAGTATAAATTTTATTTTAATCTTATGATTTTAAATTTGTATATATAGGTACTAAGTATTTAATTATTTAAGATAGGTTTTCTTTCGGAAAAAACATTTTTTTTTGGAAATTTTAAGAAATTTTAAATCATTTTTTAATTTGCTTACGAAAAAATATAACAGATTAAAAAAGAATTTTAAAAAGACAGCTTGAAATCTTTTTAATGCTAAAATCTTATTATGTAATTGTTTGTTTAGTTATAGTTGATTGATTTGATTAAATTATTCTGATTAAATAAATACATATGATTTTTTCGTTTTCACTGAAAGCTGGTTAAATCAAACCATTAATAATTTAGAACTCTTTAATAAGACATACACTGTTTACAGAAAAGATAGATATTCTTCTTATCTTCTTAATAATAGCATTATACCAAAATGAGGAGGAGATCTTATTGCAATTAAAAATAAATTTAACTCTAATCTTATTACGATTGTTGACTATACTCAACTAGAAATTTTGTATGTTAAAATTGAATTTAATTATAAAAGTTTTTCATTTTCTGCTCTTATATTCCTCCTAACAGAAAAGTTGAGATTTATAATTAAATTAATAATGCAATTAATTTTATTAGTAATAATCTAGAGGAATCTGACGAAATTCTTATATGTGGGGATTTGAACCTCCCAAATATAAAATGAATTGGTCATGACGAGGAATCATTTATTGATAATAGCAATATAAATAAGATACAGCAAATTTTTCCTATATCCAATTGTCAAGTTAAACAACTTGACCTAATCTTTTCATCAGATCCGAACAATTTAATAACTATAAATTTTCCATTTCCTTTGATCAACGTTGATCTCTTTCACCCTCCTATGTGTTTTTCTTATTGTGTTAATGCACCTTGTTGTCCTGAAACAGAAAATATATATTAATTAAATAATTTTCTAAATTCTTACGATTTATCTTCCATATTAAATAATATAAATCTTAATGAAATGACAAGTAAGCTTTATGAAATTATCTTTAGTAGTTTTAAACAGTTTATACCTATGACCAGAAATAAATCAAGGAGTTCCTGTACTCCTTGGTTCACATGCGAGCTCAAAAAGCTGAAAAATAAAAAAAAAAAATGCTGGTGAAAATATTTAAAAACAAAAAGTAGTATTGATTATAGCAATTTCTTAATATTTTTCAACTAATTTAAAAGTTTATCTGATGACCTTTATAAATTATATGTTTGGATCATATCAGCTAAACTTACATCTAATCCAAAAGAATTTTGGAAATGTGTCAATACTAAACGCAAATGTGATGAATACCCCACGCATATGAGTTTTAATGATAATACAAGTAATGATCCATCTAAATTTACTGAATATTTTCGTGAGTTTTTTTTTTCACCTTACTCTGATTTTACATTTTGTGCAGATATTAATAATTTCAACCATATAAATAAAAATAATGAAGTTTCTTCTTTAAATATACAAATAACTGATATTCAAGTAAAACAGTATTTAGATAAATTTAAAGTAAACTATTCTGGATCAGAAGGCATTCCAGAAAGTATATTAATAAACTGTTCTCATTCCCTATTGCCCTAAGGAAGCTATTTGGGACCGCTTCTTTTTATTTTGTCCATTAATGATTTTACTATACCTTCATTCGCCATAGTGTCATTAAAATTTACACAGATGTTATGAAAATTTTTAAAAAAATTATATGCATAGAAAATGACAACTTATACTTCAGGCTGACCTAAATAATTTCTTCTATTGGTGTAACATAAATAATCTTCTTTTAATGTCAGTAAATTGGCATTCATGACTTTTTCTGGACGGCTTAATAATATTAATTTTCAATACTCTATTAACAATTCAAGTTTGATTAAAACTAATTCAATAAGAGATCTAGCGGTATTCTCTTCGACAGTAAAATTGAATTCAATGCTTGGTTTTGTTAAACGATGGTCAAAGGAATTTACTGATCCTTCCACACTTAAATCTTTATACATATGTCTCGTTAGACCAAATCTGGAATATGCAAGTCATCTAATCTAATATTGATAGAATTGGGTCTATACAAAAAATGTTATTCGTTATGCCTTGGGAAACCTTGCCTGGAATGATCCTTTTATTTGAGAAGTTGCCGATGTTATTTTTCTAACCGAAATAATTAAAGGAAATATCATATCACCCACCATTTCTACAAATATTAATATTAACTCTAATTCGCGTCTAAAATCGACTAACTTGCCCAATACCTCACACCACAGAACAAAGTATGGTAAAAATGAACCAATTTCACAGGATGTTATTAATGGGTAATAAATACAAATCAGTAATCACACATTGATTTCACTCAAAGATAAACCACACTAGAAAAATATTTTTAAACATCTATAAATATTTAATTCATAGAATGCCAAAGAATGATATAATTATTATTTCTTTTTTTTTTAGTTGAATGTTTGATGTATTATAAATTATAATATATATGAAACGTTTTTGTAAAAATACTTTGTACCTTTTGTAATAAATGTTGTTAATTTAATTTAATTATGATATTATTAATAATTTGATTTAAAACGTGATCTCTCAATATTTTTAAAAATGGTAAACTGCAATTAATACTGAAAAAACTAGTGCAATATTTTTTCACATATAAAAGAAAACCGTCTTTTATTTCCTCGTTTCGGGCGTCCACTTTGATAAAAGATTGACTTTCAGTGAACACGTTAGCCAAGTAATCAACAAATTGAATAAAACAACTCGTATACTGTACCCTTTTATATATAGAAATTCCGAACTATTAAGAGAAAACAAACTTCAAATTATAAAAATGGTGTTTCAGCCGATTATCTTGTACGGATGCCCTGTTTTTCAGAATATAGCAGCTACTCACATCAAAAAGATGCAAATTGCTCAAAATAAAATTTTAAAGTTAATGCTCAATTTACCTTTTCATTATTCAACAATTTTATTTCATCAACAAAGAAATATCGGCTTAGTATTAGATAAAATAAATCAAACATGTTAAATTCATCAATAAATGTATATTTTCTGAAAATCACTTAATAAGAAATTCAAATTCTGTTTAAAATTAACATTGTAAGCTCCTGCTTAATACAAATTAGACTATAAGATAATTTTGACTAGATTAAGTTAGATTTAAGTTTTAATTAAACTAAAAATATTACTCATTTGTACATTTTTTTTTATTCTCAGCTGTAAAGATAATAATAATAAATCTAATCTCTGTAAAAAACTTGTAATATATAATACAATATTGTAAAAGGGTAATATTTGGATTAAATAAATAAAATTAAAAAAAAATTAACTAAGAAAAAAATTGTAAAACTATTTAAAAAAATTGTAAATTGTTTGAACTAAACAAATAAATAAATAAATAATTTCTATTGATTTTAGTAAAATTATTTAAATTTTTATTTAATTTAAGTTTCAGTTTTTCTTTTTCTTCATTTATTCTTTTTGCATGTTCCCAAATTGGAATCTGTTATCGTATTTCAAAGATGGAATTTTCTATACATTCAAATTTCCATAACAAAAAATAATATATTTTTTATTCTATAGTATAATCAAATGCTATTATTCTAAAATAAAAAAAAACTGTATTATTATTCTTCATTATTTCGGTTGTAGAATAAAATAATCTAATTATAAATAAAATTTTTCAATTGTAAAATTCAATTTCAAATTAATAATAGAAAAAAAACCATAATATTTTTATACAAATTGTTCATTGTCACAGCTAATTTCACAGATAAAATGCCCAAAATTAGAGTAAGTTTATTTTCTAAACTAAAGCAACTATGTAATTAAAATAAACTAAATGTTTTTCTGTGTTCTTCTTGAAATAAACAATTAAACTAATTAAAAAAAAAAGACTCAATTATATCAAATTTCCATGTACTATTCCTCAATTTATAATTGAATCACTATTTTGTCTGAAAATCAAGTTCATTTTTCTATTTACATATTCTTTTGAAAAATTCTTTTTGCAGCTAATTTTAACAATAAAAGAATCTAAAACAAAAAAAAAAATTAAAAAATTTCTAGTTTTATTTTTAATTTAACATTAAATGATCTGTTGTCATGTGATAATTGCTGCGTTAATTTTTCAAAAGAAAATAATGAATAATAAACACTTAAATTGTCTGTCATTAGATGATGAAAAGAATTAAATTTAAATATTTATATTGCAAACATGAAAAGAAGCTAAATTTGTACATTGAATTTTTCAAATTATACATAAAAGCATTTTAATATTGAACATATTATGCAGTTTTTATTTTGGGGATTTTTAATTTTACTTAAAGTTTTATTGCTTTATTAATTAATATATTAAAAATATTTTTTCTAAATTTTTATTTTCAAATCTCGAATAGTCAAGAGTATTCAATCCTCGTACAATCCTCAATTTTTATTTTTTTATATTGTCTTCTATCATTAAACTGAAATTAAAATAAAATTAAAATATTGTCTAGTGTTGTTTATATAACTTGTATTGTTAGCCTCTGCAAAAGTCACTTGATAAAATTCTAATACAAATTAATTTCAAATTATACCTATTTTAATTTTTTTTATATAACAACAATTTTTTGACACTTATTTAATGATCCGTTTCGGTTAATTGTAATGTAATTAAAAATGTAATCAAAATTACAATATGTACTTACTTACTTATACATAATTTTATTCGTGTAGAAATTTAATATTTCTCTAAAAATTGCATTTAATAACAAAAAAAAAAAAAAAAACCTATGATATGAAATTTGGCAATATAAATTTTTTTTTATTTTATAAATTCAAAGAAAAATCATAATTTTTGCTTTTTAATTTTCTGTCAAACTGTCAACAGAAATGTAATAACTAGTGTATGTGTCAAATGTGTGTTTTTATCATATTTTTTAAATCTAAATGAAATTAAACATATGTAGATATGTATTTTATTTTCGATTTGTTTTTTTTTTTTTGTAAAAATATTGAATTAATAATTTGTTTAATTGTTAATATAATAAAAAAAAAATAAATTAAAAATATTAAAATGTAATATAAAGCATAATTTTAAGGTTTACATTAAATGTTCTGCTTCTTTTTTGAATTTTTTTCCCACACCACCTCTAACTGAATGTATGTACATACATATGTACATATATACAACTTGTTCTACTTTAGTGTTCTCCTTTCAAAAATCAACAATTCTTGTAAATTAATAATAAAAAATGAAATTATAATTATTTATTTTTAGCTAAAAATTATTTTCAACCATATCATAATGTAAATCCTTGAAACGTTTTTTCTGCAGTATCTGTTTCCTAGATTTTGCATTTTTTTTTTTTGAATATTTTTCATTTTATAAAAAATATTCATTCCAATAATTTAACGTATGTACCTCTGAATAGATTAGTTTTATTCTAGGCATATTTAATTGGAACATATTTTGAAATCAAAAAAAAAAAAAAATCAACTAGTCGCAACTAATCACTAAAAGTTCACAGAAGTTTGCAACAAGTTTCTTTATAAATTATTATATATTTGTAGATACTTAGTTAACAGTTTAACAACTATAATAATGAGAAATTCTGACACCATTTAAATATCAATTCGATTAAAAAAATAATTTTATATTGTCAATTAAATTTTTGAGATTTAATTTGTTTTTTTTTTTTTTACACTTTATTTTAATAATTCTATATTGTGTAATGTGTTGGGTAACTAAAAGACACTTTAGTATAAAAATTAAAAAACGATTGGTTCTTTAAGTTATTTATATGCATATGCTCTTTGAAATTAATAAATATAGCTGTACTGTTTATAGATAGTTACCTATTAACTTAATAGGTGAATTAACGAGATATTTACATATTAACTTACTTTTTTTTTTTTAACTGAAATTATTTTTGAAACTTAAGATTCTTATTGTTTTGTATAATTCAAATTGTTATTGTGACTATACTTAAAACGAGTTTCAAAAAAGAATGAATTGTAGAAATGATTCAAAGCCACTATAATCAGTAATTTATGTGAATTAAGCGAACACTAAGCAACAAGTAGTGTTACAGAATCAGTAAAAGTATAAAAACAAAAACGTATGATAAGAAAAAAGCTATACAAATTTAAAAGAAAGTCTTAGCGTTATGTTACGCAACCCTAACTCGTGCACATACATATCAATTAATCATATATAATTTAATGTATCTTTAATTTGTATCTTTGTGGATAATAACCTTTATATAATTATAACAAGTGAAGCTTATTTAGTTTATATAATATTAATATGTAGAATATCACAAAGTTAAAATGACGACATGATGACTGCGACCATGACGGATCTAATTTTGTGAAACACGTTTTATTAAACTATTGTGAAATGAAAAAAAAATTAAAAATTAAACAATAAATTTTACTAAGAGGTATTGCATTCATATGGTCAGGTTAATATACATATCATACTTATATGTAATATGAAATATTATAGTAACAGCGTTTTTATTGCATAAAACACATGAGTGAAACGTCTCAATACATGTATTACAAAAGATCGTTTTTTTTTTTTTGTTTCTTTTCATTAAACTGGACAATGAATTCTGATCTTACACGTTGTTTTTTTTGTAAAAGTTTCTATTTTTTTTTTTTTTTTGTTGCATTGTTAATATTAAAATTCATGAAAGCTCGATTATATGATGATAAATTGTGACTGGACATCGTAAATCATTTTTTTATTTCATTTCTTATATTTTGTTTTATGTAAATTATAAAAATGTTCTATTTTTAATGGCAGACGACACATTTTATTTTAGTTTATTTATTAAATTATTTTAAATAGAATTTTTTTTTTTTTTGTTTGAGAAAGATATTGCGATAAAGTTTAACTTAATATTTTATGCTCAATTTTAAGGTTGAATGTTAATTTGTTTTTCAAGATTTTAGTTTTGCGAATAAAATTTAATTCACACTTAGAATATTTGCGCAATGATCGCTATTTACTAACAACTATATTTTTACATAGTATTTTCACCCTTCAAGTTTTGCATACATTCCAGTAATTATTAACGCATTTCACCTCGTATTGGTTATTAACACTAGTGGTTATGTTTTTTTTTTTTTTTTGTATATTTTTAATTATGTATTTTTAATATTGTAATAATGTAAACTTATGATTTATAAGACTATATTCACATAGAAGGGAAAATTTAAGATAATTTCATACATTTTCTATGATCACTAAAGTTCACATATCATTGTTATTAATTAGTAAAATAAACTTGAAAACTGCATTCTATTGTTTGTCTAATAAATCATAGACAAAATTGTGTATATTTCAAATGAGTCACTTAAGTTTTTTAATTTAATTTATATCTCTAAGATTAACATGCTTTATATATATTTGTAGTTGTATACCTAGTGTAAAATTTATTTTTTGTTAATTTTTTTCCTTCTGGAAAATGATTTTAATGATTAAACAATACCAAAAATACGTAATATATGTACATTTAAATTTCTATCTGTTACAACAAAATGAAATTTACATTAAATTCGAATTGCATATAAAGAACTTAAAAAAAATTAAAACTATTGTTAATTGAAAAAAATAATTTTTTTTCTTTTGTGTTTTTAAAACGGATTCCTCATGTTTCATTATTTCTATATGTATTTTTATTTTTGTATATTTGTTTATATATTCTATTTGGGAAATTTTAAATATAAAATAGGACTTTGGGCTAAAGAAATCTTAAAAAATCTATTTGTGATATTTTAGTTCTTAGTTAATTCTCTAAAGCTTCCAAAAAAAAAAAACGGTTCATAATCCATTTTTAACTTTTACTTTGTAATTGGTACTGCGTAAATTGGTACTGTACTTGGTATTTTTCTAAAATCCAAGAACACCGAGAATAGATTTTTTTCGTTTAGCACATCTTTGTTTTTGCTCCTTCCACGAATTAACGCTCTATATCTATATCTTCTAAACGCTCCAAGGTAAATAACTGATATGTCTTTGAGAATAAGTACAAGTTAATGTTTGAGAATAAAGTATATAAGTAAAGTTAAAAAAGGTTTTGTATTCTACTGGGTTTAGAAGTTATATAAGCGGCTAAAAATTAATAAGTTTTTGTTATTAAATCCCCATAGATACCTGTATAAATTCCTTAAAATTATGATCCCAAAAATATACGAAGGCAGTTCGAAAAGTTTTCTGTAACGGTATCCTTTTGTCAATATTATAAATTTTTATGATTGCCATTTCAAAGAATAATCTTTTATGTTGTCTGTCTTAAATTTTCAAATCTATCTGTCAAATAGTTTATTGTGAAACAGCTATCTAATCAGTTAACTTTTGTTCTTTTCAGCTGATGGATAAATTTCAAATTCGTACTGCAATTCATTATCTTATTTTGAAACGTTTATCAGCAACCGATATCCAAAAGGATATGGATAGTACTTTAGGTACTTCATCACCATCATATGAAACCATTCGTTTTTAGGTAGCTGAATTTAAACTTGGCCGTACAAGTGTAAATGATGAACAAAGAAGTGGGAGACCAAAAACAGCTACATCCATTGAAATTATGAAAACTACATGATGTAGTGACAAACGATCGCCGAGTAAAAGTTCGCGAGATGGCAGAGCGTGAGTTAAAAATAAGCTTGAAAAAAAGTGTATTAAGTTGGAAAGAGACCATATTAAAAAATTAAAAAATAAAATACAAAAAAAAACTGTTTTTGAATATGAATACAAGAAACTTTTCGGACTGCCCTCTTATTCAGTTTAAACTTTTCACGGTTTAAATTCGAATTTTTGAAATATAAATAGTGTCATATTAAAAGTATTTTTCAACTAAGTCTTTATTGATTAGTTACTAAGTTTTATAAATGTATTACAAGAGCAAAAACTACGACAGAACTGTAATATTTCAATTAGAAACATCATTAAAATAAAATAATAGTATAATAGAATAATTGAATCCATAGTCGCACATTTAAAATTCATGTGAAAACAATTATCGAGTCTCGAAATAAAGAAATAAATTTAATTGCACTTTGTATTAACCTGCTTAAATTGCATGTCGTTGGGTTAAATACCTTTTGGGGGAAAAAATTTTAATAATACTTATAACCAGTAAGTCAGTTAATTCGTCATCACAAATCACAATCATCGTTGTCATCATTATCATAATTTTGATGATCAATTTTTTTTTTTTTTTTTTTTTCAAAATAAAAGACGAGTATTTTATGTACAAAAATAACTTTAGTTGTTTTTTTTTTTTTTGTCTCAGTATAATAAAAAAAAGCTGGTACATCAGGTTTTTGTTGTATCTATAAGATATGTTGCACATATATAAAATTTATATTTTCAAACAAATATTTCTTAACGTAAATATGTAAGTAAACAACACAATATGTATTTATGTATATTATATACATATTTATATATAAAAAACGTGCTTAAAATTCAAGTCTTGAACATTAAAAAAGAAATTAAAAAAAAAAAGTAACTTTTTTTCTTTATTTTATAGAAAGTGGTGAAAGTTTTTTTTCTTTTTTTTTTAAATTTTTGCTTTTTGTCTGAATATTTTGTGTAGTTATTTATTTTTGTAGTTATTTTATTTTTAAAGTTTTTGATTTTGGACAAAACATGTAATAATAATATGTACAAGTACTTATTTTTATATTTATATATATATACACGTTTCTATTATCTCTGTATTATAAAAAAAAAAAAAAAATGATAGGTACTTAAAATAAAAAAAAATTAAAAACTGAAAATTTATAAAGTAGATCGGACCTATTATAGGACAAACGTATATACATTTTATGTTTTAAAAATAATTAGTTTTATTATAAATAAAACTTATTTGCATTCGAATTTCATTCGCTGTGTTTTCCCAACCTTTTTAGTTTTTTTAAAATCCTTAAAAATATAATAAAACTTTTTATAAATTTCTTATATCACTTTTCTTACCAATTGAAATCATTTGTCGTTGGTTTATTTTCTTTATTCAAAGTTTGGTCTGGTTACTTTTTAAAGTAATTTAATTCCTTGCTTGTACTTATTATCTCTAAAAATTTTTGGTTTAATTCTGATGTACTAAAACCGCCCTCTTCTTATTTTATTATGTTTTATAGTAATATTAATTTTTACAGTAATAAATATAATTTATTTTCTTTATATTATATTATATTATATTTATGTATTAATCTTAGGTATGATCGAAAGAGAGATTTGTTAAATAATTTTCACTTTTCCTTTTAATTGAAATTGACCATATGCTTAAATACTCGGCCACCAAAATCTTAATTTTTTTTTCATAATGAATTCGTATTCGCGATTTCATTTGTTGTATAGTAATTTCCTTAGAATTTATAATATAAACTGGTTCCCATTACCTTCCACCGCATTTTTTCAAAATATTATTTAAATATTAGAATATTATAACTTTTCTTTTTATATTCTTTATTCAGTCAGTGAGTTTAAAAAAGTATGAATTAAAATTGCTTAATTATCTTTTAATGTTTGTTTTTTGTTTATGTTTTCTCTTTTTTTTAAATTATGTTCATATTATTGATATATGTAGGAATAGTAATTAAGTCTTTTAGAGTTCAATTAATGGACAAATTTTGTGTGTGTGTTTTTTTTTTTTTTGTTTATTACTGGAATTATAAATTTATTGCTTTTCATGGAATTAAACTCATAAATGACGATTTATTTGTTAGAAATTAGTGAACATTTGTCAAATTCAAAAGGAAAAAAAATTTATTTTTTTCATATTGTTTTTACATATATATTAATATTATCATATGTTACATCCTAGACAAGACTAATTACTTTAAAATTACAATAATTTAATTCCTGTTTTAAAATTAAAAGTGGTATTTTCAATTAATTTTTCAATATTTATATGAGCATAAAACGTTCAATAAAATTTTAATTGTTTTATAACTCCTTGGGAAAAATAAAAATATATTTTGTTTTTTATTTAAATAGTAATAAAAATTTTTGATTCCGGTTTTTTCTTTATTGTTAGCAATTAAATAAGTTAGTGAAAAAAACATGTAAATCTACTAATTATTTTCCATAATTTAATTAGACCGCACAAACAAACAACTTGAAATCATAAAAAGTTAATTTAAATCTAGTATATATGTGTAACAAAAAAAAAAGTTGTCCTTACTACAACAAACAATAAACATTAAAAGTTTTTTGTTGTCATTTAAAGGTTAATATATAATATCAAATGCGAAATAATATAAAAAAATTTTGAGTAAAAGTTTATAAAAAAAAATAGAATCAATAAAGCTTCAACTTAAGTAACATAAATGCAAGTTTTATTTTCCTTTTTGATGTACTACCTATATCTGAATTAAGTTTACTTTTATTCTGTTCGATTTGTAGTAGCTATATTGCAATTCTATAAGATCTCTGTAGTTGGGGAGCGCAGCCAAATGACATATTAACAAATTAATATGAGAGTTTAAATCTAAAGATAGCATCAATCTCTATAATATTTAAATGTACGATTATACGAATAAAAATATAAAAAATAAAAAACAAGTTTTCAATCGCCAAATCTTATGTTGATTGAAATTTATAAAAAAAAAAACTAGATAGGTACATATTATTTTTTAAAAATGGGCCCTTGTAGATGCAATTTTCTAAATTAACAAATTTACAATGAATATTAATTTAACTTTCAAAAGTGGTAGTTAGTTTTCCATGTTGATTTCTTAAAAAACTATATTTTTAATTGTTTTGAGAAGCTAAATTGCCTTTATCAGATGATAAAGGTAAATCTTTAAATCTCTAATAAATTATTCCTAAATTAATTTTATATAATTTTAGTCGAAATTTTTTTTTTTTTAGGAAATTTTCAATCATATTATTTTTAAAACTTAATTTTCTTTTTTAATGCATTTCTCTACCACATAAATGTGAACAGGAAACTACACAGCCTTTCCTTTTCAGGTGTGGCTGTAAATATCGTAAGGGGGAATAACTTTTACGACGTGTGTGGCATTCGAACCGACACTCCCTCGGTATTTAAAGCGTATTTTATAATTACATAGTTATTACATAGTTTTTTTTTTAAAGGCAATTGAATTTTGCGATTTCTTTTAATTTTTTAAATAAAACTTGAGATCTACCTTTCTTCAATTTTTCTAACTGTAGTTGTTTATTTTAATCATACAACGGAGTTGATTAATAATCGCATATGAGCATTAATTCTTAAAAAAAAAAATGGGGTACAATATCAACAATAAATAATTTCAAAATAATATTATCTGTATAGAGTTAAAAGCCTCCTCAATCTCAGCAACAAATAACCAAGAAGAAGTTTAAACTTAATTAATTATTAAATCTTAAAAATTATATTTCGCGTAGATGGAATATGGATAGCAGTGATCCGAATAAATCGTTGATCCTCTAGATTGGGCAGGTTTTAAAACAATATAACAATATAAATTTGAAACTTGATACTTTAAATTAAAAATTGTGTTGTGTTGGATCTAAAAAAAAAAAAATAATGTTATGATTGATTACAATCAAGAATATACAATCATCATATAACCAACTTTAACCAAGTTTACAATATTTTACGTACATTTTTTTAATTAAGATCTCTATTTTACCCGGACTTTGATTGTAACTTTTAATATCTGAATAATTATTTAATAATAATTATAAGCATTGAAAATTAACTATGTGCACAATCTTTTAACACACTACTTAATCAAGTGTTAATTTTATTTTTTCGTTATACTCGTATCTAGTTCATAATTTTATTAGCTAGTTATATGTATTAGAAAATCGAAAACATAAATGGAAATTCCATATATATACAGTTTAATATTTTTATTTTTTTTTTTATATATATTCAAATTATGATTAATAGTTTATAAAATAAATTATACAAATTTAGATATTTATTTTATTTATATTTTTCTATTTAAAATGTCTCGAAATCATTAGTCATGCAATTTATAACTTTGTTATAATATGTCGTCGCTATTTTTTCTTCTGCTCTCTCTTTCTTTCTCTCCCTCTCTCTCTTTTTCTATACTGTAACTAAAACTCTACTGTTATTAATTTATTATAACTATTCAACCGAGATAAACAACATATAATTTGAAGGCCAAGCCAAGATTTTATTCTCATTAGAAATAAAAAAAAAACCTTAAAATAAAAATCAATGTAAAAATTAAAAAAATTACTATGTATTTATATGTTAAAAAATCAGGTATTCAGAAATAAATAAAACAAAAAAAAAAAAAAAAGACACGGTGCCTTAAAAACAAATCATTTCAAATTAAACCGAATTAATTGTGACATTTTTAACACCGTTTTTTTTTTTTTGTTGTTGTAAGTTACTGGAAGTGTTATTGCGATAAAACAAACGGGATTTATTTTTTTTGATTTCAATTGATTGATTTTTATTTAGCCTGCAAGTTACAATCAGGACACTAGGTTTTATTTTTGGTAATCAAACAAACATTTCAACTCCTACACCTCCAAAAAATATAATATTATATCTCGATTGTTTCAAATTAAAGAAAAATAAAAAAAAAATACCTTTAAGCATTAGATTGCACGCTTTAGGCGTTACCAAAATTTTATTAATATAAAAATATGCCCCAAAAAAAAAAAATGTAAATGTAAAAATAATGTAAGAGATTTGATTTAAAAGTTAATTTAAATTGTGTTACACTTTATAAGAGTAAAAAGACAACCAGTAGTAAAAGTATTAAATATCCAACCAAATGATATTCAATAAATTACAAGAGTTAAAAAAAAAAAGCAATTGAATAAATTACTTTCGCTTTTTTTTTTTGTTTATATACATAAATATATTATATACATATATTAATTTTCTTTAAAATAAAACTTTAGTTTGATATTTAGTTGAGATAAATTTTTTCTTCAAATTATAAGCTAATTATTAATAATAAATTTTTATTGATTTATAAATTTCAAGGATCATATTTAAGAACATATAAGCATACAATTAAATATTTATTTTATTCATTTAAAACTTTTTTTTTTTTTAACTTCAAGGTAATTTTAAATTAATAAAATTATAATTAATAAAAATTATTACATAATTTAATTAGAAACCCTTATAATTAGTACGGGTTGAAATATATAATACCAATATTACCAATATTAATGTAACCTTTTTCCATTTTTCAAAAATATTTGACCATTTTTCCCATTAATATTTGTTTTCCGAAAATCACAAAATTAATTTATATACATATTATTTAAAAACATGAAAAGTAAAGTAGTATCGAATCGAGTTACCAAATCTCTATAGAATACAATTATATTAACTCAGTATTAGTTTTAATAACATTAAAGGCTCGCACTTTGATTTCTTCAAAAAATGTTCATCTATAATTATCTTCGCAAAAATGTTGGATATAAAAAAGGCTTCGAAAAAGATAAATTCATTTTTTCAACTAAATAATCAAAAATTAAAGTATGGTGGCTAAAAACAACATTGTTGAATTAGAAATTCAATTAATTTGTTTTATCTCCTTTGCCATTTGCAATAGCGTCATAAATTCGAACAGGCGTAATTCACAAGTAGAAAAATAAACTTAATAGCATACATACATACAAATACGTCTACAACACTAATTAAAAATGTTATATAACATTCGATTTTTCACAATTTAACTATATATTAAAAATTTCATACTTTTATTATATTTGTAAATTAATTTTTTTTTCTACATATTTATTAATACTTTTTATAAAAATAATACAACAACCAAACTGTAGAAAAAAATTACAAAGGTGTTTATAACATTATACCTTTTTTTTTTTTGTGTATTTATTCGAGTTGAATTATTTTTTTAAAAATTTATTTTATTTATTTTGATTTCTATTTTTAAAATTTATCATCCAACAGGTTAGATATTTCAATATAAATATATATTATATTATGTATACATATAAGAGTTTATATGTATATCTAAATTAGATCAATAATTTACTACAAAAATATCGATTAACTATTGTTTTTCTTCTCTTTTTATTCTGTATATGTTGTTGTTGAGGTTTGTGACTGCCTACCTTATAGAACAAACATTGAAGCATATATAAAGTCAATGAATACCTTTTATAATATTAAAATAACCGTAAACATGACCTAAATTCTATTTCTTTATTTTTAATAATATACTTTATTTTATATACATATGTATATATGTATATATATATATATTTCTATTTTTAATAATATAGGAATAGTATAAATCGTATGTTTAAATAGTTTTTGTTAATTATAATTTTTTTTTTTTTTTTTTCATTCATAATTTTGTTTTTTATTATTTTTATATTATTTTGAAGGAAACTTATCTTTTTAATATAATCACATATATCTTTATACACTGTTTCATTAATTTTATAATTTAACTGTTCAATATTTTATACTTACTCTTCGAAGAAAAAACGTATATGAAAAGATTCTTTCGAAAAAATTAAGAAAAACAAAAATTAGTGGAATATATGCAAATTGCAAATTACAAAAAATTAATAAATATGACGATAATATATCATTAGCAAAAAACAAAAAAAAAACTTTTTTATTATAATATGTATTACATTAAATATGAAATAACTCTTCTCGACCGCCTTCTAATTACCTTGAAAATAAATATGAAAATTAAAATGTTCACTTCTTTTCAAATAAACATTTATATACAAATTAGAGTTTGATAGTTATTGTAAGAATTTGTATGCTTTTTACTACCTTTAAAAACTTCTGCAAAACTGATATTTTACGTACGTATTTTTACCTACAAATTATATTAAGGGAATTCACGATTAAGTGTAGAAGTGTCGTAGGTGTACAAGTAGTATATAAGTACAGTACAACTATTTCGTAAACTCACCCTAGTACTTTTAGTCTTGTATACCAAATGTAGAAATGTGACAGTCTTTTATCATTTGTCAAATATATTTTATTTATTTGTCAAAACATATTCTGACATTTTTGATACAAATTTAACGAATAATTTTTAAAAATTTTTATAAATATTTTATAAATATATATATTTTTATAGGTATGTATAAATATTTGTACATTTTAATTATTTAAAGAAAAATTTGGAAGCTCAAAAATATTTACCTTTGCTTCTGCATTATGCTCTGCCATTTTACAAATGTAGTTAAAAATTATTTAAATGTGCCTAATAACTTTTGATAAAAAATTATTATCTGCTCATGTGAAAAGTACACCATCTGCATTGTAAAAAGTACAATGACAGATAAAGTACAAGACTAAAAGTAAAGAATTATTGTCTTATGTCAGGTTTTCATATAAAAAATCTTCAAGCATAAGTACATTTCTACACCTAGTACAAGACTACATCTTCAAAGTTCACCAAATCGTTAACTACTTAATTAAATACTTTTTATTCACTTTTTAATTATTATTAAGCTATTCAATATACATACCTAAAAACTGATTATTATTTACTATAAAATACAAATAATAAATTTTCATCAAACTAAATAAAAGCCAATTCAAAAGAATAATTTGATATACTGTAAAATGAACATGAAGTTTAATAAACTCATATATGCAAATGTAAAAATGATATATACATAGTGATAACGAAAGGTTTTTCGAAAAAACTCGTATATCTATATTACTAGATATTACAAAGAGATTTTGATATCTCATTCAATACCTAATATCTAATAAATATTACTATAATCACAAAATTTCTTTTACAATTTAATTTATTTCGTTACATCATTGTCTATATAATTTTTCTCCTTTTGTAGCATTTCATTATCTACAATCTCCATCACTATATATTTAAAATATATTAATATATGTATATAAATAAATAAATCAAATTTTCAATATGATCATAAAGAACTTTTTAAGTGTAAAAAAAAAAAAAAAAAATAGCATTCAAACTATCTTTAAGAAGAAAAAGCACGTTCTATATGTAAGTATGTATACATATTTTAAAATGTCTTCATAAATTTTAAATATTAGTATTTGTATAGTGTAAACTTTTAATAAAATGTATGCTTGTTGCTTGTTTTGTTGTCTTCGGAACGTGTAGCTATGCCAGTCATCGACCATGAAATCTCTTTAGAAGAAAACAAATTGAAATTATTAAAAAAAAAAAAAATATGGAAAGTAAAAATTTTAATATGATCATGAGTAAATAATAAATAATTAGATCAAATTTTTTTTTATCAAATTAACTCAAAAAGAAAAAAAAAACTAAAATAAAATTAAATTGAAAAGAGAAGATATCAAAATGAGAAAAACTGAGAAAAGAAAAAAAAAATGTAAAAAAAAAAACAAATTAATTATTCCAGAATATAATGGTATATCATATAGTAACCTTAAAATCAACATTTACTAATTATTAGTCTTATAATCGCTAAATCTCTCGGTAAACATTTTGTTAAAATAACTTACATACTCGTGATCAGTTTAAATCTATAACAAAAATTTTACTTAATTCCTAACTAAGCCACTGTAAATTACTCAAAAATAACTTTGACAATTACTTATATGAAATAAATTTTAATCTGCAACACAGGTTAGATTTTTCGTGTAACCAACGCATTAAAAATAAGGATTTTTAGAAATATTATTTTTAGACCATTTTATAAAACTTTAAAACCCTGTATGTAATTCTGTTGGTGAGCAAATCTTAAACTTGTATATTATTACACGTGTAACTCTTCTTTGACATCTTTGATGAACAGTTACAATTATGTATCTCCTTTATATAACATTATTTATTAGCTAATTAAGTTACTTTGTTACTTCCGCAGGATTTATATTGATTCTCGGTTGATAATTTAACTCAGTATACTGATCAAGGCAAAATTAAATGAATAAAAAATTTTAGGATTTTCACTAATTAGTCGGTTTAATTATAAAATCAAAATTTTAAAGGAATCTGGTATTGAATGTGGTAAATATAACTTGTCGACGAAATTTAAAATACAATTCCTAAAACAAATTCCTGGAAAAAAAAATATTATAATTAAATAAAAAAATAAAAAAAAACATTAGTAAATAAAATTTAAATAATATAACTATTTATTTTTAGTATCTACATTTTGCAGAAAGAAAAAAAACTTGATTTAATTTAAATAACATTAGAAAAAATGTATGACAAATTTTACCGCCAATAATACCAAAACATGCCAAGTTAAAATAAATTCTATTGTTATTTGTGGTTTTATTCAAAAAAAAAACTATTCTCATAGTATATTTACATTTACTTATTTAAATGTTTATACATTATTTAAATATTCAAAAAAAAAAATATTATTTATATTTTTAATTAACGTTTAAAGGTTAGTTGGTGGTTACTTAAAATCATTTAAAGAATTACTAGTTTATAGTTATTAGTTTTACATACATATAGATAAAAAAAAAAGTATATATAGGTTTTTATTATGCTTAATATTACATTAAGGTGTTTCAAATCGTCCTTCAAGTGTATTTTTTTTTCTTTTTATAGTTTACATAACTTGGTTTTGGTTCATAGTTCTAATTTAAATATTATTAAAATTTTTTTTTTTTTTTTTTAATTTATTGGCTTTATTTCAATTTTCTGGGAAATCGTTTTATATTTTTCAATATAACTGTTTTAACACTTTAGTCTTATGTGTTTGACGACATTTATTCTATGGTAATATAATATTTATTCAAACTGTTCATAGAGAAAAAAATTTTATCATTGACCAAAATCATTGGTTTTACAGAAGCTAATTATGGAACAGAAATTTTGATCAAAAAATTTTACCACTCGTTTTACAGAAACTATGAAGCTAATGTAGATTTTTATTGCAATAAAATTCAATTTGAGGTGGTATAAAAAGTAACGACAATAATTAGACCAATTGTTAAATTAATAAATATTAAATTTTTTCATATCCCTAAAAGAAACACTGGGAAGCTGATTAGTTTTTAATAAAAAAAAAAACTAAGAAGGTTTAAAATTAATTATTTTTAGTTATAGAAAAGAATAAAATAATTTTATTTTAATACCTTTAAAAGAATGCAACAAAGTGTTAAATTGATAATCATTCACCATTTCAAAAAAAAAAAAAAAAAAAAAGTAATGCTTTTCTATTTAAATAAGTGTTAAAAATTAACTGCCAAATATGACATTTATATCATGCAACATGTCTTAGTATTTAAATTCTTAGTATAAATATATTTTCCATAACATAAATACGCTAATTGGTACTAATCAATTATTTTAAAAAAAACTTAACTTAAAACTTATATTTGAAAAATTTATTAGAATATTTTTCTGAAATATAGTTATAAATACGATTTTTTAAATAACTAAATACTAATTATTAATTAAATCTATAGATAGTATAATATATATATTTTTTTTTTCATTTCTGAAGAGATTCTTTTCTCTTTAGGGCTTTAATTAAGTACAAATGTTAATTATTTAAACACTTACTTAAAATTACTTTTAACTATCCTGCAATCTCTCTGTTATGCTAATATCATCTACATTCTACACAACACTTTTCTGTATCTTTTTTATGATTTTAAATTTGCTTTTAATACTATTTATTTTACAATATCTGTGTTTTACTCATTTTAATTAAACTGCAGTTCTCTTTTTAACAAAAATATCATCACACAACACAATCATATAATATCACACAGTGAACACACTATCTAAACTTCAAAAATATTATACTCATTTCATAAACATTTTTTTATTCCCAACCATTTTCTAAAGAAATTTATCAAATACTAATTGCTAATTTCTAAACTTCTAAACATATTGATAAGCATATTGCTAATTTGTTACTTCTTTTTAAATGTTGGTGTTTTTTAGTTGTTATATTTTTCCTAATTTTACTACCCATCAATCGATCCCAATCACTGATTTGTTTATCTAATATAACAAAAGGTGCAAAAAAAAAAGCAAATGACAAAAATTAAAAAAAAAACATATGAAAACTTTAAGAATATTGTAAAGAAAAGAGAATAAATGATTTATTTATTTATAAAAATAAAAAAATAAATAATAATTTAAAATTTATCTTTTTAATTTTGTTTTTAAATCGGTTGTTCGCTCTCCCCAGTGTCCCCACACGATCTTTTCTCTTTTTTTCTCATTTACTCACTGTGCGAGTGCGTTCCGTTCTGCGATTTTTGTGCTTATGCTAAAAAGAGCTTTGTATTTTTGTTTACAATAATACTAGACTACACAGTACACACTACAAATGTGTAATGGAATAGAATGAATAATAAATAAAGTGAGTTCACGGCATTTTATATAAAACACGTAATATTATATATATTTTTTAGGATTTTTACTTTAAAAAAATTAAGTTAATTTTACAGTTAAATTTACTTATTTTGGTTTTGTCGTAAGTTTTAAACTCGTTTACTTATTTATTCATAAAATATTCGTATAAATAATGATGACTGTCAATGATTGAATATATTTTTATTAAATACCTACATATTTAAAGTGTTAGTTTGTAAAAATTTTTAATAACAAAACAATTAATGATTAACAGAGAAGCAAGGAAAAATTTTCGCTGATCAATGATCACTTCACTTTATTCTCATTTTATGTTATAGTTTTTCTCTTTAATATTTTTCTCTCTTGTTTTTTAATAAAATTGCTTGCACTCTGTTAGTTTATTTTATTTTTTTGTTAAATTGTGATTTACATTTTAATAAGTTTATATTATTTGTAAGTAACATAATATAATCATAACATAAAATTTAAATACTAAGTTGGTTTCTAAGTTCTAATTGACTTGAATTCAATTCGTATTTAAATTTCGAATAATTTCATCGTTCCTATATAGAAAATTTTCGAAAATGCCCTTTCTTTCCGATAGATTTTCTATGCTGTGAAAACAGAAGATAATCGATATGTGATTTGTTATCAGACAAGATAGAATGATTAATTAACTGCTGAGTAAAATAATGATTAAAGAAACTTAATCAAACTTAATCTTTGAGAAACTGAAACTTAGTTTAATATGAAAAATATACGAGTCTCCTATGAAGCTTGAAGCAGTGGAACGGAGAAAAAAAAGGTAAAATGATAATCTTTGTACAAACATATACGAGATTTAAATATTTTAAATTAAAAAAATATGTGCGCTGAAGTCAATTTAATGTATGCATATGTGAAATAAAACCTGAATATGAAACTGGTGCTATTACAGTGGCGACTTAGCTAGTCTAAACTTTCAATAATCATACTTGTAGCTAATTCTTCAAAAATATACATTAAGGTTACCAAAAAGAGCAAACCGTCAACCATGCATTAAAAATCTAAGTAGATCAAGTATAAGTTTAAATATCAAAAATGCTAATTCTTCAAAAATATACATAAAGATTGCCCCAAAGAGCAAATACTAAAGAGCATTCACCAAAAATCTAATTAGATCAAGTATAAATTGAAATATCGAAAACTACCTAAACGAAAATAAGTGAAATGTATATGTACATAAATATAATGTAAGTGAAATCTAAGTTAAGTAAAAGAAAATAGGATTAAAAAGGACAAAATAGGATTGAAAATAAAATTTATAAAAATTTAATGTAAAATTTGAATACAAAACAAAAAGGAACTAGTTAGTATCGAGTATAAAAAATGAAAATATCGAGCATTTAAATTCTGCCTAATTAAATTACATAAACTGATTAGATACCTATGAGCCATGTTGCCATTGCCAAAGTAAACATTTTTCATGCCGTTAATGTTTTTTTTTTTTGTGTAAATTCAATTAACGGTACGGAAACTTAATGAATATTTGCTCCTGCTCTTTTATCAATTTATTCTCTCCTTGACTTCTTCTCTGTCTCTTCTTTTCTTAACTCTTGTTTTCTTTTTTTTTTTTTTGTTTATTTGACGTTTCTCTCTTGAATTATATCTTTTTAGATGTATGTTTTCTTTTAAGTTTTTATTTTACAAACATATAATTTTTTCTTACTTATTGGTAGTACAGGCATGGTAAGGTTTTAAAAATTTTATTTGATCAGTTGATGCATATTATTCCATCGCAAAACACAGTGAAGATTGCGCGTTTACTTGTTTCCTTTTTTTTTTTTTTTTTTTTTTTTGAAACGCACAAATAAGAAAAAAAGAAAAAATTCCATAATAAATAATTACATTACAGCGACTTATAACGGCTTTTCTTCTACTAAGAAAATTATGTAGCGAATGAATAAATTAAATGGTGAATAAAATGTGTATAACTCTAAATTTTATGTAAAAGATCTTTAAATATAAAATAAATAAATAGAGAAATAAATCTTTTAAAATAATATGATTTTCAATTTATTTATTTTTGTGCAAAATTTATATATTATGTAAATATTAAATGAGAGGTATTATAGAAATTAGAACATAAATAAAATAACGGTGTGATAGAGAAGGGATTTAATATTTTTATGATTGACTGTTATTACTCTTCTCTTAGTTTATTAATGAATTAATTCTTTATCAAAGTTAAAATGTTATACATATATATGTAATATAATATTTGTATATTATTATATAATAAATTACCTATTTGCAATTTAAAATATTTAAATTATTCAATATGGATTAAATGTTTACGCAAATAACAATTTTAATAAATAAATATAATATGACAAAATAATAGTGATTTATAAATTATAATTACTGTGATCTAATGAATGAAATATAAATAAAATATATACATACATATATATAAATATATTATTTAATTATAAAGAAAACAAAAGTTTTTAAACACTGATTATTTAATAAAGGAATTAAATACATACATAATAATATAATAAAATTAATAAAAAAAAATTGTAAATATTTATTTAAATAAAAGAATTGTATCCCTTATCTCTAAAATAAAAATGAAAACAAAATTAAAGTTAAATTAAAACATTTTAATATTATATTGTGTATTCAATTTTTGCACATAACATTTTTATTTAAAACCAAGTTTTGCTAATTTACAAAAATTTAATTATATTTTTTGTTAATTATTATAAATTAAATTATTAAATAAAAGTTTTTCAACTTATCTGACAATACTCTTTAATATTTATTTATTAATTTAATAATTAATAATTTTTATCTTAACGTAATGTGTTCTGGTAATTAACAAATTAATTAGTTAGCACCTAACTATTAAATTATTTTTCTATACTGATTCTCGTGACTATATACGTATAAGATATACATACATGGGCCGTTTTAACTTTAATTAATTTTTGAAGTTAAGAAATTATAGTTTATTTCTAGGACACTAAGAACTATAAAAGAGATAAAGTCTATTGGAAAAGGATTTTTTTCGCTTCTTGGAAAAATGTACAAAATATTAAGGCAAATCAAAATGCAATTTAAAGACAGTTAAACAAAAATTTCTAAACTATGATTTTTTTTTTCCTTGCCACTCCTATAGGGCATCCACTAAGTCATTTATTATTCATATTTGACTAAGCTTCATTTTCTTGAATGCTGAATTTCACTAAGCCGTTGATTACTCGGCTGTAGCTATTGTACAAGAAAGACGTTTCTTTTTTTTTTTTATTTCTACGCCACTTATTATCTTATACAAGAATTATGTTTTATTATTATTTTATTGTATTAGGTATAAATATTACAATATGATATTTAATTATAATTTATATGACATATATACTTATTTTTAATTTAATTATATTGTACTAATTATATAAGAAAAATCTATATTATTGTTTTATCTATATGATCCAGTCGGGGTTTCAATCCGAGATCTTTCGTATGAAAGACCGGTGTCTTAACCGTTCACCATTCTCGTGTGACCACTACACCATTCGCTGGATAAACTATAAACTCAACTATATAATTGAACTAATTTAAATTTTTTTTAACTATATTTTTTTAGTGATTACAAATGTATTAGAGTATTTCATCATCAAAGATGAAAAAAGTCAGTTTAATCAAAAGTCATTTAATTTCTTATATTTGACTTTTCTCTTCTTACAAAGTTTGTTCTCTTTGATTTTAATTTTTTGTTTTTAACTCAACCATTTTCATTATATTATTTATTAAATTCCGATTAAATTTATTTGTACATATATAATTACATATACATACATATAGTCTACATATATACCATCCAAAAAAAGTTTTTTTGCTTAGAATTTTTCTGATTATAGGATATCGAATTGGACAAATAAAAATCCAATTTAAAACGAAATTTATCAATATTAATTTATTATATTAATACAAAAAAAGATGTAATAAAAAAATGCCGCCCACAAAAGTCCTTAAAAATAAAAATAAATATTATTATTTTTTCCCTTGAAAGTTTAAATTATTTATGACCCATCTATGCCCTACAGGAAATCTATTAATGCTGAAATTAATGTTAATTGAAAAAATTAATTCCAAATATAATTTGTATGTTTGTTAACACAATCTAAAACTCTAACGGCTAGGATAATTTCAAGTATGTATAACTATAATATTTTTTTTGGTTTTGTGATAAAAATAAAACTATAGGAATAGGATTCCCGCAAATAAAAGCAATACAAGTATTCTAAATTGTTTTAATATTGATTTTAAGAAAAATAAAAACAAAAAATAAGGTTTTAATTATGTGTTAATTATGGGTAAAAATATTTTTAGATACATAATTCTACAAAAAATAAATTGTTCAATTAAAAATTTTCATGTCTATATTTAGTTATCCTTTTTAGAAATAATTTTTTTCTTATTTCTAGAAATTGAATAGTTAATATGTATTTTGATATAAGTATTGGATTTTAAGCATTTTTTATGTAAACTTAACTAGAACATTTTTTTAATATGTTTTAAAATAAATATTTTGATTTTAAAATAACAATGACAATAGAATTACTATTGTTCTATATTTTGGTTATTTTTTCGTAATATTACTCTTTTTAATTAAATATCTAATAGTAATTTAGGTTCCTGATTTTGAATAATCTTAACTAACGTGTCTTAAATATCTCATTAATTTATTCTTGTCAATGTTGTACAATAACTTTGTAGGCTTTAAAAATTTTACAATTTAAATAACCAATATCAGTAAATTGTTACAGTGTGTAAGAGCATATTCGACTATTGTAAAATTAACACTTGATTTAAATATGGTTCATGTGTTTTAAAGTTGAATTAATCAAATATAAAAAATTTTACATAATTTTGGGTGTTACAGTTATTTTTCATTTTTTCATTATTCACTCAAATGAAAATATAGAAATCCAAATAAGTTATTCTCATTTATTTTTGATTAAATACTGACTAAAATCACCGACGGTAATCGGAACCCTTAAAAAAAAAATTTGTTACAAACCAATGGGACACAGTTTAGTGTAGTGGATTATTACAGTCCTTAGTAATTCTTAATTGTAATCTATTTGTCAATATACAATAGATTACATTATATATATATTATGTAGATTACGTAATATATTTGTCTTTATGGTTTCGTATATTCACTCGTTAAGCATTTAAAAAAAAAGTAAATAAGTATCCTTAATTTTCTTTTATCTCTTATAATATATATTTGCGTAATACAAGACGAGATGAACATATTTGAAAATTTACTAACACCTGAAACCACAGATATAAATACTTTAAAACCAATCTAATAATATTTACTTAGTTGTTTATTTTTTCTAATCAACTTTACATAATTTTTATGATTAATTTCAACGCTTAAAGAAAAACATTGAACTTTTCATTTCAATATAATAATATGCAAAAATGGTGAAATTTTTATTTTCACTCCTAATGATTTTTGACAAAAGAAACAAAAGAAAAACAACTTAAGAATATGTATAGGTATATATATATATATATATACAATGAAATTAATTTTATAAACATATAAATTTTGTATGTATTAGTAATTTCAAATATCATTGATAGTTCATTGTACTAAAACAATATTTTTATTATTATATTATAATTTTTTTTTTGTAACTTGCACGTATCGTATATTTTATTACAACCATTATTTAGTTGTTAACTATCTTTTGTTTCAAATAAATTTATTTACATTATTATATTGTTTCCAAACAACTTTTACTTTCTCTTGACCAAGATATTTTAATATAATAAATAAACATAAGTATATATATATATACGTATAATATTATGTATAACTAAATAACTTTAAAGAAAATTTAAAAAAGAAAAATCCCACAGGTATTTGTACGACTCTTTTTTTTTATACTCCTTCATTTATTTAATTTATTTTTCTGTTTTGCTTTTTCATTTTTCGAATTCATTCAACTTAAAAACTAAAAAAAAAAACAAAAAAAAACTTAAAATAAGATCGCGAATAGAAATCGGAAATGGAGAAAATGTTAATAAACATAAAGCAAAAATTTCTATAAAAATTTTCAATTGAAAAAATTGCAAAGGAAAAATAATAAAATATAAAAAAAAAAAATGTACAATCGACCGACCAAAACATATTATACCACTAACGGTCATGATCATCAATTTTAACAATCTAATACAATTTAACTTACAATTTTTATCTTCAAACCAAACACAAACAACCAGTATTTTTTGAGAAATTTTACTTTTCACCTTTTTATTTTGTTGTTGTGATTGCTGTTTTTTTTTTTTTTTTATTAACACAAAAAGTTAGCTATAAAGAAAATATAAAAAAAAAAAGAAGAAAAAAAACATTTATGGGACCCACTTTTTTTTATTTCAAAATAAATTTAACAAGAAAATTTTTTTTTTATATAAAATTTATTTTAAGATACCTTAACAACTAATACTAAAGTAATGTACATATGATTTGAAGCGTATATACATAAGTCTGGAAAATTATCGCGATTATTGAATGGCTTGTCATTAAAGCAAGAAAATAATCTTTTCTTCTTTTTTAATTTTTTTTTTTTTTTACCTTTATAACAATCTAGATACTTACTTATAATATATATATATATAACTGTTTTTAAATCCATGTATCGTAATAATAACCTAAAGCAAAAACTTTCACTTATTTTCCATAATGACGAATCATTATATATGTATATATTTTTTTTTCTGTATTTATTAATACACTGAATTTTGATAATAGTAATAATGATGATGATGATTGTACGTTTTCAGGTTTTATTTTTTTTTTTATTTTTTGTTAATATTTTTTCTTTTCTTTTTTATTTTATTTATTGAAATCTTTAGTTTTACCAAAGCCAGTTACGAATAATAGCAAAAAATAATTAAAAACTTGAATTTTTAACTGAATTTTGTATCTTTAATTAAATATGTATGTAGAAATTACTGGGTGACTTTTAAAAAAAAAAGTTTATAATATATTTCTTATAATGATAAAATGTTCAAATATAACACAAAATTTAAAAAATCGTACAGTTTAGCTTTATAATAAGTAAAATTTTTTTGATTTAATTCTAAAATTGAACTTTTTCTATTCAATTTCTATTTATTTAATATTATTAATCACAATTATTAGTACTGCATATAGGTACACAGTAAATAAATAAATAAACAAACATAGGATTACGCAATATAACTAAATCATCGGCTATTGAGGCCATTGTAGGTCAAATATTATTAATTTTTTACGGTAATATTATTTATTTTCTTATTATTATATATTTGATATTAATGTATTTGCAGTTGTTTCATAGCAAAGGGAACTTCTTTTCAATTAATAAAACTTGCTAACTGGGGACTAGATGGCCTAGTGGGTAAGAGTGTATAAAATACACTGTAAACACCGAGAGAGTGTGGGTTCGAATCCCACAGACGTTGTAAGAGCTATTCGTCCTTACGACATTTACAGCCACGTCTGAAAGAAGGAAAGGTTGTGTAATTTCCTGTTCACATTTAGCACAGAAATGCACTAAAAAAAAAAACTTGCTAACTATGCAGGATGTGAACCCGCATTTCCTCAGTTAATAAATCATGTTCTTACGTTTTTATATCAACTCATTCTACTGAATTTCGACTTAGTAAAATACTTTTATTTTAGAATTGAGAATTTTATTTTTTTAAAGATTTTGTGGAAAAGGCATAAGATTAATAATGAGATAAACGACAAATTTAATTTTATTTAGAGAATTTGAACAGCTTCTAAATTAAATACCAGACGAAAAATTGTAATTTCATTTGTTTATTTATTTTAATTTACTATAATACAATAAATTGTAGTACGATTCTCGGCTAAATGGGTCCTGGAAAATTGTAATTTATTTTATTTATTTATTTATATTAATGTTACATATATAAATGTAATGCAATATTATTGAACCATCGGCTACCAAGGCCATTATAGGTTTTATATATGGCCATTATTAAATTATATACTAATATTATTTATTTTGTTTATATTATATACTATATATTTGGTCGTAACGGGGTATATAAAGAAAAAAACAATTACGACCTGTGAAGGGATCGAACCCACACTTCTTCGGTTAATACGCCACACGCCTACCCACCCACTAGGCTACCGAAGCCCCTTGTAATTTATTTTCATTTAAAGTTTGCATTTATATAACATTGCATATCTTTAGGAGAGGAATTCAGTTGTATTAAAGTTTTTTATGGCAATAATGTGCGTCCTAATAGAACATTTATGACTGCCATGGCAAAATTCAGATGATGAATCTTTATTTATTTTAGTACCTTTCACATATTTTTTTCGTTTCATTATAAATCTTTTATCAATAAAAGCTTTCTGCAATAAATACAAAAACCAGAGGATTAAAAATATTGTATTAAATTTTTCTTTTTGTGTTGCAATTACAACTCTTTTTCTATCCTTGTTATTATCACTTGACAAGTGTAGCATACATACATAATTTCTAAGTTTATTAAAATATCGCAACGCTTTTAATATTTCCTAAATTCTTTATTAGAATCTTAACTTTTACTTTTAAATTGTCATTTTATTATCCTACTAATATTATTTTGTCTATAAGGTAAGATAGTTTACCGATTCAAAATCTCACTAATAGAGGCAGTTTACAATTTCTTAATAAAAAGAAAAATATTATGTTTCATTGTATAACAAAAAAAAAAAAAAAAACACCCTGTTTATTTCAAAATATAAAAACAATAATCTCGAATATTCTTTTGAATATTTTATGTACATCATATTTGTTGCTTCGTTACTTCGGTACATGCATAAATAAATCAAAAGATGTCTATTTTGGAAATGAAAAATTTTAATTCCAGATGATATGAAATAAAAATACATAAAGGTGCATTTTTATTATGCATGTAATAATACATACATAATATATAATATATAAATAGTATATATAGTGCATAATACTTATTTACATATACATATATTTATGCTTATATAATATTCAATCATATAGATTTAAGTACATAGATATTTTTGTATAACAATATAATACCATATATTTATTAGAAGGTAACTGTTATTAAAGCTCTTTACAATATGAAAAGCTTAAAACTAAATAAACAAAGTTATAAATAAATTAATGATAACTGCGTCATTCCAAATCTTACAACATACAATAACAATGTATAAGTATAGGTACATATATATATGTAATATCCGTTCAAAGTAAAGTCAGTTGTTTGTGGTCGTTGTTATACTGTTATTCTTTTTTTGGTTCAATAATAGTCAATAACTTTAAAAATTGAATAAGAAAAACAAAAGCGTAAAATATTTTATAAGAAATGAGGTCACTTTTATGCAAGAATTTCATATAGTAGTTGTTCGTACTTCGTATTCTGAAGTCTAATAATATTCAATTATAAAATTATTTTTGTTATTTTTCTGACTTATGAACGTTAATATAATAACGAATGATGAGGTTTACAATACATTTGCTTACAATATAATAACAGTTAACAAAAGTTTTATTGTAATTTTTCTTTACTATCTTAAATTTAAAAGTTTTTTGATCTCTATGAAATAATTTTCATAATTTTATAGGCCATAAATTTTATTTCAATTGTGATGAATAATATTGTATTGAGACTGAGATATAATCATGACGGTGCTGCAATTTCAATTTTAAATTTATGCATGGCAAAAAAAAAAAAAAAAAAATGATTTCAAAATTTCATATTTTGTTTTTTTTTTGACTTTTCTTTATAAAAATTAGCTAATAATTTACGTATCTTTAACTAAAAATAATATAATATCATAATAGTATAGAAAAAAAAAAATACCTTGAAATTTTCTTCTTATAGTTACTTATTGATTGATGATTTCTCAATATTAAACTAAAAAAAAAATTAAGTACTTCGGTTGAATTTTGAATTTCTTGGAAGTTATTATTAATTTCTTATATACTATGTATTGTATGTATGTATGTGTCTCTTCCTTGACATATTCTGTAAAATTAAGTTATAAGTTTAAGTTTATTTCGACTAAAATGTTTCATTTACATTTTAAATTTTAAAGTTTTGAAGCTATATGTATGTATCTATGTATGTATAGAGATTAGACCGATTTATGGCTTTACAACAGACTTTTATTAATTTGGTGAAGTATAGGTATATAACTTATCTTTTGTTATAAAATATATAGGAAGGTATTTAGTAAGGAATATTAGAAGTGAAAAATTTTATGTTAAACTAACTTAAATCTATCAACGAAATCTAAAAAATACGTTTTTATAATAATTTTATTTAATTTATAATTTTTTATAATAATTTTCTTATTCTGATGAATATTTTTGAAAAATTCTATCATAACTTTTGATGTCCATGCAACGCTAATGATGAATCATATGTGTATACAATAGTAAATTTAACTTGCATAACTTGCAATTTTGCATGGCACATTTTAGCCATTAGTATCCAATTTTGAAGCCATAAAATATTATTTGTTAAAATATAGTTTTCATGATAAGTAATTAATTTATTATCAATAAATATAATATGTGGCAATCTATTTATGAATGTATAGAATCTTGTAAACTTTAATACATTTATTTGGCTTCTGTAAAGTTTAAATCTTTAAATGGTAAAATTTAAATCAAAAAAGTGCTTTATAAAATTTTGTATGTGCATCTTTTTATCTTTTTTTTTTTATTCTTTCCACAATTGTTTTATTTTTTCGTATTTAAATATTTATAATTTGTGAATCTTCTTCTTCGTTTTTATAACTTTTGCTTTTGGTTATTATAATAATAAGTCCCACGACCAATTCCCCTCCGAGACCGCACGCGGGCAATCATCATTCTCTTGTTATTATTTTTTTGCATACAACTGATGTTCATATGCAAGGTAATAACCAAGTTTCATGCTGAAACATGCTATTTTTAAACAAAGAACGGCAACAAAATGAAGCACAGGAGTGGGTGACTATACCATAAGAGAGTATTATTGGTTAATGGGAAGGACAAGCATTAGTAATGAAAACTAAATGTGCGTTTATATTGGAGCTGCGATAAGAGTGTCGATTAGAGCATCGATAAGAGCATAGCTTTTTTCTGTGCTCTTATGTTGTGTTTATATTGGAGCTTCGATAATACCGATGTAGAATAAAAATAGAATATTCGTGGTTGTGATAGAAGTTAAATTTTTATAAAAAACAAGAAATTATTAAAATAAGAAAATTTAAAAAAAAATAAAATATAGCCACTATAATAATAAAAAATTATTAAATTAGGGAACAATAAGATTATAGTTTTTAATTATAAAAAATATAATCTTATTGTTCTTGATTTTCTTATCAAGGGCTACAAAATTGTACATTTCTAAAAAATTATGGAAGGGCCGCGAATTTCGTGTCCATCCTATTAATGGAAAGAGATGTGCGTTTAGAGAATTTTATCATCTTTACAAAGACCTAAGAAAACATTCATAAATAAATTTGCGGAATATATGAAAATTAAAGTAGAAACCTTTAATTATGTATTATTTAAGACAGAGATAAGCTTCTAAAATCATGGAGCAATTGTGATGGTACACCAATTCTACGAGGGGATAGGTTAATGCTAACATTCAGGTAACTTGACATAAAAAAAAAAATTTTATGCTCGATAAGAGCGTAGAAAATTGAATAAAGATTTGTCTATTCTCTTATCGATGATCAAAGCAATGCTCCAATATAAACACTTCAATTAAAAACATGTACGAAAAAAATATAATTTTCTACGCTATGCTCTTATCGACGCTGTTATCATTCATCGCAGCTCCAATATAAACGCACCAAATTAAAATATCGATTCATAATAGTACTATATAATAAAATTAGAAGTTTTTTTTTTTCATTTTTTAGTGCATTTCTCTACCACATAAATGTGAACAAGAAATTACACAGCCTTTCCTTTTCAGGCGTGGCTTTAAATGTCGTAACGGGAAATAATTCTTACAACGTGTGTGGGATTTGAATCCACACTCTCTCGGTGTTTACAGTGTATTTTATACGTTCTTACCTTCTAGGCCACCGAGGTCCCGACAAGGATTTACTTTTAGCAAAGAATTTTTCAATTGTTAATTATTTAATTCTAAAATCTGAAAATTTATTTTGTAATATTAAAATCTATTTGTAATAATTAATTAAATATTTTATTACTTAAAATTTGTAATTTAGAAATTAATAAAATGTTAGAAAATCATAAATATCAGCAGTTAATATACAAAAATTTCATAATAACTAAAAATAATTCAAATAATAATTAAAAAACAAAATAAATTATACATATACATATGTATTTAAATTTTAAAATAACAGTTCTTTGATGTATTAATATAAAATTTTTTATTACTTATAATCATATAAAATGATAAATACACCTTGTCCTTGACAAGTCTTTGATTTTTATGAAAAAAAAAAAAAATTCCCCCGCCCCATATTAAATAAATAAATAGTAATATTAAAAGTTTACTCTAAGTACAATAATTATAAACATTTACAGTTATTTAATTATTATACTTAATTCTTAGCTAATTAAATAGTATTTTTTAAATTTTTGAATGAAAAACGGAAACGATTAACAAATATTGCAATATTTCCTTTAAAATAAACTTTAACATTATTTGCTGAACATTAAATAAAAACTTTAGTTGCAATAAGTAGATATTTATTATTTCTTTATTTTTTTTTTAAATTTGACATTATGATTTCATATATTATGTCGGTTTTCAGTTTTTAAAGTTGATAAATTTGTAGAATTAATAATTTACAGTAGACGTAAATGATTAATTAATATAATATTGATTTATCCTATATTTTTACAACTCTGATTGAAATGTTTTATATGAGTGTTTCTCATAATATAAAGTATAAAAATTAACTTCAATTAAATTTAAAAAAAAATCTGAAATTATACTTACTTAAATAAAACAAGTCAGAAAGTAAACCAAAAACCGTTGCGCTCATTTCCAAAAGATAATACAAACTGTTTAAAATTGTGACCCTACACCGAAATTCTAAAATTTGATATAATAAGAAGAAATGTGAAAATAGAACTTATTTGCAATTTTGAGGGGCTGTAAGTTTAAAACCATATATAACTAAGTAAAACCGTTAACACACACACATAAAAATAGAAGAAAAATTTGTAAAGGTACCTAAGTTACAGGTGTCTAAAAATAGGAAATTTTCGATTTTTGAGCCTTAATAGATTTTAAACAAAATACTTTTGTGAGGAAACTAATACTATTTCTAAAAGTTCTTTCTTACCTCAAAATTTCAAATCCCTATCTAAAAGCGTATATCGGGGTTATGAAGGTAGAAAAACATGCAAAATTTAGTTTTCACATAACGGTAAATTCAAATTTAAAAAAAAATGTATAATTTTGATATTGATTTACAAAGGTAAAAAAATATCTGTCGAATGGCGTTTTCAGATTGAAAAAATGTTAAGCAGAACTTGAGATATACGCATTTAAAAACAGAGATTTTTCAAAGTTTGAGGGGCTGTTGCTCTGTAATGGATGGATTTACATGAAAAAGTTGTTTTTGCAAATAGACGGATACACAGTGGGAAACTAATAGGCACATTTTTTCAAATTTTTTTTGAGAATGTGTTACAAAGGGTTATGCATTTACGTTATATGTTATATATGAATCAAGTTTGTTACTAGTTGTTCATAATTCAATTAATAAAGTATCTTACTGGGGGCAAAATTTGTATCTCTCAATTTTTCATGTTTCTTATGTTTTTTTAAGCATAATGTTTACGAAATATCTACTTGTTTTTCAACATTCAATGTTTCACTGTAGATTTAAGGTTAGAATATATTGCCATATTTTATTATTTATTTATATATATTGTATCAAATAGTTAAAGTGTATTCATATTTAGCCCAAATAAATATTTTTAATAGATTCTTTTATTTTATTTTGCTTTTGTCTTCTAAAGACCAGTAGCTGTTGTAAGTTTTTATTATAGGTTACCATATTAACCACTATGCCGTTTAAAAAATTAAGAAAGTAATCATTGTAAAGTGTGCTTTAGGCTTCATGAAATAAGTTCGCAACCGAAAAATCTAGTAATTTTGCAAAAAATTATTTACTTTTTTAATTATTTCATTTAATATTTCACGAAATACCAGGTCTGAATGCTATCTTAAGGGCGAAATGATTTATAAAAAAAACAGAAAAGAAACTTTTTAGAAGATAACAGGAAACCAACAAATATTTTATTTTTCCTTTTCCTCCGTCTCTGGCAAAAAACATTGCTTATGAAACGTTTGTTTCTTCTAGTTTGTTTGAATCTAGTAAACTAACATCTCAATACAAAAGATGTTTTTATCTTTCCTTCTTTTTAAAATTTATGCAGAAATTATTTTTGATGAACGGATTAACGAAAAAGACGTAGGTAAAGGGCAACAATAAGATAACATCTTATCTGATGCTAAAAATTTATGAAGATAAAATTTTCATTGGACACATTACTTTACAAAACAGAGAAGTTCTTAAAAGAAATGAATGCAAACAAAAAACTATTTCAAAGTTAAAACGTCAAAAACTTGCTACTTGAACATGTAAAAAATGGTAACAAATAAAAGATTTCAAAATTACAGTTCAGAAAGAAATTTTCAATATTTATTGATAAATGATAATTAAACAGGCAAAGATTATATTAACCCTTGAAATGATAATATAATAAAGTTGTTCCACAAGGACATAAACTTTTCTGTTTGATAATTGAATCAACAATATCAAATAATCTAATAACGACCAGTTATTACTCAACTTAGAACTTAAACGTTGTAATAACCAAGGTCTAATAACTTTAGAACCAAGGTCTAATAACTTTAAATTCATTTCACTTGTTAGGAGGATGTTCCGAAACAAGATTTAAGAAAATTTAAAAGAAACAATAAAATTAGTTAGTTTAGTATTAATCATAACAACAGGTTTATTATAAATTTATTTTTACATAATTTTTGTTTTTTTTTTATTACCGTTTATAGAATTTCAAATGAGCGGCGCGGCATTAGTTACGAATTTTTGTTTTTTGTGCTTTTGTTCTAAAAATAAGTGAAACTATTTTAAATTTTTATCAACAGAATTATTTATTATATTCTAGAGAATGCGGATATTTATTTATAACAATTAAATTAAAATCCTATTTCAGAATTTTAACCAACATTTATGTAAGAATTTTAAATGGAATATAATTGAAATTTATAAATCAAAAATGTTTTAAGATATGAATGATGTTTTATGTATGATTATTAGAAGAAGTAATATTAAAGTTATTGCGTTTTCAATGTTCTTAATATCAATGTATAACATTTATCTAAGAGTGTTAATGCTTTTTTATAATTTAATTATTTTAATACATATTAAAATTATATTAAGTATACGAGTATTTTATATAAATAAATTTTGTATTGCAATTTATGCGCAACATAACAATAATTAAGTGTGTCTAATGATTTTGTTTTTCATTTACATTGTCATATATTCAAATGAGGTGTGTAGGTTGATTGGCGTCTTCCATTGGTTTTTTATTTTTATTTTTTTATTCTGACTTTGAAAAAAATATAATTAAAAATTTTTGAAAGGGATATAATATTTACACATCGTAATAAAAAAAAAAAAAAATAATGTAATTCTGGAAACTAAGGAGGCATTTCTGATGTAAGTGGAATTAATTTAATATTTTCTATTTCCGTCCTTTGCAGCTATTACCTGTTGAAGACGTTTCGGCGTGAAGTCTACTGAATTTTTTAACATTTAGCGGTCTATTTCATTCCAAGCCTTCAAAGTGTCAGCATGTGCCTCATCTTTTTAATTTTTAAAATTTTTTGAGGAATTGTAGACTTCATCTTATGCCAAACATTTTCGATTATGTTAAGATCAGGTTAAAACAAAATAGTTTTATTTTTATTAAAATAACTCAAATATATTAGAAGCGAATTAATATTTATTTCATTCTGCATAACTTTTAATTCAAAAATTTGAAATTTTTCAATATGACTAATGTAAAAATTGTATTAATAATTTAATCATTTATTATTTAAATTAAATAAAAATTAGACAAAATTAAGAACGAGCTCAATTTTAAAAATCAGTTTGGCTAATATAACTTTTTTACTTTAACTGAGGATTTTTTTACTTAACGTAAATATTTTTTATTTTAAATAAATCTTTACCTATTTCTGTAATTTATGTTGTATATTTTCATATATATCATATATGTATTAAATTTATGTAATACATACATATTATATATATATTTGGACCTGATATTTATGATATGCATTACATATAATATGTATACTGCCGTGCTTAGAAATAAAGGCGTAAACGCCAAAAATCAATATTTGAGATACGGACGTATTTAGCACTAAAAAGTAATAATCTTTCTTAATACTTAACATAAAAATCTGTAACCTTAAATTCAATAATTAATAACATTTGCCAAATATAATAGATTTCCTAAGTAAAACGGTCTCATCTACCATTCCCTACAATAAAATGGCGCATATGCCAAATAAATTTGTATATGCGACTTTTTTTCTTAGTATTACTTATTCTTTTTTGAAAATTGTTTCTAATTTGATGCATAATGAATCAAAATAACATATGAATGTAGAAGAAGTTCATTTCAAATATTTAGAGCATGGTCATTCATTTATGTCTGCTGATTGTTTTTCACCACCAAGTCGAGCTTTCTTTAAAAAAAAAAAGAGGTAAAGTGTATGATTTTAAGGACTTTAAAGAATGTCTTCAAGGTACTAGAAATTATTCAAACGTAAAAATTATAGAAATATTTTTATCAGATTTTTACGATTGAAAGAACATATCATCCCAACATGAACTAAATAAAAAAAAGCCCAGAGCGTATTTAAATTTCACTAAAATAAAAATTATATATATTATTTGCAATAGTTTAAAAATTCGCAGCCCTTCTTGTAAAGTTAAATGAAAAAGAATATTCGGAACAAGGAAAAAAAAGCTTAGACAAAAGCTTACGCAAATTTTATCCCTAATTCCCTATCAATTAATAATTTTTTTATTAACATAATTTTATTAATTGATGTTAATTTAACATGTATTTATGTACATATTTCTATATTAAATTTTATCTGCTCTGTTAATGTCTGTTATTTTCTTCTTTTGAAAACAGTTTATTAAAGTAAAAGTTTGTTTGCTTATCTGATTTTATTGAGTGCGAGTACCTACCTAAATTAAAAACTTTTAAGTTTGAATTTACTATATTTTATATCTATTTGATTTTACTATTTTTTATTAACAGCTTGTAAAACGAGCAATTGAACATCTGGTGACATTTGTTACGACATGAGAGATCTTTCTCTTTGAATATTGGCACAAAAACTAAATACAGAAACATATTGGACGCAGAAAATGATATGAGATTACAAATTACAAAAATTATACCAGATTTTGATATAATTTGTTATAATAAACAAGGTCAATTTATAGTCATTGAGTCACTCATTCGGTCATTCTGTTTACTCTGTTTTAAAATTTTTATTATTCGTTTTTTGGTGAATTATTTATATAAATAAAATATAATTTAAAAAAAATAAATTTGTGTTTTCAAATCCTCCAGAATTTTCTTCTATACTATAAAATACCTAATTTTAAAAAAAAATACCTATAAAAAATACCTAATTTTGTTTTTTATGTTTTGATTGTTTTATTTACAAAGTCCTTTTTAACTATCAACATTTTATAATATCTTATTATCAGTAGGCTTAAAAATATTGTATTTTTTTATTTAAGTCAACTGAAGTAAAAATTTCTTCACTTAAAGTAAAACTTTTTCACTTAAAGTAAAAATGTCGTCAGTTAAAGTAAAAAAGATATAATATATTGCATAGTAAATCTAATTTCTAAGCAATATATTATAAAAAACTTTATCTACTTGCGATATGTAGTCAAGCATTGTTGCAAATCAGTCTGTTTTGTTTTTGCTAATATGCTGTTGGTTAGAAACATTTTCGATATTTGGTAATATACTGCTGGATCATCTTTTTTTGATATTTGGTAATATACTGCTGGTTCTTCCTTTGAAAATTCGTAATAAATATTTAATACTAAAATCTACTTGACTATACAATATTTTACTTGACTTAAACTGTTAGATTCATATTTAACAATTGTTTCGCTTCCAAATACGGAATAAATTGTAAATGTGAACTTGCAATGCTACATATGTAGTTAAAAAATCATTTTTTTGTAATTGATGAATAGGGAGCTTTACATTTTTATATAAAAGTTTTAGTAAAGAAAAGAAACGGGACTGCAGATTTCTAATGCTTTTCGATGACGTTATGTACAGCGTTGATTTCTTCTTTTTTTCTTTTTTTTTTTTTTGATTGTCCTTTAAAAATTAGGAATTGCTAACCATATTATTGATAGACATAGAACAAAATTAGGAAATTGAACAATTAAGTATGATTTTTTTTTTTTTTTTGGATTTTATTATTATAAAAACTTTGTTCAATGTAACATAATTTAACTTTCCAAAATTGTAAGGAATATTTAAAAAGTAGCCAAGTAGAAAAACTAAGGTCTATGGACCAAAACGGACAAATTATATATTCTAAACTATTGGGTATAACGCAAATAGAAAAACCGTCATACGAGAGAGCGAAAAAAAGTTATAATACATTTATAATTTGGGATTTTGGGATTGAAATTTTTAGAAATTGGTTTTCGTACACAACCCTATTTTTATTCCAATGTTAGAAATTACTTTAAAGATTAACCAATAACTAAAATTGGGGGGAAAAAAATAAACGATTAGTAATTAAATTTTAAAGTACATATTTAAAAATCTAAAAAAAATTTTAAGAGTTTTAAAAATTCTTCGTCAGTTTACTTATTTAAAATAATGAAAATTATGAATATTAATACATATTAAAATACATTTATTACAAATTAATCCTATATTTCAATTTTGAGGATAATATAGTAATAATTAGTATATGATTTCTTTTTATTTCGATTGTCATAAATTATAATATGAATATTTATATTCAAATGAAATTTCCTGACATATTTTGCAATTCTTTCTTTCTTTGTTTAGAATCATCATACGGTTGTCCTATTTCTTATACATTAAGAAATAATAGTTTAGCTTATGCTTAGCTTGTGCTTGTTTATATTTGTTTTATTATATTTTTTTTTTTGTATTGCATACCTAAAATTTATTTTTTCTTGATTCTATATTAATTTTATCATAATCTTCTTCATAATTTCTATTATAAGATATTTCGTATACTGTGTTGTTACGTTTTTTCTACTTTTACTTTTGTATTTGTCAAAATATTACTAATACTAAGTCCTGCCGAAATGTCCTGTTCTAATATTTTTACTTATCACTTTTTATATAAGTATATATTTGTCAGTTTATAATTTAGGTCGAAATATTTTTGTTTTCCAAATAGGAAGTTGTTTTATCTAATCAAGTTCTGAACAAGTAATATTTTCTTTCGCATCTTAAGACCAGTCAATCGAAACTGATTTAAATTTTATTCCTTTTTTTATTAATAAAAAGTAGTGAGGAATTTTTTTTTTTCATTTATTTTTAAAACTGTTAAAAACGACTCTGTGAAATAATCCGTCAACTAGAAGATGTAAATAATTCAATAACAATAATTTCTTGTTTTTTTTTTTTTTTTTGATAACTAATTGATCGAGCCATAAAAAGCCCGAATCTCTGAATTTTAACAGTATGTGTGATCAAAAGTACTATATTCACTTTAAAAATTTTGTTTTCTTATAATTTATTGTAAAAATAATAAATTGCTATTTATAAAATAATACTTAATTTCTTACTAAATAATATAACTATATATGTATGTAAACTTTTAGAATCACTTTATAAAATATGAAATCATAAAAGGGAAATAATTAACTGAAGTTTAAAATTAAAATTAACAAAAATTAAAAAATACATTTAATAACAAAAAGTATTTATTAATAATTTTAATTTTATGATTTAAAAATTTAACTGTTCCTTAAAAAGCCAATTAATAGGATTAATAAAAACTTAAATTTTAAATTAAAAAATTGTGATAATAAAAAATAAAAATGGATGATAACGATAACATTATGGACGTAAGTTGATTTTATGAATATTTATTTATTTAGTTTTTTTTTTTTGTTATTATTTTTACATTAATTTTATTATAAATATATTTACATTTTGTTAGGATCTAATCATTGACACTTTAACTATGCTGTCAAGTTTCAATTTGTTTAGCCTTTTATAAATTTTCGAATGCCAAAGGATGCATTTGTTTTAATTATTTCGAATTTCGAAGACTGCGAGCATTTTATGTAGAAATTATAAAGGTTAAAACTAGTGAAACTTTTCGTTCCATGTTCCGTTTACAATGCGTAAAATTATACCGACCGAATTATGTTTCAAACTAGTTATAATATTAAATATATTTTTTTTTTTTTCATAAGAAAATAATTGAAAATATTTTGCAATCATACTTAATATCAATTTATATTTTTTAATTAATTCATAATAAATCAAACAAATCTTGTTCATTTTTATACGTATATTATATCAGTTTTTATAAAAATACACTTTCTATTTATATGCAAATAAATTTCTATGTTATAAAATATACTTTCTATTAATTTGTCATAATCAGTCAATGACAGAAAAATATTTCAATTTGTGCACTAATAAATTTGCTACAGCCTAAAATATAAGTTTTAACAAAGCGGTAACAAAAAATCATCCATTTGGTCGATCCTTAAGAAAATATGACACACCGTCATAGATTAATGTAAATTGACTATATTTGGACAGAATTGAACAAAAAAAGCCGAATTAATAATTTAAAATCATTTTGCCTAATAAAGGGTCCCAGCATAAAGCTTTTCATTTTTAATAATAAAAAAAAAAACAAGATATGCAATATTAAAAAAAATTTGCCAGTCAGACTTGTTCATATTCAAGTATTTTACCTACCATTACCAGAGTACCAATAAATAAATATGTGTTAAAGCATATTTTTTGAATACCCAGTACCAGTACGTGTTACTGGTATAAAATACTTACCAGTAACCAGTAAAAATACTGGTATTGGTTGTACCAGTATTTTTCCAGTAAAGCAGTAAAAACCTGTACGACGAGTAAAAATAAGTAATTTATATTAAAACTAGCAGCTTATTTAGTAAATCTAAATTCTAATATCGAAGGATGATGTTCTTTTATTAATAAAGTACAAACGTATAACGCAATCCCGCCGTAATTTTATGAAAGGTTTTAACTACACATTTTTTTTTGCTTTTAATGCGTTTATGGAAATATCATACGTTATTGTATTTTGTCTTATTGGTTTTATTATTTCTCTGATATTCAAATGCAATCTATGTACAAAATTATTAATTCCGAAATTTTTACAGAATGGTATAACGTATTTAGAAAAATATTGTTTTTTTAATGTGCCCTGTAACTGAATCATTAAACTTTTACAAAATGAAAAGACTATCTACTACGATTACTTAGTGACGTCTTTAGTAACATCACAAATTCTGAGAAGTATTTTATTTTAAAAGATGCAGCCAGTAAGTCGTGCTGGTACTGATACTTGAAAAATTTTCCAGTAAGTACAAAATACTGGTTTTTTACTGGTACTGGAAAATGAACAACTCTGTTGCCAGTATTACGTATTGTAACTATTTATTTGATAAGTATTTTTAAACACTTGTCACTTGGTCAGTATATATGTTAGAATAAAATTAACTAAAATTATTCTTGATCAATATATAAAATACTGATCTGATAAATAATATCCATTTATAAAAGCAATATAAACCTTGGAATAAATAAATCTTGGAATAAGGATTAGGCTACAAATTCAGAGTTTAAAAATTTAATTAGTGATAAGTAGTTAAACTTATAATATATTCTTTCTTTATGAATATATAAGTTTAGCTAAAAACAATGTTACAATAAAAATATAAAGCAAAAAATACTTTTCTGTATGGCTATAAGAGTTAGATCACAAAATCGGAAGAGAATTTTTAATAGTTTAGGTAAAAACTGATTTCAAGTTTAAAGAATCTGTGGAAGGGCGATCTGCTCTCTGCTGTATTATGTTTAAGTTTAGTTTAGGTTAATTTACGTTATTTTTTTAGTTTTGGTTAATTTACGTTATTTTAATTTTAAAAAATTACGGACCAAAATTAGTTTTTGTATTGATGTTGATGATTTATATGACTCTTATATCATTTACTGAATCTTTATTGCAAATACTTACAACATATTCTAAATTCTGGCCAATAACATTTAAAAATACTGAAGTTTAACTACCAGTTCTCACATATTTCGGTCGACAATTTCTTTTTTTTCCACTAAAGAATATAAAAATATATTTAATAGTTGCTATAAAAATCTCATTTAATCTTTGAAATCTTTTCTAACAGAGATATTTGAATCGGTTTTGATAACTACTAAGATTTCCGCCATTTTAATTAAGCATTCATATACAATTCTAAACAAAAAAGAAAGAATAGTGTATAGTTGACTGTGCCAACTCTAGGATACTCGTATGAACATAATAAAAACTTTTTCCATCAGATTTAATCATTTTTTATAACAATTTCAAATGTTATACTTAATTAAGTATACTTAGATATATTTAAGTAAATTTTGTAGTTGAATGGCAACTGCCCTTAACTCGTTACAACAAAGCAACTAAAATTTACAGAAATTATTGCCATAAAACTTGATCATTTTTTACAAAATTTCAGATATTCAGTATATAAAGATATTATAATATAAATTTTACAGTTGTTTGACAGATACCTGAGCTGTTGCGTTAGACAAACCAAATTTTACACAATTAGTTGTCTTAAAAGTTGTCTTGACTTAATTTCAGATACCTATAGCTTAATTAGACACTGACTTATTTTCCTAAAAAAATTGCAGCTACTCGAATCCGCTTGGCGATCTTGTTCAATCAATTTCAATAGCTAAACTGAATTCTAGAATTTATATAAAAAAAAAAAAAAAAGTGAAGTAGTAAAAATTTCAGAATCCTGACTTCATTATTTTTTGAGTTATGATGCGGTCGAATAGTTAAAGTGCACATAACTAAATCGAGTCAAAATTTAATCCTGAGTCTTGCTAAGGATAAACTTATACATAAGTATACTTTTCAATATCAATTTCATCTTCTTTACAGTGTCACAAACGTAATGATAAATTTGGTATACCCTTACAACTTTATTTGTACGGGTATAAAAATTAATTTTTATTTCTAAATGTTATTGACCTCAATGCAATTCAATATTTGAAACATCAAATATATAATAAAATAACAAATTTATTTTTTCTAATTATTTAGTTTATTTTTCTTTTTCAAGCAAAATGCTGATTTACAAATTAACACCAATATTATAAGATAATGAATATCTGTAGCTACAGTAAAAGAACCCAGAATAAATAATGAAGTTTAAAAAAATATATAAATATATAATAATGTATATTATGTAAATTGAAAGTTAAAAGAGTTCAATGCACTTTATTTTGAATTTTTGCATCATGCTTATTTACATGTTAATATGTTAAAGGCTTTTCATTTTTTACACTCTAAAAGTACAAGGTTTTTATTATTTGCTTGTTTCCTTGTTTTCCTACTCTTCTAATAAATAACCATAAAATGGAGGATTTTAGAAGTATTCTACATTATTAAAGATTTTTTTAAAAACATTTAAAATAAGCATTCCGACATAAATAAATTAATATTATTTTTTCTGCATAATAAATTTTACGAACACCTAAAAGTATGCAATATTTTTTTTTTTTTTTTTTTGTTTTTTAATTTTTACATAAAATTTATTTATTTTATTTATTTATTTATTTATTTAATAAGTAAATAAATAAATAAATAAAATTTTAATTTACTATTTTAATTTATTTTTTTTTTGTTTTTTTTTTTTCTTTTTTATGTGAAATCAACAGTTTCAGAAAATGAATTTTTCTCCATTTGCTGCAACACAATTTGCTGGTCTTTCAGCAAATGCTGTTAATCAATTTGCTGCATCAAAATTTGCTCAAAATATAACTGGTGCAAATGGACAAGTAAGTTTTATTTTTCAATTTATTGCTAAAATAATTTCAGTCATATTCTTGATCAGTCATTAAATATCTCATCTCTAATTTTTAGCAAACTTGGTTATGTACTATTACTATAATTAAAATTTTTGTGTAATCAAATAATAAAAAAAAAATTTAATAAAATTTCATAAATACGAGTAATACATAAAAATGTCAAAAAAATATGATTTAACACGGTTTTTGATTTAAAAAAAAAAATCAAATCAATTTTTAGCCAACTTTTTTTTAGCTAACAGAATTCCAAATAAAAAAGTTATAATAAAAATTTTTTTTGGGCATTTATAAAGCCTAAACCAGTTAGTAAATTTTAGAAAATTACTATTTTTTTTTTTGACCTAAAATTTAAAAAAAAAAAATCAATTTTGAAACTTTTTATACACGTGCTGAATGAATTTTTTTAAAGCTTTATTTTATTTATAGATCTAAACTTATTAAAATTAAAAAAAAAAAAAAAAACTATTCATTTTTATTTTATTTGTTGGTAAAATTTTTGGTATTACTAGAAATTAAACTCGTTTATGGTATAGTAATAAGTGATCCAAATTTTAAACATTCTAAATAAAGTAAACCTTAATTACAATTTTAGTATTATAATATTTTTTGAGTAGGAATCACTTAAAAGTTATTAATCATTATTTAATTATAAAAATTTTAAAATTATCAAAAAAATTCATTTAAAATTAGTCCAGTTTCAACAAAATGTATGTTAAAATACTTGATTTTTTTTTTTTTTTTATTATTTATTGGGAAAACTTGTCCACTATTTAGTCTAGTCTAGACAAGGAAATATAAATTTTAAGTAATAAATTTTTTTCAGGTGTTAAAATATTTTTAAAGAGTTTTTAGAGAGAGTTCAAAAGTTTTCAATTTGAAAATAAAAAATTTAAGTTTTACAATTTTAAAAAATACACATATATATTTTTAGATAACTTGAGTTATTATAATTTTGCAATTCCAATTGGGTATTTGACTTCTTTAAAAAAAAAAAAAAAAACATATTAATTATTCATTGCTGTATAGTTTTCATATCAAAAATTTAATTTCATTCAATTAAAACTCGTTTATGATCCCTCTAATTATCAAATTTATATTATTATATTTGCAAAAAAAAATTTCAATTGACATTTTATTCACTTTCTTTTATTAAATGCGATTGAATTCGTCACTATAAAATTAAAAAATCATAAAATTAAAAGAGAATTAACAATAGCATTTATTAAATTTCACAGAAATGAAAGTTTAATTATTAAAATAATATTAGAAATAATTAGTTTAAAAAGATTGAAAAGAAAAACGAAAAAGTTTTACTAATACTAAATATGAAATTTATATACATAATGTATTCAATTTATTAATATAGAATTGATATTTGGTAAAGAACAAAATTATTATAATTTTTATATAAAATTAAAATTTTTAATTCCTTTACTTTTTATTTTACTTAAAATGTTTAAATTAAAATCTTAGAATACAAAATACAAATCCTTATTTTTCTGTCATAAATTATGCAGACAGATTTACAATTAAACAAATTGTGTTATCTTTTAAATACAAAAGACAATAAAATGAATAGGTTTTTGCTGTAAATTTAACTAAAAACCGCATACCATTGTTAACTAACAATGAGTTTAAAATTGAATTTATCTATTCATTAAATCGGTTTTATTGTATATACTCTACTCTACTGTTAATAATGAATTTTATTATTTCTTTAATGGAGAGATTTTCTCAATGCTGAAATAGTAGTTTAAACTTTTTTTTTTATAATTTACTATCAGTTATTAATGTTTTTATTGTATTCGAATGAGAATAAAAAAATGTGAATAGAATAATTTAAAGAAATAATGTTAAAAATGATCTATGATTATCCGTTTTTGCATTTTTTTTTTTTTTTTTTCAATAATATCCTTGAAAATTTTTTGTCATGCTAAAAAAAAAACTTAAAATTCACAACATAATTTATAAATTATTTAATAAATTTATTAAAGCATATATTTAATAAATTAACATTAAAATAAAGATTTTTTTTTAAAAATAATTCTTTGATTTTTTTTCTTTTTAGATTGTCGGTGTTGTTTCGGGTGGTGATGGTGGTGTCAGTTATTTAAGACCAATTGATAATAATAATAGTGGACCATTTTCACCATCTTCAAATCATCAATTAACATCAAACCAACAAAATCAATCACAACACAATCAACAGCAACATCATCATCAATCAATGAATGATTCACCATTACAGCAGCATCAACAACAACATCAAGCTTTAATAACATTACCAATAACAATGCCAGGTGCAAAACCTGGTGATGCTTCACAAACTGTACATATTCAAGTAATTAATCCAAATCCAATACCACAACAACCAACACAAACAAAATTACAAATGGGACAAATGCAAATACCAATACAAGGTTTTCAATCTGGTGGTACAACAGTTTTAACAGTTGCATATAGTCCACAAGATGGTAAATTTTTACCAAATCATGGTTTTCCAGAAGGTATGACAGTTGTAGCAGCATTACAACCACAAGATTTACAAATTTTAGCTCAAGCTCAAGCACAAGCTCAAGTTAATGCTCAATTATTAAGTAATCAACACCAGCAACAACAACAACAACAGAATGAAAACCATCAACAACAAAATCAAGAGACTGTATTAAATATGAATGGTAATTTAAGTAGAAATTTAAATCATGATGAAATAATTGTAAAACAAGAACCAACTGATTGGGAAAGTACAACAGCTTTAACAAATTCAACACAACCTGATCTTTCTGAATTTATTACAACACATTCCCAAGCATCTAGTTTGCCAATGACATTAACACCATTTCTTAAATTTAATCCTAATTCAATAAAAGTAAGTTTTATACGTTTTTGTTTTAAATATCCAGATCCTTCCAATTTCATAATTTCTTTTCCGTTTTTTTTTTTTAACATAGTATGAAACTCCAGATTTTACATCAGAGAAATTTGATGCAGAACAATTAATAAATCCATCACAAACATCACCCACATCAAATCCAAATAATGATTCATCAATGCTATCATCTACCGAACAAAACAGTTCAATTGATGAAGGTAATGTTAATACAGCAACAAATGGCACAGCAAAACAAAAACGTAAAAGACGTGTTAAAAAACCAAAAGTTGTTAAACCAAAGCCACCAAAACCTGGTCAAGTTTTAATAGCTACGACCATTGATGGTACTGTGCTTTTTTGTTGCCCAGAATGTCAAATGGCATATCCAGAAAAAGAGAATTTAGAACAACATTTAACTGAACATAAAATTGAAAGACGATATATTTGCGATATATGTGGTGCTGGACTTAAACGTAAAGAACATTTAGAAAGGCATAAATCTGGTCATAATCCAGAACGACCGTATATATGTAGTGTGTGTATGAAAGGTTTTAAACGTAAGGAACATTTAAATTTACATTTTGTGATTCATAGTGGTGAAAAGAATGAGGTAATATTTAATAAAAATCATAAGAATTTTTTGAATAATACTTTTTTTTTTAATATACAGATTTGCGGAGAATGTGGGAAAGGTTTCTATCGTAAAGATCATTTACGAAAACATACTAATTCGCATATAGCGAAACGTTTAAAAGAAGAGATGAATGCTAGAGAAGGAATTTCACCTACAACACCAAAAACAAAGAAAAATAAAAATATAAATGCAATAAATATATTAGATGGTTCTGGAGGAGGTGGTAGTGGTTGTGGTGGGGGTAATGGAAATAATAATAATAATGACAATAATAGTATTAACAATAATAATAATAATGAAATTCAATCTTCTTTAGCTGGAAATGACAATAATAATATGTTAATGCAAACATCAATACAAATTGGGGATTCTGTGAATCCACACAATATACAATTAGATCCTTTACAATTAACATCAACATTAAATAATAATAAAAATAGTAATAGCAATAATAACAATAATAATAATAATAACAATAATAATAATAATAATAATAACAACAATAATAATAATAATAATAATAGGGATAATAATACTCTAACGGCCGATAATAATAATGCAATTAATATTAGTATAAATCCAAATTGTGGTAATACTCAAACAACACAACCGGCTATATCATTATCAACAGTATACGTAGGTTTAAGTTAAATTTTAATAAAAATTTTATAAGATTTTTAATTTATTATTTTTGTCATTTAGGTTCCAACCAGTAATAATACAACATTACCTGTACAAATTCAAATTCCTCAAATAATAACAACTAGTAAACCAGATGGCACAACTGAAAGTACTATTGTTATGCCTTCAACAACAGAATCTCAAAATTCAACGGCGATAATGTCAACATCATAATAAATAAGACAATTTATTATTATTTTTTTTATTTATTTAAATTAAAATTTTTAAGATTCATCACAAAAAAAATTAACAATTAACATTTTTTTTTTTAGTTTATTATTTTTAATAATTTCATTCATATTCTCATCTTCTGTAGAAATAATCACTTTGACTTATACTTCGTCTTTCATTTAATTATTCTAACATAATTTTGCCTTGCAAAACATTTTTATTTTTTTTTAGGAAAAATTAAAAAAGCACATAATGAAAATTTTGACATTTCTAATGTGGAAAACCTTAAAATGTTAATATGTAAAGTAAGCGCCAATCTAATTATATTTGTAATTAGACACATTTAATTTTTGACAAAAAAAAACCTTAAGTATAAATAATTGATAAAAAAAATTCAATAAACATCAGTAGTAGAAAATTAATAATTTTTAAATAACTTGTTGAAATTATTTTGAAAATAAAAAGTTTATATTTCGTATATTGGATTTGCATAGGGCAACCATTTAGCTGTTTATTATTCATATTTGACTAAGTTTCAGTTTTTTCTTAATCATTACAATAAATATAGCCATGTAATCAACGAATTAGTGAAAATAATGATATTGAGTTAAATCTATAAAATTCGGTTTGACAGAAACAAAAAAAAAAAAGATTGGCAAACTTTAATAAAAAAAAATTTTTTTAGATAAAAGCTTTTTAAACATAAACAGTTCATAATATAAATATTCGTAGACAAAAATTTTTGAAATAAAAAAATATACCTTAATTTTACAATCGTTTACAATACTCGTATTTATTAAAATTTTAAAAATTTGTTTAAAAAAAAATGGCTGCCAAATATAAATTTTTGAAAACAAAAATAAAATCGAGTCTCGAAAAGTGATTAACAAATAAGATTGAAAATTAAAACAGGGATTTTTCTCACTTTTTAATAATATTTTAAACTTTTAAATATCGTTAGATAAAAAATATTTTTACAAAGTGTTTTTTTCTTATTTTATGTACATTTAATAAATAGTTTTTTTATTTTCTACATCTTCCAAAATTTCGTTAAAGAAAAAAGAAATAAAATGTAAATTTAGTTATTACTTTATTTAATTAATTATTATTAAATTTAAGAATTATTAATGTTATAGAAATTATTATATTGTAAAGATTTTATATATAAAAAAACAAATTGAAAACAAAAACTATAAATATAAGTTATTTTTGTATTGCACAATACATATGTACGCATGTAAATTTAAAAAAAATTTATTAAAAAATATTAAAACAAAAATTACTGAGTACTTTATTTACTACTTTATTAAAAAAAACTAAAATAAAAGGTATAAACCAAACTTTTGATGAAAATTGTTATTCCTAATTCCTTTTTTCTATTTAAAACAAATGTAAATTTGAGATTAATCGACAAAATATACATGAGTTAGTGAAATATGAAATCAAATTTTCAGTTATTTTAATGATAACGTTTTATGATGAATTTTTTCAATTTACAAATGACGACTATCGCTTTTATTTTTTAATTATTCTTTTTTTTACCTAGTGGTAATTCGTTTCTTATTTCCATTAATTTAATAAAATTAAATGACGAACAATAATGATGTCATGAAATTTTTCTTCCAACTCTTCCCGAAAACGAGTCTTCCACATACATATTTATTTTTGCCTGAGATTCATAATTTTAAAAAGGTAAATGTGCCTTTAACAAAATTCACTTGTAGAAAATGCGTGTCAATATGTGAAATTAGTTTTATGAGTTTTCGAAAATACAACTAGACCCAAAAAAGCGAAACCGATGATTAATTTGCAACAAAATACTTTTTAGCTTCAAGTGCATTTGTCAGAGTTGAAAATTACATATTAGAAATTATAATATTATGTACACATAAATCGCTATCCACCTTCTATGTACACTGTACTGTGCGGTGTGCCCCTGGTGTTCAACATTTTTACTGAAAGAATTTGACTACGAAAGCAAAGGTAACATTTATTTGATTACATTTTTTTATGACATTTAAATTGATTAAATTTTTTTATGACATTTAAATTGATTACATTTCGTGCTAATTATTGTAAAATGATTACATTATTACTTTTGCAAACACTATTTAGAAAGGTTAAATTCTTAAGATAGTAACAAAAATCAAAAAATTAAAATTTTAAAAATTTGTTTTTGGTATATTACTTAATTAAAATGCAGAAATAATATATTATTACTAAACTGAATGATTACTTTTTCGAGCTCTTTATAATTATGATTACTTTTCGCTGAGTTCATCATTTTTTTTAATTTGAAAATTGAAATTAAACTAGTAAACACACACATTGACACATCGCATTGAAATCAGTTGTCAAATTTTTACTTGATTGTATTAAGGTGAATTTATCATTACAACGCCCAAAAGAATTTTACTTTTTTAAAAAGTTGTTCTTAAAAAAAAAAAATAATTAAAATATTATAGAAATAATTCTACGCGTTTAAATTAATAAAATTGTAAGTTTTATAAATAAATACATATTTACATATTGAAAATTAAATAAAAATGTTAAAGTGAAAATTGCAATTTCATAAAAAAGGAAAGAAAAAAAAGTTTTTAAATACAAAATGAAATTTAGTGCATGAAAGTTTTATTGTCTATGAAAATTAAAATTATTTGATATTCATTTAAGTTAGTACATATATAAAATTATCCAATATTAGTGAGTAAATTTTTTTAGTTTTTTTAATTTTTTGCCTAAATACAAAGTGCAAGATGACTTTATAAAATAACATAATAGAAATAGAATAGTTAAAAAAAAAAAAATTTCTTAGCTAATGCCTTATTGATATTTGTGTGACTTGACGCGCTAGCCCTACTATGTACACTCCTCCATTTTTTTAAATTGATGACGGCAATAGAAGAAAATATTTATATTTTATAAATTAAAAAAAAATATTTTGGGTAAAAAATAATTATGAAGTTATAAATTTTTTATTTTTAGTTTAATTGAATTTTTTTTTCGCAAACTCATTTCAGGTAAGGTTTAAAAAAAAAATGTATTATTTTTTAGAATATAATAAGACAGGTGCCACAATGGTGCGATACAAGTCTGAATCTTCCAATTGAATTTATTTTTATTTGTTTTCTTTTTTCTTTTAATGAATTCTGGTATGGGTATTAAATTAAAAATTCAGTTCTATGAACTTTCTTTAAATTCGAATATTTAGGGCAAATAATAATAATTATTCTCTGCATTTTTTCTAAAACTTTCAGTCATAGACTTTATCAAGTAACAAAGCTATTTACTGCGAACAAAATGACTACATATTTAGAAAAACAAAAAAAATGTAAATGGTATATAAAATTTGTTAATGAGATTGAAAAGAAAAAAAAAAAAGAGGTGGTCTTATTTCGGTAGAAGGTATAAAAAATATAATGAACGTATATTTTTGCATTATTGAAAAAACTTTTATTTCAAATTCAAATATGTTTTTTTTCTTTATTAAATTTTATCAAGTTAATGATGATTAAACTAGCAGATTGACTGTATAGATAAGTTGAAAGTCTCTAATATGTAGGTATAAATATATGTATGTAAGTAAACATGCTTGATGTATAATTTATTACATACATATCACAATCCTAATATAAAAGAATTTAAATTTGCGATGGTAGTACATATGTATAAAATGTAGACAGTATAATAATTTATGGAGGTGTTTTTTTTAATTATTTTCCACCTAACAATGCAAAAAAACAAAAATATGAAAGTATGTACATACACATTTTGTTTTAATTGTCTTTTATATTAAGTAATTAAGTTGTATTATACGGTTTGCATAATAAGTTTAAGTTGATTTTATTTTAAATGTGGAAACAATACCACATTGTCTATTTAATAAAACATAATGTATTGACTTTTTAATATAATGCTAGCTAGAAAAAAGGAAAAGTTGTTTCTATAGATTTTAATTGATTAATTGTTTTTCATCCTTAAGGGTTTAATTTAAATTAGATATCATGTGACACATTTAATTTCATTTATATTTTACTTATATGTATTTTGTTTTAATTTTTTTCTAAAAATGGGTTACAATTCAAATAAAATTTGCATTACAAAACCAAATTTTTTTGTATACATATGTACTTAGTTTTTAATACTTAAATTAAATTTAACAGCCAATTTAATTTGTTATTTTTGTAAACAATTCAGTTTATTTTTTTAAAATTTCTCTCTATATAACACATAGTTACTTTTATAAGTTCTCTAAAATTCAAACGCATATTTGCTGGATAAATTTTATGAAAATTGCAATATATATTAATTACATTTGACTATTATGGGGTCCTAGAATCAAAAAAGAATGTGTTTTAAGGTCTGAAAATTTAGGATAAAGGCTATACATATACTTTTATGATACATACATAAATAATAAAAAATAAATAAAATAAATATAGTTATAATAAAAAAAAGTTTCCAGATATATTATTCTTTATGAAAGGTCAAATCAAAAATTGACACTTACATGTGGAAGAAATAAAAACCATTTTTCTTAAAAAAAAATAAAATAAAATAAAAAACATTCCATTTAAACAAAAACATATATTGTAGATGACCTCAATAATTGGTCTCATATTTTTTTTAATTTGATTCGCTGGGTTCGCTTGATTTAATATTTTATTTATTTTATTAACCTACCTAAAAAATCTATTAAACCAATATGCTTGTATTGCTTTAAAAAGTTAATCCTTAACATTTATAGTTGTCATAGGTAGTTGGTAATAAAAGAATTTTTACAGCATTACTTAAACATAGTTAGCGATTAAATAGAATGGTTGTTAGGTATTAAATTTAACTACGAATATAAGAATTTCTATTAATAAATATTAGTAAGTGATATTTGTTTATGTATTATTATGTTTTTTGTTCTTTTATTTTTTTTTTCCTTAAAAGTTTAAAAATAATTTTTATTCTAAATTAGCATTCAGTAGAGAAATTAATCACATAAGGTAAAAAGCTATTCATTGTCTCACACTCTGACACAAAATTATAAAAACTGTGACTGAGTGTACTCTAAAGTCTAGATATAAGTATCTACATACTTATTAAAATGAGTCATAGAATATTATCTGCGTGCATTAAAAAAATCACATTTTTATTTTTTCCGTTTCAATTTGTTTTTTTTTTTTTTCAATTTTGTTTTTTGTATTTTTTCGTTCCATTCATTTTGAAGTATAATAGAAAACAATTACGTATAAATATAAAATTTTACAAAGGAAATATAGTGGGGGTGATATGAAGTCTGATTGGTATGCAATGAAAAAGCTTAACTTAAACAAAACAATTCGCTTTTTATCGTTCTGAATTTTCATATTTTGTTTTGTTTTAATGAACAGACGGTTTTTAAATTAAAGAGATTTTGCAAATAATTTTAAATTTCTTTATACATATTTTTAAACTTTATATATTATATTCATATGTATGTAATGTAGTATATACTTGTAAATATGTATAGGGTTTTCCAATTTTAATGATATGATTTCTTTTTAAAAAAAAAAACACTAATTGTTAAGGAAATTCAAATGTTTTTTATTTAATGTGAAGTACAATCGATACAATTAAGTTCTGAATAAAACGTCATTCAAATGTATCGATTGTTTCGATCTCCACGACTTCTTTTGCAGGAACGAATTCGATTAACTCAATTTTCGAGCACTTTTTCCACTAAATCAAGTCGTATGTCATAAATAGCACGTTCAATATTGACTTCTAAAGCTTGAAGAGAGTCTGGTTTATTGCTAAAGACCAATGACTTCAAATAACTCCACAAGAAATAGTCTAGTGGTGTTAAATCAAAACTTCTTGGAGACCATTCAATGCCACAATTTCTTGAAATAATATATCTCCAAACTTTTCTCGCAATAATTCGGTTGTTGCACGTGCTAGCCCCGTCTTGTTGGAACCAGATGTTGTCAAGATCAACTTCTTCCAATTTCGGCCATAAAAAGTTGATTATCATCGATCTATACCGCTCTCCATTTACAGTAACGGTGTTACCAGCTTCATTTCGAAAGAAGTACGGACCGATGATTCCACCAGACCAAAAACCACACCATATTGTCAATTTAGGTGAATGTAATGGTTATTCATGAATAATTTGTGGATTTTCTTCGCACCAGACAGTTTTGTTTATTTACCGCAGCACTCAGATGAAAGTGAGCCTCATCGGAGAAGATAATTTTTTTAAAAAAATTGCAATTGGAGAACGATTATTTTGATAATAAAATTGAATAATTTGTAAACGTTGTTCTTGCGTATATCTATCTCTCCATGCTGAAACTGTAAACATTACTAAATACAATGAAAAAAAAAGACAGATCATGACATACTACAAATGTCCGAAACGTCACTTAGAAATCATATCACTCAAATTGGAAAACCCTTTATTAAGTCTATGGAAAAAAAGCTGTTTTTCATTTTTTGTTTTTATCAATTAATTGTTTTTAAAATTTTTTTTTAATAAGTGTATGTTATTTGTGTTACTGTAATTCAAATGTTCAATCAAACGTCCATTGAATTGTAAGTTTCGGATAATAGAATTTTCTCTCCTAGAAGAAAAATAGCGAATGACGGATTTACAGTACCAAAATATTGGTAATAATTTCAAAATTTCTGAGAACACATAAATTTCATATTTTTAAAATTAAAAAAATATTTAAATTTTAAATATTTCCTTCGTTAGTTTTTAGAGGGTATAAATTATTAAATGTTTCCTTGCATTACAATTTAGTTATAAGTTAAATCAGAACAAAATATAATGTTGAAAATTAAAATTGATAGCACTCAAACATTACTGCAATAGCTACCGGAAGAATAACAAATTTCAACCCTTACATATTATATAAAATATAAAAATTAAAATACTTTGTTTTGATCTTTAGGATTTGACGATTTAAATTAGTTAATTAAATTATTATCGCAAAAAAAAATTAAATAAACCAACACATAATATAATCGATAGACCTAATATTATATATAGCTTTTATAAACACATTTTTTGAAACTTTTTTTTTTTAAATTTGTATATTAGTTTCACTCCGTCTGTCAAATTAGCTGTCATTAAAAAATTTATTTTACAAAAGACTTTTTTTTACATAGTCTCCTCTGTAATTATATCTACATTTATTTTATAAAATTATTTGGAATTTATTATTTAAATGTTACATGAATTCAGAATTTTGCAAAATTTGGCTTACGAATTTTCGCAATGCTGTTACTTATAATATTGAAATATTAGAGAGGGTGAAGATTTTTGAGAAACATTTTCATAAGTAAGTGCTGAGAAAATTTATCATTTTTACACACCTGTGCAAATTTGTTTAAAGAACACAAAAATTAAAGCTCTAAATACTTTTATACCTATGTTTTAACAGAATTTCTTAACTATATTAGATATTGTTTAGATGAGTTTTTTTTTTTTTTTAGTGTCTGCCATAAGTGTGACAAGGAAATTACACAGCCTTTTCTGTTCAGGCGTGGCTGTAAATGTCGTAAAGAGAAATTTTTCTTACGACATGTGTGATATTCGAAACCACATTCCCTCGGTGTTTATAATGTATTCTAGACCGAAGCCATATATGAAAGTAGATAATTTACATTTTTTTGTTCCATACAAAATTAAAAAAAAAACACTTTTTTTTTATTAAAGGAGTACAATTCTAATTTTTTAAAAATGGTCGCTCATAAAAACCTTTGATTTTAATCCTACCTTGTTTTTTAAATACAATTGAATTTAATTCCACTCGTTAAATTATTTTTTGTTTTAATTGTCAATGATGTAAATAAAAATAATAACAAAATCTAGTTAGTTGGTTGATTAATTTGTGATTTGATACCACAATCCATCATCAACCATTATTAAATAAAACACGCAAAATTTAAAATTCTTTGTTTTTTAAGTATTAAAAAAATTTTTTTTATTTTCTTTTTTTTAATTTAGGTAGTATAAATTTGCAATATTAAATATCTATTAATTAAAAAATAAAAACAAAGTAGGGTAACGTGTTAATATGTTAATAAGATTAAATATAATAATAATACACCTAGTAATTTTTTTTCGGAGAGTTTTTTTTTTTTCAATTTTGTTTTTCTCTTATTCATTTTTTTTACTGCATTTTTTATGTAATTTTTTTCTGGCTGGAATTTGAGCCTTTAAAATTAGTAAATAATACTTAATTACAATTTTTTGTTATGTATTTACTATTTTCTATTCAATAGAAAAATAAAGTAATTATTTCTGTAATTAGTGCTGAAAAATTTTTTTAGATTACAAATGAAAATAAATTAATTAATAAATTTCTTTAAAATCTTATAATAATTGCTAGTGAAAATTTTTAAAACAAAAACTATAAATACATAAATTAAAAATTATTTTATAAAAATAATCTAAAGTTTTGTTTCAATGTATGAAACTTTTATATAAATCTTGAAAAAAAAAAACAAATCTTAAAAAATATTCTTAAACATTGAAGTCACAATTAGTTTTTTTTTATAGTGAATCTGTTGAAAACTTAGTTTAGTTATATGTTAAATCCTAAATTTAAATGATTGTGTATTTTTGCTTGTATTAATCTTCTTTCTAAATAACAGAATACTTATAATCTTTTATTCTTTAACGATAAAATTTATTTTAAAAGGCTGAGTCAGTGTTTTCTTATCAATAATTCTATTGCCAACCATTTTTTTTTTTTAATATTGTTTCATTTAATATGGGTAAATTTTATTTTTTTCTTTTATTGATGCTTAGGGAAAATTTTTTAATTGCTTTTTTTGCTGTTTTAAAAAATACTTTTTTATGATTTTAAATTTTTAATCATAATTAAAAAAAATTAAAGGTAGGTTTATCAATAAGATAACATAAAATAAATTTTTAAATAAATGAACAAAAGGCAACAATTAAAATAAATTGATAACAGTGGCAATTGTTTTATTTGTGTGTATATGGAATGTATTGTAAATGTTTTTAAATAAAACTTTAATTTGAAAAAAAAAATATTTAAAATAAATAAAATTTAAATTAATTTAAAAAAATGTAGAAATTATACTCTAAATTCGTAAAATAACATTTATGTTAGTATATCATTTTGTGAAGTAGATGAGTTAAATACAATACGTTATAACTATGGATTAAACATCAACTTTAACATACGCTACATTATTAATCTTTAAATTATCGCAATTTAAGTAATGTTTTTAATTAGGAATATTAGAATGGTATCTATCAGGACGTAATTTCAGATTAACTGAAAAATTTTTTATTATTTTAAAATTTAAAAAAAAAATTTGAATTTTCAATGTGCATCGATAAAAAAAAAAAAAATGTTCTTAATTCACTTTATTTTAATTACCTATGTAATTTTGTTTTTTTCTGTCCATTTTAGGTTGAAGCAATTTCTTATACTTTGGTTTTCTGTTAATAGTATAATTATTTTTTATTATTTTCATTTTTAAATATTAAAAAAATTCTGAAAAATTCAAAAATAAAAACAAAATGCAAACAATAAAATGTGTTGTTGTTGGTGATGGAGCTGTTGGTAAAACATGTCTATTAATATCATACACAACAAATAAATTTCCATCAGAATATGTTCCAACTGTTTTTGATAATTATGCTGTTACAGTAATGATTGGTGGTGAACCATATACATTAGGTCTTTTTGATACAGCTGGTAAGTCTATTATCTTTGTTAAAGCAAAGAAACAAATTGTATGTACATACATATATGATTTATATATTTATAATTTTGTTTTTATTAACATCGCTTTGCAGGTCAGGAAGATTACGATCGTTTAAGGCCATTGTCTTATCCACAAACAGATGTATTTTTGGTGTGTTTTTCTGTTGTTAGCCCCAGTTCCTTTGAAAATGTTAAAGAAAAAGTAATATAATAAATAATTAATAATATTATTAACAGTGATTAATTTTTTTAATGGATTTTTTAGTGGGTACCAGAAATAGCACATCATTGTCAAAAGACACCATTTTTATTAGTTGGTACACAAATTGATTTACGTGATGAGACCAGTACATTGGAAAAATTGGCTAAAAATAAACAAAAACCAATAAGTATGGAAGCAGGTGAAAAATTAGCTAAAGAATTAAAAGCTGTTAAATATGTTGAATGTTCGGCCTTAACACAGGTACTTTACAACTTTTAATAATTTATAAAACTTAAAATAACATAAAAAAATTTTAATTTTTAGAAAGGACTTAAGAATGTTTTTGATGAAGCAATTTTAGCTGCATTAGAACCGCCAGAACCATCAAAGAAAAGACCTAGGTGTAAACTTCTTTAAATTGTTATTATTATTTAAAAAAAAAAAAAAAATTAACAAAACTATTAATAAACATAAATTTACATATAAAAACCACAAAAAAGAAAATGTTGTCATTATAAAAGAAAAACTTCCTAAAGAAAAAAAACTAATACAGAACACATGCAATAATATTATGTAAATCATAACACATTCACGGTTTGTTAAGAAAAAGAACTTGTTAAATAAGTTAAAAAACAATAAAATAATAAAATATTAACAAAACAAAATAAAAATAATAATTAAATATTATATATATTGTAGTAAAATATAAAATTTTGTTTTAAGCATGAAAAAATTAATCGAAAACGTCTTAAAACTGCATTAAATAATATTGTATTTTGGATATACGCTGTTATACCACCTTGATTTACACTTAAATTAAACTAAAACATGTATTTTCAAATAATTTAACTAGATAAAAAATGGTTCAGCTTATTTCAATAATACAATTTTAATTAAATAAAAGGTAGAAATATAGCTAAAATGAAATAATGCCTAATAAAAAACAAATATAGTACCAGTAACACCAATATTATAGAAATGAACTAAAAACAAATTTAAATTTAATTTAAGGAAAAAATGATATTGTTCTACAAGAGTATGTATTTGCTGCTACCTTTTACTTATAAAAAATTTATTTAAAAAACTTTATTTTGAAGTTTTATATTATTATCATATTTTAGTTTTTAAACAAAAAAGTATCAAAAAAAAAAAAATATTTCATATTGTAGCTTAAAAAATATTTTGCATCTCAAATCAAAAACTATTAAATAAATTTTAAAAAACAAAATATATATATTTTTATTATTTTTTGAAGATAAAAACTTTAAAACAAACATAAATATAAAAAATTGTGGTTTTTTTTTGTAAAAATAAAATGCATTTTCTTAAAAATTCAAAAACGAAAAATTCTGAAAAAAATAAAACAAAAAATTTTAAAATAAAAAATAAACAAACAGCAATATTTAAATTTTATACTAGAAATTTTTAAAATAAATAAAAATATTAAAAATTCATTTAATTAAAAAAAAAATATATATATATATATATATTAAAATAAATCTTTTATTTTTAATTTCTTTTACGTCTAGAAACCAAGAAATCACTTCGTTTTAATTTTTTTGTTGTCGTAAATGAAATAAATAATCAATTACCTTAAATCTGTTCATTTTTAATATGACATTATTGATTATTTAAAAAAAAATCCAAACCAAAGCTTTGAAATTTTAACCAATTTTAACCAAAAATTTCAGTGCTAGACAACAGAAATCTATTTTTATTTGCATTTGTTAATTCCTCTTTAAGTAATTAATTTGAACTGTACTTTTTCTAATACAATCGATTATTTTCTAAATTCCACTTAAAAGGAATAAAATTATTTTAATTAAAATAATAAGCTCCTGTCTTATTTGATAGTTATTTGTTTCATTTTTTTCTTTGTTTAAATTTAATTTATGTTAAACGAAATAAAAAAATAATTAAAATCAAATTTCAAACAAGATATTAAAATAAAATTAGTTTTTAGTTAAAATAAAAAACGTAATAAAAAATAACTTTTATATTTAATCAAAATTAAAATTTAATTATTTTGGAATCAAAAGTTAAAAATAAGGAAATATTATAAAAAAGGAGTTATTTAAGGTTTTGTATTTGTCTTCTTCTTTTTCTTCTTTCTTTATAGTAATTTTTAAGGCATGAAACTTTTTTTTTTTTTGTTTAAATTTATAAGTACAATATTCTTTCCAACTAAATTGAAAAATTAATAATTAGTAAATAACATTTAATATTAAATATAGAACACAATATATACATTTTGTAAAACTTTAAATTGAAGGAAGTTTATCTAGTGTCAAAGTTTCAAGAACTGCTAAGACAAGTGCGACTTTTGATATATACTAAAATAGGTATTTTATACAAAAGTTTTGAAAAACTTTTATGTTAAATATTTAATTTGATTTCAATGTATTTTCAATACAGTATATAAAATGGTAAATGTTTAAAATAGAAATCAACTAAAATTTATAAAAACGCATAGTAATACAGCTGTCTATATGTCGTACGTCATAATTCAAACGCTTTAATGTTTGTGTATAGTATTGTGATTTCGAAGTAGGTTAACAATTGACAGATAACAATTCAAAAATTTATAATAGGCGTTTTATATTTTTTTAAATTAGAGCAAAGCATGATCTATTAAAATTAAATTTGTTTTATAATTTTAGATCTGAGTTTATAATAGTATTCATATTATTTTTTTATGTCAGATTATGCTTTACCTACATAGTTGGGGCAAATATATCGTGTATAATGATTTGACAACTAAAGTAAAAAAGTTAAAATATTTTTTTTTCTTTATTTATTTTTTATTATATACATATTAATAATAAGTTTTAATAAATATTTTAATAATTTTTCAAAATTTATAGAAATTTGAATATTCATTTGACAAAAATTATAATTTATTCAATTCGTATTAAATTTAAATGTTCTGAGCTTATCATAATTTGCCCTGAGCGTGATCATTTTGATGATCAGAGTGTACTAAAATCTATGATGAATTTAATTTAAAAAGAAAACGTCTGATGTTTTATTGTGTTTAACATTGTAATAAAAAAAAAAATACAATTAATAAATGTAAAATTGTATGTATATGTTAAATCAAATGTAAAAAAAAAAAACCTATGTATTTTTTGCTGAAAAATACAAAATAATAATAAAAAAAAAATGTTTTTTAAAATATGAAATGTTCAATAAGATTAAAAAGGATAACAACAATTTTTATTAAATATTCAAAAAAAAAAAAAAAAAAATTAAATAAAAAAAAATGAAAAATCGTTAAATACAATTTTTATTTGTAAGATTTAATTATTAAAAATAAATTATTAATTAAATTAAATAAACACATACATATATTTGTATAAAAAATAATGTACACACACATATACACACATTTTCGTAAAAATAAGATAGATATATTTTTGTGAATTATATAATTTTTTATTTCAATTTTAACTAAATAATTTTTAATTATTTCAATTTATTTTAAATTAAAATAATTGACTGTTTTTGACGTACGATTTTTAAATTTTCTTGTAATAAATATGGTGATTGAAAAATAAATATTATGTTCAGTTAAAATTTGATTTTTTCTCTTAAACTGCTTCCAAAAATATATTTACTTTTAAATATAATTTCTTCATTTTAAACATAAAATATAAAAATAATTGGTGCCATTTCTAGAATATTTTTGTCCAATCATATTTTTTCATGTTACGTTATTATAATAATATTTTCTAATTAAATTCGAAAATAATTCGTCCAAAAAACTTTTAAATTTCTAATAAAAATAAATAAAAAGAAAAATATTTAATTATATAATTCACAATATAGTATTTTTTTTTTTTATTTAATTTTTTTTTTTTTTAATTTTTATTTTCATTAGATTTAAGAATTCAAATAAATTTACATTTATATTATTATTTATATTAATATTTTGTATATATACAAATATAAATGTGTTATAAATAAATATTTATAATGTAATAAACTATGTTATATATATATTATATTTAATAATTATAATCAAAGAAAAAAATTAAGAAAAGTTAGTTCTTAAATAAAAATAATAATAATAAAAGTAAAAATTGAATAATAACAAGCCAATATACATAAAATATGGAAAATATTTTTAATTACTTTCTAATAAAATATCAAAAAAAAAAAGCTTTGAATTGTTGTTTTTTATTTTTTTTTGCATGTAAATATAAATTTTTATGTAAATTGTAGAGTTGTATGAAAGCTGCTGAAACTTGCTGCTCTAGACTAAACTTTTTGGCATAAGGCTTCACTACTTTGCACTAAATTTCAGATACCTACTGTCAATTAATAGACATTAGTTCTTATATAGAAAAAAGAAGTAGCATGGCAACTACTCGTAACCGCCAGTCTACTTTGGTCAATTTCAATAGCGAAACTAACAATTTTAAAAAATGTAAATATTTCAGAATTCTTGCTCCAATATTTTTTTAGTTATTGTGCGAAAAGATGGACGCACTCAGCGAATCTATACAGAATTCCATACTGAGCAGGAGTACTTTATGTATATACTCACAAACGTAATCACAAATTTTTCAACTATTCTTCAACTATCTTCATAAGGGTATTAAAATGCTTATGAATGCATTTAAAAAACTGTGCGATGACTTAATGGCAAAATACCATAATGTCACTTTCAAAGTCAATTGACTTTCGTTTTAAAAAACTGACAAAAGTCAGTCTTTTATGCCTACTAAATTAAAAATGAAAAATGTCAAAATTATTCCAAAACAAAAAAAGTTATCAAAATAATTACTCCGCTAAAGTTTTCGCGATCCTCAACGCAGCTCAAATTAAACAGAATATCGGCGAAAAACATATATTTTGTACAGATTCTCTCTCAACAATACAAGCTGTGAATTGTGATTAATATTCGAGGCACATAGTTAAACAGAAAACAAATCTCTAAAACTAATGTTACCCACATTCTCAAGCTATGTCGAATTTCTTGGACGGTTTTTCATTGTTGCTTAAATATTAATCAGGGGAACAATTTCGCTAATCAAATATCGAAACAAGCTGCTAATTCACCACTGGTTATGTCAGAATTGGCCAATAAAATAGATTTAATCAAAAAAATCGAAAAGATAACCGAAGAAGTATTTTTACTTACATGGAGAAATCTCAACCATTCTTACAAACGGATTAAGCAACAAACAACTATCACTCTTCCCATCTAACACTAACAGAAGGAACTTAGTAGTATTACATGAAATTTATAATTGGGCATACTCCATCCTAGCATGAACATCTTTTTAAAAAAGAATCATATGTAAATACTTGTAAAAAAATGTAATTAATCATATAGTCGAAGACCCTTAGTTGCTAGTGCTAAGAAACATAATTAATTGTATAAGTTATCATATAAAATATAATTTAAATAAACAAATTGTTGGTTTTAAAATCAAAACTTTTTTTAACGTACAAATTTTTTACAAATTACATAAATATAAAAACAGATGAAAATTTAGTTTAATTGTAACACAATCTTCAGATAACAAATTTTATTAAAAAAAATTTCAATTGATTTATAAAATTACAATATGTAATTTAGTACTTAAGGAATTGTAAAGCTTATTTAAAGTTCACTTGCTCCGAAATATTATTATAGCATTTCTTATACTATAAATTCCTAAATAGTATTTAAAATTTAAAATAAATAAATTTGAACGTACAAAAATTTATGAATGTGTTGTCGTTGGTGATGGAGCTGTTAGCAAAGCATGTCTCTCACAAACATATACAACAAACACGTTTTCATACGAATATATTCCAGTTTCTTTGAAAAATTTTGTTACTACGGTAAATCATAATTGAATTGTTTTAAACCGGTAAGTTTTTATTTGCATTTTTATTAAAAAAAAACAAAAACCAAACAAAAATATTCACGTTTCAGGTCAAGAAAATTGCGAACGTTTAAGGCCATTGCATTATCCACAAATAGACATCTTTTTGGTGTGTTTTTCTATTGATATTCTAGTTGGTTCTTTTGAAAATATTTAAGTATAACAGTAATATATTTACTACAAATTTTTTTTTTTAATTATATTAAATTGTACTTACACATTTTTCATTTAATGGATACCAGAAAAAACACAACATAGTCCAAAAACCCCATTTTTATTATAATATTTGTTGGTACAAAAATTGATTTAAGTAATGACACTCGTACATTGGAAAAAGTAACTAAAAATAAACAAAAACCAATAACTATGGAAGCAGGAGAAAAATTATCTAAAAAAATAAAATCTGTGAAATATGTTGAATTTTCCACCTTAACACAGGTACGTTACAAAGGGGACGTGTCGTGCGCCGGAATGTGTTCTTTTTACTGCATTTTGTATAAGCTATTTGTTCAATTAATATAAAAAATAATTATAGCGGATCATCAGGGTTTAGCATAATTTTTTTTTTTTAGTGCATTTCCCTACCACATAAATGTAACAAGGAAATTACCCAGCCTTTCCTGTTCAGGCGTAGTTGTACATGTCGTAAGGAGGAATTACTCTTACGACGTGTGTGTGATTCGAACCCACACTCCCTCGGTGTTTACAGCGTATTTTATACGCTCTTACCCACTGGGCCACCGAGGCCCATTTAGCAAAATTTTATTAATTTGTTTAGCAGGATATTTTGAATGCTTTAGTCTTTAAATATGTTTGTAAAAAAAAAAAGTAATTCTGAATAATTTTATAATTGAAAAAAAAATCAGATTGCATCTTTTTTGCGGAATTTACATACATATATAGTATATGTATATGTACATATATGCGATATTCTGAATTAAAAGATATTGTTTAATTGGGAGCAAAATCAGGATTGTTTGCATAAATATTCTATGTAACATTATGAAAAAGTTTAAACAGACAAATGAAATCTAGTAAAATAAAACATAGTCAAATGAAATCCATGCAAATGAAATACAGGCTTGTGATAGTAACTCACATTGTAACTAGTTACAACTTTTAACAATTCTGCACATATAAAACAGATTTATGATGGTTTAATTGTTTTCATTTTTAGAAAGGACTTAAGAATTTTTTTGATGAAGCAATTTTAGCTGCATTAGAATCGCCAAAACCATCAAAGAAAAACTCATGTTGTAAAGTTTTTTAAAGTTTTATTATAATTATTTTTACATTTTGTATTTATTAATTTAAAAAATTAATAAATAAATAATTTTTTTTGCGTTTATGTTTTAACAATTTTTATAGTCATAAAAAGAAAACAAATATTTAATTTCGACTGTTAAAAGAAAAGATGTATAAACAAGTTAGGTTCATCAAATCCCTGAATCCAAAAAAAAAAACAAAAAAAAAATAAGTACATCAAAGAAGATCCGAACAGATGGTCATTTCCGAAGTCAAGGTTACTACATAAAAAATGCTATATTAGCAATATCTGCATTTCAAATTGAATAAATATCTGTTGACAATATATGGAAAATAATTGTAAATAATGATTGCTTAAATCTACATCGGCCGCCGTTCAAGATCATAAGGAGATGAATGATTCATAACTTAATTAATCACATTTTATTATATTGATTGTTATTTTTCACACAAATTATTTTCAGACATTATAATTATTAATTCTCATCGGCTTAGGAAAATTTAATTTCTGTCCATATAAACATTATTTTTTTCAGAGGACAAGTTTTTATAAAAATAATTTATAATTTCATTTCAGAATAACTATAAGATAAGCATTATAATTATAATTGAATGCCATATATGACATTAGTATTTTTCTAATCCCATTGTTAAAGAGAGTTTAAAACCCATAATTGCTCTTCCAATAATCAAATACCGTGAATTATTATTAACAATAAAGAAAAGAAAAATTTTACATCTAAGTCACATTTTATGAAATCTAAAATTTTGTATAGTTCTGTATTTTATTGGTATTTTTATTTGTTGAAAAAAAAAAAAATTGTATATATCCTCCGATGGATAGCAGAGCAAATAAAAAAAAAGGTAGATTCTTAAAAAATTATTAAAGACCTTTAACTTTCATACATACATACATATGTATTTCTAAAATTATGTCTAAAATTATGACTAAATAATTCTGTTCTAAATTTGAAAATAAACATTGACAATTTATTTTCTGTTATAATAATGTGGTCAATCGATTGAGTCACTTCTGTATATTAAACCTTTTTGTCATTGAACATTTAATATTCACAATATTTAAAATTCTTTACGAAATCAAAAAAAAAAATAATAATAAGGAAACAAAAAATCAATTCTGCGAATTGCCTTTTATAGCCAATTTTTTTTTTTTTTTTTTTATTTATCTAAAAGTACAGATAATAAAAATGTTTTATTGATAAGTTTTTAAGTTTGTTTTCACATATGTTTATTCAGTAACAAATTTATTGTTGAACTTATTTAAAGTTTTCTAAGCTTTAAATTTCAAAGTCTAAAAATATTCATATGTATTTAAAAAAAATTATTTAATAATAGAAAATGAATTTTGTGGAATGTCTTGTAGTTGGTGATGATTCAATTGGAAAAAAATGTTTAATAATTACATATACAACAGATAAATTTCCATCAGAATATATACCAAGTGTTTTGGATTTTTATACACATACAGTATTAATAAATAAAGAAGTTTATACATTAAGACTTTCAATAGCCCCAGGTAAAACAAAAAAAAAATTATGTATTGTGAATTTGTGACTACATAGTACATATTAGTCTAATATCTGGTAATACATAATTATATTGAAATATGTATTCTAATTTATTAGAACTGAGTTGTGCTTAATTCCGTTAGAAGATTTGTTAAAATCGAAATGTGGATTTTTACATCGATAAGTACATTATGTATGTACTTATATAAATTCTATTTTTTTTTGTGTTTGAAAAGGTGATTGCATAATCCTAAAGTTTGATAAAGTTAAAAGCTAAACTGTTCGTTTTATGGAAATATTGTATAAATACCCAATTGTCTGAGTAGAGAAAATGTTGTGGTTATAATCCGGTGACACGTTATACGATTATAAAAAATAAAATATGATTATAAAAAAGAGTTTACGAGTATATGTATGAAAAATATAAAATGAACTATTGATTCCACTCTAAAGTACTTACTTCAAATATATAAACAAAGGCGAACCTGTAAATTTTTAAGAAGGCGTATGAAAATCTGTAATAATTCCTTTTTCATGCACAAATAAAATAACTATACATACTTGTTTACCTGCAAGATTAATAATTCCGATTTGTACAATGTAAAATTAAAAAATTTTACGAAATTATAAATATTTTTAAAAATGGTGAAAGGCTGAATTGTTATATATGTAGATTGTTTCAAATCATATTCAAATCAATTCAAATGTCAACGAAACGAAGTAAGTTATATAAGTTATGTCATTCATAACATTTTATTGATATTTGTCAAATATTTTGTTCTTTTTTTAAATATTTGGTCTATTTGCTTCCTGTTCATTGTAAAATCACTCGTTTTATAAAATATTAGTTCTGTGTTCGCCTTATTATCTTAAAGAATGCAATAGGCAGCATATATTATGTGTGAATCAAAATATAATATGCTTTAATTAATTAGGAAAAAAAAAACAAATGTCATTGGCTGCCAATGGCTGAGAATGGGATATTTAACGGAAATACTCACAATTTTTTTTTATTTAAATACATTTTATTTATATAGTGATTTTATTATAAATTTTTTTTTTTTATTTTAAATAGTATTTTATAATCTCTTGAGACCATTACATTATCAACAGTCAGATGTGTTTTTAGTATGTTTTTCTGTTGTTCAGCCCAGTACATTTCAAAATGTTAAAAAAACGGTAAAAATAAAGTAGGAAATTGTGAGTCATTTAATTCATAATTTCATATTTATATAAATAAAATTTTTAATTTTTTCTATATATTTTTTTTTTTGTTTTTTTTTTTTTTTTAGTGGGTACCCGAAATTTTGCATCATAATCCAAAAACACCATTTATTTTAGTCGGAACACAAATTGATTTACGTACAGATGTGATTACATTAGAAAATTTAACAAAAAATAAACAAAAACCAATAAGCATGGAAACAGGTGAACAATTAGCAAAAGAATTAAATGCTATTAAATATATTGAATGTTCTGCTTTAACAAAGGTAAATTAAATTAAAATTTAAAATGTTAATTCAAATGTTAATTTTATTTTTTTTTTAATATTTAAATAAATTTCAGGAAGGTTTAAAAACGGTTTTTGATGAAGCTTGTTTAGCCAAATTACTTTCACGACCCCAAAACCAATCAAAAACAAAAACTAAATGTGAAATTTGTTAAATTTATAGAGAAGCTATAAAAGACACGCAAAGCTGAATGAAAAATAATAGTAGACATTTTTCAACGGTTCATCTTTAATTGAAATTATTGTGTAAAAGTATAGTTATTCTGATTAATTATTTTCTTTAGTAAATTAAAGAGAATTAATTTAAATCTTAAATTATATAGTGAGTTTATGTAGTTTAAAAATTCTACTCTAATTATTTAAAATTGAAACAAAAAAAAAAGTGTAAAGGAAATCGTATTTTATAATTAATACAAAAGTTAAAAATACTTTTTGATATTTTATTTAAATAACATATAGAGAGTGTCCGCAATTGTAAACGACTACAAGGGAAAAAAAACAAATAGGTATAAATATTAAAATCCAGATCTTGCAAAAATTAAGCAATAAAATATTACGTTATTACTTTAAAATGCAGTACAATATTTAGGTTGAAATAAATTCATAAAAGTTTCCCTCATTATAATTGAAATTTGGCTAACGGTTGTTTAAAATATTTAAAATATTTTACCATTAAAATTCAAACAAAAAATAACCAAAAAGTGTCCACATCCTGTAAATGTTTTATAATATGTTCACATATATTTTTTGTTAGTTTTAAGATTCTAGTGCTGATATTACTTTTATTTGCTAAAATAAAAATTGACCCCAAAACTGAAATGTAGAGTTTAATTAAAAAAAAAAAGGATTTTCGAGTATTTCTCTTTTAATTTCTGATTCAGCTGACAAAATGAAAATACAACTAACTAGTTTTATTTATTTTATTTCATTACACTTGGCATATATTAAGTTAACATTAATTCAGAATTTGTATTAAAGAGAATCTTTGAAAAACTATTATTTACTATTTGATCTATAAAATAATTAATGTTGATTTTATTGTGAAATATTAAGAAGTATTAAGTATAGTGTCGAAAAATAAAAAAGAAAATCAGGGTTTTTTTAATAGTTTATTTTAAGCTATATGAGTGGCAGCACTATTACGGGTACTACGTAACAAATAACTAATTGAAATATGGTCTTCATAATTATTACTTTATTTTCAACTCATAATTTCAAGTTCCTGCATATGAAGGAATATAATATTCAAGTATGTATTTATATTTATTTAAAGTTTTATTATTTATTTAAAATCAAAAATAATATACCAACATTAATGGTATATCAGCCTACTTTTTTGGTAGAGTTATTAATTTTTAGTGTAGTTGTAAATAAAAAACATGGTTTTGCTTTTCTACTGAAAACAATAGAATTAGTTTTAGAAATATTGTCTTGTATTTGCACTTAGTTATTTCAACAAGAACATCTACAGAAAATTTTGTAAATTTGAAATAATTTCGACCACATTGTGAATCTGCAGAGTCGATTGAATCTGTGAAAATTGATGACAATGTATTTTGCAAGAAGGAGTTATCTAACGTATGTATATATGTATGTTATAAAGAATTGGTTCTAAAGTGTCGAGCTCTGAAAGTGTCCAGTTTTTATTTTGTAACAATCTGATGTGTGATTTATAAAAACTACTCTCATTTAAAAATATTTTGAATAATTTTAACATCCAATGTACCAATAGATACCAATGTACCAATACATACCATCCAATAGTACCAATGGAAAATTAAACCTTCGTTTTAGTTAATATAGAAGGCCATCACACTGTGTCAAATGTAGAGTTCATGTCTAAAGATACTAATCTCACAGATTTACGTTCTTCTAATTTTCTTTTAATATAATCTGATATAATTTTTCACACGTGTACTAAAGTATATAAGATATGTATTGTGTTTTTCACAAAAACCGAATTGAACACTTGGAAGCATAGATCTTTTTTTTTCTACAAGTTAATGTAATGTTTTTTGAAATTTTTGAAAAAAATACAGCTATAAAAATAGACTAGAGAAAAAAAAAGAATAAAAAATTGTAGTTGTGAAGATATTATTAAGAAGACACAGTAAATTTTTATAGTTACAATGTAGACGATTGATTTTAATACCATATGTACATAATATGAGGGGATAATTTAACTTTCACGGACATAAGTTCCATTGAACTTATTTCCTCTCAAATGGTTTTAAATTCCATGGAATTTATTTCCATTTTTAAACCGCTTTAAGTTCCATGGAAGTTTTGACCACTTTTTGTTGTAAGTTATGTGTCAAATAAAATAGCCATCATAAGTGTAACTTTTCAGTTTTTGATTTTAAATAACACATATTGTTTTAATGTAGGTACATTAAATATGTATTTCTGCAAAAGATTTTAAAACAGTTAAAAATTCAGAGTTTACATTTATGCGAAATTCTAAATTTGGAGAGATTTTAAAGTTGTAAACAAAATTAGAGTTATGCGATTTTCCAGAATATTTATATATAGATACATATATGTACTTATATATATGTATGTAAGTAAGTATATATGTACTTATATGTATGTATGTAAGTATATATGTACTTATATGTATGGGCGAAATTTTGAATTTAGGAGAAACTGTAGCACTTCTCAGGGCGGCAATTCCCACTATTTTAAATTGTTTGATGTTTGATGTTCAAAATCTGGCTTGCAAATATATGACTTGCAGTTTCTACGAACATTAGCTCATAAGAGAAAAAAATGAAATTCAATACTCTTTTCCAGAATCCAGCTCTAAATTTCCTTCTAATAAGCATATTCTGAAAAAAGTGCATAAGTCTGATTTTAATTACAACTTTAAAGTCTTTTCAAATTCAAAAGGGAATATTCATATACATATGTGATGTGTATATGTATTAGGTACTAGCGTACTAGCATATAGTTACTTTAACTATAGCATATAGTTACTTTATGATTAAACTCATAAAAACATATTTTTTTAGTTTTAATGTAAAGTACCATGGAACTTATGTCTTCAAGTAAACGGGTCATAAGTTCCATGGAAGCTTTGTCCTTATTTTAATGGAACTTAAGTTCATTTAAAAATTAATTTTATTTCCATGGAACTGTAGTCAATTTAAGAGGATAAAGTGGAAGGGAAATTAAGTCATCCTACCCATTTTATATACATATTTCAAAGCTAAGTTATCAAAATATTCTATAGGTATATAAATTTTTTTACACAAAAAAAAAAAAATGCATTTATCATTATTATTATACTGAAAGTGAACCTATAGAAATTTGTCAGATATTACAAATTAATGAATAGTACAATAAAACAAAAAAAAAAAAAAACAAAAAAACAAAAAGATAATAAAACATAAGGAAAACTTAAATTTCATATTTAATTTTTTAATGAATCGAGTGCAGTAATAAATTTTTAAGAAAATAATTTAAATCCAAGTGATGTCATTATAAAATTTTAAAATTTTTTACGATATACCCTTATTTGTATATAATATATATATATATATATATATATATGTATTGTATGTTGGTATATGTAGTTACCCTTGCATTAATATATCATTTAGTAATTGTTATATACTATATGTAATAAAATAACTTATACATAAAAGCATTTAATATAAAATGTGAACAAATAACTTGATTTTTAAATTGAACTATAAAAAAAAAAAAAACCAAAAATAAAAAAAAAATTAAATATTTTTTTTTATACCAAATGTTTTTTTTTTTTTTTTATTGCATATTATCTATTGCAAAGATAACAAATTGATAATATTTTGATAATAAAAGTTTAATTCTTTTTCTAAATAAATATTTTAATTTCATTCAAAACGTTTATTAGTTAAGTTATTTTATAATATATTATTTATTTAATAATTTTTTTAATAATATATTGGTAACAGCAAACAGTTTTAAATAATTTTTTTTTGTTTTCTTTTTCAAAATGAAATTATAAAAGAAAATTTATAATCAAAATAAATAAAAAAAATAATTTGAAATAAAATTAAAAATAAATAAATAATGAAAGATATTAAATGTGTTATTATTGGTTCTGAAGATTCTGGAAAAACATGTTTAATTTCAAAATTTATAAATCAAAATTTAAGCGATGAATTAAATCATATGTGGTTAAATGAAAAAAATAAATATGTAACAATATTAGATGAAAATTTTTTATTAAGAATTTATGATACACCAGGTAATTTAAAAAATTAAAAAAAAAAAAAAAAATTAATAGTAAAATTAATATAAAATAAATAATATTAATTAAGTGATTTTACAAAAAAAAAAAAAAAAGGAATATAAATATATGTATATGGTATGGTTGAACAAAGTAAAAAAACGGGCAATTACTATTCAGAAAATAAAAATAATAATAAATTTTCCTTATCATTCATATAAGTATTAATTATTATCAATAATTATTTAATACCAGAGACAGACTTTATGATTTATTTAATTTTATCGTATATTTGTTACCTTATCTGTTAATCATTATGTGATCAAATTCAGATTTTCGTATTATTGATATTATCAAAAAAATTAACAAAAAAATAACAAAAGAAATTTTGGAGAAAATGTATATGTATTTTAAAGTAACATACTGATAAACAAAAATGTAACAAAAACTTAATTTATCGGTTTTATTTTTTAATTTTTTTATTTCAATTTAATTTTTCAACAGTATATATATATATACATAATTTTAGCATAAACTAAAAAAATAAAAGAAATGAAAAATATGATTGAAATATAATTTACTAACTAATAAATTTTTATCAAATTGTCATGAAATTCATAAACTACAATAACAAATTCCCTCACCGCATACATGATGTGATGAGGAAATAAATCAACATATTTCTTTTTCAGCTGTAGGTACAGTATAAGTATTAAATTATAATTATATTATTTAATTTGTTTACATTATGTTATTATATTAGATCGGGATTTGAGATATTCGAGACTTTTTTGGCTTTTGATAAATAAATTTATTTATTTATTTTTTTATACATTAATATTACAAATCTCATGGGATAATGCAATATTATATTATTAAATCATTGACTATACTAAAGCCATATTATAAATCGTAACCTATTAATTTATAAAGTAATATTTAATTTGTTTATATTAAATATTTGGTAGCAAGAAAGATTTGTTAAGAAAAACTACTTTTTCAGTCATTTTTCAGACAACTAAAAACCCTAGCTACCTATTGGATGATTTAAATCTGCACTTTCTCGGTTAAAAAGCCACGTGCAACCGAAAATCCAAATCATATTATAATTTCTTATTGTTTGTATCATATATTTATGCTATATTTAACAGCAAGAAGAATTTGTGCTAAGGAAAATTAAAATTAACAATTTTCCTTATAATTAAAAACATTTGTGCAGGATTTGAAAATACAATTTTTTTTTTTTTTTTAACTTTTATTTACAATTTAAAAATTCTTACATTTTTTATTCTAAAAAAGTTTACAAAATAGTTATTTTTCTTTTTTTTATTAATATAAAGATTAATATGTAAAATATGGTATTTTGTTTGTTAAATTTCATCTATATTTTAATTTTTTTATAATATTTTTATGTTTATGATAACATTGATAACATATTAAGAATATACAATTAATGCATTTAGATATAATTGCATATTTTTAGGTAAAATAATAAATAATTTGAAAACGAATTAAAGAAAAATTTTAAAATTTCTTGAAAAATAAATTTTTTTGGTAATTTTCAAATAGGTTTTAGAGATAAAAAAGTTGGGTTGGATATTATTGTCCGTATTTCAAAAACACATTTTACTAAAATCTCGTTTCTTGAAATTTCGTCCTTTTTTTGCCCCATTTTTTAATTTTTTTTATTTTTAGTACAATTATAACAAGAAAAAAATGGATATATAGAGGTCGGATATTTAAACTGTCAAATACCTCTTAATGCTTTTTTTTATACATTTTGCCAGATGAAACTCTTTGAAGTAGTGAAGAATGTTGCCCCTAAACCCTTGCTAAACAAATTATTGGAAGCCTGCTTTTGAATCCAACTCTAAAATCCCTCCTAATTCAGAATATCACATATATTTATATATAAATATTCTGAAAAAGAGAGCAATCCTGATGTTGAATCCAATTCTAAAATCTATCCTAATTCACAATCTCATGTATACAAATATATAAAGTGTTCTGGAAAAAGAGAATATTATGATTCCGAATTCAACCCTGAAATCAATCCTAATTCAGAATTTTACGTATACATATATTATAATAGGTTTGGAATAAAAATAAAGTGAAATTTATTTTTTCTTTTCAAAATTATGTGTTAGGAATAGGGAATAATATTTAGAAAAAAATTAAATTTAAATTGACATTTACAAATAATAATTTTGTTGAATTTATTACATTAAAGATCTCAGATTAAAAAGATAAAAATAAAAAGAAAATTGAAAGCGGAACCATCCTCCACCTCCTACGTTCTCTAAAATGGGCTAGGATTATATATATAATCAAAAATTTAAGATATGTTGAAATATATCTCCCTAGCAATCGTATTATAATTTAAATTCTATAACACCAGTATAGCAAGTGTTAAAATATTTTTTCCGAACACTTTTTCTTTAGATGTAAAAGCATCTTACACTCAAGGCTTCACTTTCAAAAGCCCAACTGATTCTGCGATCAATACTTAAATTCCTTTAAAACTTCAATATCGAAGCATTGTGCATGTATATGATAAGTAACGGAGAGCATTTAGACCAGATTGAGGAAACAAATTCTTATTCTATGTACAGTAAACAATTTTCTCAGTATATCCAAGATATAATTAATAACGCCATGCAAATTAGGTAAACTTTTCGATTTTAAAGCTTTGGCCAAATCGTCTATAAATGCAGTCATCTGCCCTTTAAAGCTAAGTGAGAATAAGGATTTAATGAACACTAAAAAAAGTATAGGTCTAAATACAGATACTAATTAGGATCAGTACTTTTAACTATATTTATTTATTCAACATTAATTGTTTTTGCGTTCTATTGTATAAATAAGACATAACGACACATAAAATTTCTGAAACGTATTGGCAATTGTATACAATTTTTGTAATAAGATTATGTCGACAAACAATGCAACAGTAGCTTTTATCTAACTTGTGCTTTTATTTTTTGAGTTTTTATAAATATTTTTAAAAAAATTCAACAAGGGAATTTTTAATTGATTTTATTGGGAGCGCTACGAAGGCTCGTATTTCAAAATCTTGTTTTATTAACATCTTGTTTTTTAAAATCTCGGTAAATGTCTTTCTTTTTCAGAAAATACAGAAAAATAAGAAATTATAATTTTTAATTTTATCAAATAATAATAGAAGGGATTATGTATATGTTGTATGTATGTATTCAAGTATACGGTTCTAAAATAATTTTAATAAATAAAAATAATGCTAATAATAATGCAAAAGTGTTTTAGTGCAGTGCAAAACTTGTATTAGCTTGTGCCTTGTATTATGTATAAAGTAGTTATTTATATGCATAACATTGATGTAATTTTTAGCCTATTTCAGTTTTTGCTTCATTTCTTAACTCACAATCGGACGGCTCGATCATATTTCACCATTGTAGTTAATTTTTTAAATAACTATCTAAAATTTACATCGAGCCAATTTTACATGCTTGGCAGTTTAACAACATTATTTTTTATTATTTTTAAGACCCCTTAACTAAAGATGGTCAGTGGTCACTACTCACTATTTTAAAACAATTTTAAGATGTATATTTAAATTTCATATGGCCACAAAGGAACTGCATATACTGATATGTTCTACTTACCACTATAAGGAATATACTAAATAAAAAGGATAGGTATATTATATTATGTTAGTGTTACATCTGGTTATATAGTTCTTTATGATATAAACCTATAAATCCTAAATGTATGCAATTTAAATAATTATATAATAATTAATAAGGTACATACATATATTTAAAAATTATAGGTTTTTTTTTTAAATAAATATTTAATTATTTATTCAATTTTATTTATTTATAATGAAACTTTTTTTAATAAAAATTTTGTTTTTAGGTGAAGCTGAATATGAACGAATACGAAATTTAATTTATACAGATGTTGATGTATTTATTATTTGTTTTTCAATTATTTCAATTGAATCATTTGACGCTGTCGAAAAAGTGGTTTGTTGTTAATTATAAAAATAATAATTTAATTTTAAATAAAAACAAAACATTCTTTATCACAAATATTAAAAACTCGTTACGACTGACATGTTTTTGTACTTTTTTTACAGTGGATGCCAGAAATAAAAAAATATCAGAATTCTTTAGATAATGAAGAGAAGATACCAATTATTTTAGTTGGATTACAAAAGGATTTAAGAAATGAAGAAAAAGCTATTTTAAGTTTAGGTGGTATACGCCCAATACAAAATCTAGAAGGTAAATAAAATATTTAAAGAAAAAGAGAAAAGTTAAAGTTTTAAATGCATTAAATATTTATTTTGTTTCGTTAACATTAAGGACAAGATTTAGCTGCACATATCGGAGCTTATGATTATTTTGAATGTTCTTCAATTAAAAATGTAAGATTATGTAAAATAAAATGTTTTGTTTTTAAAAATATTTTTGTAGGAAGGAATTCATGATATATTTGAAGGAGCAATAAATGCCTTTAATAATAATTTAAAAGAATCTAAAGATGAAGGAAATTTTAAAAGAAAAAAAAAAAGAAAATATAAATTTAAATGTACTTTAATGTAAAGAAAAAATAAAGAGAATTAAAATAAATGAATCTCTCTTTTTGAGTATGTTAATTAAAGAAAATGATTATGTTAGATAATCTTTATTTCTTAAATGTTAATACATTATAGACTTCCACTTCAATTTAATGTCTAATATTTATGATTTAATAGTTGTTTGATAGGACGACTAAAAGTGTTTTGTTATTAAATTTAATTGATTGTTAATTTGATTAAATTTAATTGATTGCTGAATAATTGTTTTGAAACTACGATACATTAAAAATTCAATTCATTTGCATTTCTTATTAGAAAGTGAAGTAGTTTATCTAGTGCTTTTGAAGCATTGAATTCTTTAGTTTCAATTTCCCTTTTATTCTCGAGTCATCGCTTCAAATTAATTTTTGTATATTAATTCAATTATATATAGTTTATAGTTTAAGTGGCTTCTGTTTATTACTTTTTATGTACACTAATTTTAGATTTTTTTTGTACTAGATATTTCAACTTGAAATTGAAATGAATTTATTTTGGCAGAAATTCTTATTTTAGTCCATAGCAAAAGTAAGAATTTAAATGATTATGGTTTCTACATTTTTTGATAGTATGTAATTTGAAAATATAAAAATATAGTTACATTTTTAAACATTTTGTTTTATTAGTATGTTTAAATTACTACAGCAACATTATATAAATTTAATTTTGTTTTTTAATTGTAACACATACACATATGGTTTGTTTTATTTTTTTTTTTTGTATTTAAATTTTGCTTCTTGTAATTTGTTGAATTAATAAGTGTACAATTTTTTATATTTACTGTTGTATATTTTGCTTTAAGAAATTTAATTAACATATCAAAAAAATATTTATAAATTCTTTTGAGAATTTTATATTTTTTTCTTTACAACTTTATTAAAAAAAATTAATAATAAATGACATTGCACAGAAAAATATAAATTAGAATGATATAGAAAATAAAAACAAATAATTTAGATATGATATAATTTTATAATATGTATGACTTCCATATTGTAATAGTATAGCAATAATAAATATTGTCATTAGTTTAAATTATTGTATTGTATTTTAAATTAAATTGAAAATCGAATTTATTAACTACAGTGATAAACGTTCATATAAAATTTTAACATAACATTTTAAAAACATTAATAATATTAATAATTCATTTCTATAGTTTTCTATAATAATTTATAATCATTTTTTCTTGCTCTTTTACTTTGTAATATTAACAAAAATATTTCGTGTTTTTATTTATTTTATTTTCAAAAATACATTTAGTTTTTTTTTTTCATTTTATATATCGAAAAAGGTAATTTATAAAAAAGTAAAAATTAAAGAACAAATTTTATTCGTTTTTTTTTTTTTGATACATTATAATTTTGTAATATAATTTTTGACTCTTGTAAAGTTTAAAATTTTTTATTATACCATATCTAATACAAATTACCGTTCATAATAAACACGATAATAAAGTGTTTTACTACGCCATATACTATATGAATTATCAAATTTTAATAAATAGATACCTTCACCTGGATATTGATGTGAACCAACATAAATTTCATTTTGACATTCACGTCGATATACTGGTACAATAATAGATATTGGTGGTCGATTTGGTGATATTGATGGACGTGTTTGTACTGGTCCACATTCTAAATCACCACCACTACCATAATCATCTAGAATTTAAAAATAAAATCATAAATTAATTTGATAAAATAATTTTGCTAATTTATTTTACCATCATCATCTTCATAAAATTCATCTTCATCATCACTTTCACTAATATGTACTGTAACTTCATTTGAAACTGGCTTTGTCCATTCAAAATAAACACCAAAACCAATATCATAACTATCTGTAGCAAATTCCCAGAATATGCAATTTCCACCTTCGTGTGTTGGAACCCGAACCTAGACAATTTCAATAAAAAAATTTGAAAAAATAATTTTTCTAATTAGTAGACTAACCGTTACTGTATCACCATGTCCAACATGTATAACACCCTCACCAGTACCAGCGGCAACATCTTGTTTAAAATTTTTTATATCAGGCCTTGTCCACATTCTTGCTGGGCTAATTATTAAATATTCACCAGAGTCATCAGCACCTTCATCTTCTTTCCCATCTGTTTCATCTTTCAATATACTTGAATCTTTTTCAACAATTTCAGCAATTTCTTGATTGAATTCATTAAAATTATCAGATTGATTTTCATTATTATTTGTATTTGTTAATCTAATTTGTGCATGTAATTGTTGCATATATTGATGATAGTGTTCATTTTGTAATTGTCTAATTAAAATACCTTGTTGTTCAGGATTTCCGGGATATTGTTTCTCTGCATATGTCTAAATTGAAATTAAGAACATTATGTTTATCTACAAAATTTTATTTATACAAACTTTAAATTGATGAAATGTTTGTTGATTCAATGCATCCTGTAATTGTCGTCTTTGCAATTCTTCCTTATAGCATTGTTCTTCAAATTCTTTTTTTTCATCGTGTAATTTTTGTTCTTGTTCTAATAATTCTTGAGCTTTACGTTTTTCTTCTACATCTTTTCGTAATTTTTCTTCTTTGTCTTTTTTAATTGCTTCAATATAAGGTCTTAAAGTTGGACAAAGTCTATCTAACATATCAATAAAATTTTCTTGTGCTTCCAATTTAGGTAAAGAACCTAAACTTTGCCATGCTAAACGACGATCTCGACCAATAACATCTAAAACACCCAATTGTGGGGCTGTACTTGGGTCGACTGGTCCATGAGCGCCTTGTTGTGTGAAAGCTATCAATTTCAGATTATCTTCATATGATAAATGTATCGCTTTCCCAGATTTTTCTTCAATAAGAAAAAAAACAAAAAATTTTATCAGACATTTTACTTGATAAAGAAAGCAAGAATTTCACCTTTATAAAATGATAATGCCAATTTATATAAATCTTTTAATGGTAGATCCCATTTTTGTTTTTGATTATCTTCTTCTTCTAAAGCTATTTGATTTAATTTTGTTTCCAAATCCGAAGTATTAGTAGTAGCCATTGGTTCTAAACCTATTTATATTTTTATAATTTATTGTAACTGAATGTAAAAACGTAGCTATTCAAAATAATATTAATTTTTTAAAATTTATAACTTGCCGATTTCTTTTAATGTTTTTGATAGTCAGCAAGTTAAAATTTTTAAAAACTTAAATTAATTTATCTATAATTCTTTTTCAACTAAATTCAGAAAAAAAATTGGTAGAACCAAGAACAATGTAAAACTAACTAGTAACTACCCACTAAATTTTCCCACATCAACATAAACTTTGACATTTTGCATAAAGAAAAAATTAATTCCTATTCAACAAAGTTTTAGTTCAGAAAATTACGACTATCTGATTTCTGCCATTCTCCTAAAATTGGATTTTTTTTAATACAAAAACAAAAAAAAATAAAACTAAGAAATTTTAAATTTTATAAAATTATGTTGAACAAAAACAACTTTATTTTGAACTAATTGTAAAAGCGTAAACTTTTTTAACTACTTGTATTTACGATTTTTGAAAAAATTTTTAGAACACTATAATTAAAAAAGGTAATTTTTGATGTTGCGATAAAATTTTCAACAGCTTTGCTGCTCATTTTTACATGAAATCGAAAAATTAACATACCATATACGAACTACAAAGCTGTGCGTACAATTGCAGGAAGTTTTTTCAGTAATAATAAATTCTTAATTCTGCAACACAATGAGTGCTGCCATCAAGTGGGAATGCTACTTCCACAGTTCCAAAGTTGAATATATGAAAGGAAATCCATACAAATAGGCACAGCCCACAATAAATGTGGTTATTAGTTATCAAGTAGTCAGTCATCGCACTTGCGCCTTCCACGAAAGTGGTTTAACTTTTACCTATAACCTATAATATAATCGTTAATTGTAGCGTTTATTACTTTAACAATTGCATAATATATACATACATTGTTGGTGCTAACTGCTAAATGTTTAAATACACATCCCCGTGACTAAAGTTTGAAACATAACATTTCTCAAAGTTTTTTTTGTTCTTGTATGTTTTTTTTCTAGGGGAATGCTAATTTTTATCTATTTTCATTTTAACTCTTCTTAATGCAATATTGTTCCAAAATATCAAATTAAATATTAACAAAGAGAAAATTTTTATAAAAATGGTCATCTTAAAAAACACTTATTTAAAATATATTTAAATAAAACATTTTTTATTTATGTACAACCCTGATTCCTTTTTGATTTGTGTATTCGATCGACTCCATAATTTATTTTTAAATTCTTTGACAAATGACATTTCGAAAAAATTTCGAACTCACGCACACCAATAACCAATGACTCTTCTAACTTCTACACTTCATGCATTCAAATTTCAAGCAATTGTTTTTTAATTTACAAATTTACAATCATACAAACTTTTAATAAATAATATTAAAAAAAATATTGATATTGAGCTTTTTTCTGGTTTTCGGCTTTTTTTTTCTTTTTTTGGTTTTTGTTTTGTTTGAGAACTTAATATACGTCATTTTAGACAAATCGGCGAGCGAGATGAAAAGTTCTTTTCGGAGTTCGCATTTATTTTCGCAGTAAATAAATAGAAAAGAAAATAAAATAAAAGGAAAAGTAAAAAAATTAAATTAAATAAAAAAAAAATCATTAATATCGAATTAAAGATTATTTAATATTTTAAAAATTTAAAAGCAATAAACCAGTTTTAAAAAAATTTAAATCTATTAATTTTTGCTCAAATTTTAGTGGAGAAAAAAATGATGGTCGTATTGATTTTTTTTATTTAAGTTAGTGAGTGAGTCAATTAAAAAAAAAAAACATTTAAAATTGTGTGCAATTTTTTTTTTATTTTGAAAAAAAAAAAAACTCAAGAGTTCTTTATATTTGTTTTTTAGATTTTTATTATTATTATATATGGGTTCTTTTTAATAAAGTATCTTTATAATAAAATCTATATTGAATCGCATTCTAATTTTATAACATATTTACAAAATAAAATTGTTCTTTTATTCTACAAAATATAATTTAAAAATTCAAAAAGAAAAATTAATAAATTTATATTTAAAAAAAAACTAAAAAAAAAAATTTGGATTACATATTTTATATCTTATGTACGTATTCTCTAATCTCGATTTTTAATGTTCGGTAAGTAAATTTTTAAAAGACAATTTAAATGTCAATTTTAATTTTTTTTTTGACAATTAGTTATATAAAAAAAATTTTTTGTTACCTATTCATTTCATTTTCTTTTAGAAAAATTTAATTAGATATTTATATTTTATAACTGAAATTCAAGAGGATTTAATATAATTTTATAAGTGCAATTTCAGTACAAACAACAACACTATATTTATAGGATCTTTAAAAATACAATTCTACTTACTACTTATGAAAAATAAATTTTGTCTATCTATTAATACTTGTTTCGTTTTATATTAGAACGCAATGTTTTATTATTTATATACATAGTTACATATTTACTTTTTTAGAATATACATACATTTCTTCCTTTCATATTGAAATGAAATTTTTTTTTTGTTTTAAATTGAAATAAATTTAAATATAACTTACTAGATATTAAAATAGTTGAATAAACTAAGTCTAAAATATTCTTATAAAATGTAACTACATATATACATTATGTAGCTATAATGTAGGTATGTTGATATTGATTTTTATCATTAAATAAAAGAAAGAAAAATTTCCAATAACTAAAAAATATTAAATGCTAATTTTTTTTTACTTTTTTGCGTTATCATAGTTGGTATACATACATATTAGATTACAATGGTAAATCATTAAATTATGTATAAGTATAAATGTAAAAATACTCTGAAAATGGGGAATGAAAAAAGTTAAGAAAATATACTGTACCTATATATAATTACTATACTACTATCTGATACTGTAATTATTCGGTTGTAAATGGCACTGGCTTAAATATAAATTTTTGTTTTTTTTTGTAAATTGGTAAAGTACAACATAATTTGATGATAGTTTTCCATATCAAACATTTATTATATATGTACCTATTTTATAAGATTTATAATAAAGCTATGATAAAACATATATGTATTTACTTAGGAGTGTTTGCAAATGAAATTTATTTTTAGTTAATAATAGTGGTAAACAAAATTAACAAGAGAAATTTTACAAGCAATTTAATAGAATATCCCTTATAAAACTATTTAATATTGATTGCCCTTATTACGTACAGTTTACATTTCTGTTTCTCTGTATTTTTTTATTAATAAAATTGTCTTAAATAAGTTCAGTTATAAACATATTTATGATGATAAAGTTTGAATACAAAATTTACATACTTACTTATGAAAAATATCTATAATATGAACTACATATTATATCTATAATATAGTTTTTGATATTCATATAAATATATATATTTAATTTCCTATTGTCTAGAATATTAAATTATTTTTTCTTTTTCAATTTTAATAATTTTTTTAATTAATATTTTTATCATATTGTTATTAATAATTTTTTTTTTCTTGTTTGTTAGATTTTTTTCCCTGATATTTCTGTGAAAAACAAAAAAAACAATACCATAATTAATAAATACATACGTATGTATGTATGTATGTATTCTAGTCTTGTAAGTCTTAATCCGGAATAAATTTTATTTATTTTTTCTTTCTGGTTTTTTTTTTTTTGTTTGAGAATTTTAGGAATATTTTGTATGTTTATAACAAGATATTTCTAAAAATGAAATACTTACCTACCATAAATAAGTTATAGTTTTGTTACTATTTTTAAATTTATTCAATAATTATTTAACGTTTATTTTTATTTTTATACCTTTTTAGTTATTTACCAATTTATTTATTTATTTATTTTTTTTTTTGCATTTTTAATAGATATTCATTTTCGTCATCTATAACAAAAATAAATTTAAATTCAGAATTAGTTCTTATCTATACAAAACCTTTAGTTATTATAGAATGCAAAATTTAATTTAATTATAAAGCGAAAATGAAAAAGAAAAGTATTGAATTTTAAAAATTCTATGTCATTCTTGTTTCGTTTTTTGTTTATTGCGATTTTCTATTTTATTTTGAAATGAAAACGAAAATTTAACATTTTTTCTTTCAATTCAATTTAGAAAAGGGCATTTAAAGACTTATATGTTATGTTATGTGTTATTATAGTTTTTTTTAAAGGTTTTACTAGGTTTTTGACTCAGGCTTATTAACATTATTATGGTGATTTTTTTTTAAGTTTGTTGAATTTTTTAATCCTTAACTGACAATATATTACTTAATAGGAGTGCCATCATGAAATCTCAAAAGACAAAATTTTTATTGGTTGGTTGATAATATAAAAATTAAAGCCGGAAATACGGAGGAACCAAAATTTTACAAAATTATGGTTTCACCTAACAGTATGTTATTATTTTATAAATGTCAAATGAAGTGTTTCCACATACCAAATAATAAAAAATTTTTAAAACCTTTGATTGCCAAAATTTAATTTTGAAATATGAACACTTTAACTCCAAATCATTTTTTTTTTTGAATTTCTAATTTTTAGTTTAAGTATTTACTAAAGTTATATGGTTGAACATTTTGTAAAAATTAATTCCTTGTTGGTCCTCAGTGGTCATTGCTTATTAAACTGAAGAGTTTTTAATTGGAAGTAAAATAAGTATCTATATTTAACTAAATAAATAATATTGTAATTAATAATAATAATGTAATAATAAAATAAATAATATTGTAACATTAATAAGTATAAATAAATAAATAAATCCTTGTTAAATTATAGAATGGTAACTGTAGTAGCGAGTTAAATACAGTTTTTATACCAAAAATAATAAGTAACTAACTGTTGAATAAAAGTTTCAAAATGGATTTATTTTTTATATTTAAAAATAATTAAAAATTATTATTCCTTAATCTTATTTAAATAATTTGTTTTTTTATTGCAGAAAATTATGTTAGTTCTTAAATTTTTTTCATTTACTTATAGAAATTTTATTAAAAAATTATAAAAAAAAATTTCTAAAAATAAAATGGATAAGATAATAATAATTAGATAGTTATTTCTTTTCGTTTTGTACTAAAAATAAATGCGCTTATTTAAAAGTCAAAATTATTAGTAAATATTTAGAACAGGGTTCACAAGGTTAAATTGAAATACTTTTGTTTTTTTTTTCAGTAACTCTTAACAAATTATTTAACCGGTATATTAATAATTTTGAAACTTCCTGGTCTGTTTTTTTTTTGATTTAAGGTTGATTAAAATATTTTATTTCATACTATATATATATTTTTGTTTTGTTTAGTTTTAAATTTTTATTCATTTTTCTCTTCGTCATAGTCTCAAGTGTTTTTGTACACGATTTAAATACATTATTCTTTAAATTTCATTTCAATATTGTCGTTGCTTCATTCTTAATACTAAATTAAAGGTTAATTTCGGTTTTTGAATGCTTACATAAGTACTAACTATAAGATTTTTTTTTTTTTTATTATTATGTATGTACATAATATTATAAAATTTTTCTTTAATCAAAACTTGAATTTCTCTCTTGTGAATTCATTCTGCCTTCCTTTAAGAACAATCTGTATACGCGTGTGTATATATATTGTGTATTGTGTATATATGTATATGTATTATGTTGTAAATTAAGAATTAAAAATATTTTATTCAATGAAAGTTAACAATTTACGCCTTTAAAAATAATTTTAGTATATTTATTTGTTCATTTATTTATTTTTATTATAATCATCATCATCATCATAATAATCATGATTATCATTACTATAAATAAGTAAATTAAGTTGGATTTACAAAATAAAAAAAATTTAAGTAAAAATTGAAATGCAAATTTTGAATTAAACAGTCTTGAAAGAAGCAATAAAAAATCTGAGACATTTTTTTACACAAAAATAAAAAATAAAATCTAATCTCTATACAAAATTACATTTATTTATTTATATTAAAAAAAAAAAAAAAAAAAAACTAAAAATCTGAAAAGGGAACTACCATAAATCATATTAAATTTAAATAGAAATAAGTATGTAGTTACATATAATTAAATATATAGAATTTTTTTTAATGAATGGCCCGAATTGAGGTGGTGACTGGTGTCATTATTTGGCATTTAAAAATTTTAATTGCAAAGAAGAAAAAAAATTTTAAACATAGTCAAGTAAATAGGTACATAATTTTTTAATATTATGAAAATTGACAAAAAAATAAATTATGTATAAGTACTTATTTCTATTTTATCGAAATTGTTATATTGATTAAATTGTTTAACACAATCAACTGCTATTATTAAGTTGTTGTAAAATAATTTACCGACGTCTCTAAAGCTTTTGATAAAGTAAATCACTGTAAATTATTAACAAAAGTTAAAGCTTTAGGTACTTATATATGGTACGTTACTTAAAAGGATTCAATCATATCTTACAGGTCGTAAACTTTCTGTTATTCAAACTCTTATATATTTACTGCAGAACATCCCGGTTTCCTTAAGGTACTCACATGGGACTTTTATTGCTTTTACTTTACATGAATAATGTCAATATCAGTTCAAAAATTTCAATTTTATCTTTTGTTGATGATTTCAAATTATTTTGCACCATTCGAAGTTATGAAGATTGCCTCTCATTGCAAAATTATATTGGAAAATTTTATTCATGATGTGAAGTATTCACTTAAATAAGTATTCAAAAATGTAAAGTTATAACTTCATAAATCTATAAATATCATTAAATTTAACTATAAAATTAACCTTTTAGGTGTAAATCACTTTAACGAAATCAAGGAGCTAGGAATCATTCTTGATGATAAATAAACATTTAATCCACATATAGACTTTATAGTATCTAAAGCTTTTTCAATTCTTGGTTTTTTTAAAACGCAACTCTCAAGTGAAGTTTTGCTATGATACCAAGAAAAATCTATGCTATGCTATGCAATATGCTATCAAGAAAAATAAATTGCTCTCAAATCTCCGTGCTTGAAGATTTTTATATCTTAATGCACATAAACTAACTATGGTTTTTTAAAACCGTTAGTCAAATCCCAACAACTATTTAATATTTGTTTCTCCGAAATCGATTTTAATGATTCAAGACATATTATAGGTAGGTACTAATAGAAAAGTCACTATATTTTTAAATATTTAGTTAAGAATTTATAAATATGTATATATTGTTGTTAAATTTGATTTTATATAGTTTTATTTAACATATATTTTATTACTTTATTTTAATTTGGAAGTAATGTCTGTAAGAATTTACTTGCCAGTAGATAAATAAATAATATTTTACTGTAAAAATATATTCGGAATTAATTGGATAAGTACAAAAGCTATGGGAACATGAGTCACAATATTCTCTTCAAAAAAATCTTCAATGGACAAAATCATAAATGTTTTTATGTTTAAAATGTTCTTGGGACAAAATTTTATAACTCTAGAATTTTATGTTCAAAACAAATATGTATTTCTTTTAAGATTTTTAAAATAAAATTGGTGCTGTCCGTTTTTTAGTTGGTTAGAGAATCAGAATTTCAAGATTTTACTTATTTAGTGGAGTTTTAGGAGTGACAGCTGGTTCCAAAAGCAAGTCTATACGCGTTTTCCAAAATATGTAGTAAAAAAAATTTCGAAATGAAAAAAGTAAAAAATGAAATTCCATTTACGTTTTGGTTATTTATAAAATGAAAGATTTTTTTTTTTTTTCAACATTTTATCCCAAAAAGATTTTAACTTTAGAAGATATCGAGGATAACTCTATAAATATATACATTTACATACATTTAAATACGTATACGTACAAAAACCTTGAGTTCACTCTATATTGCGAATTTAACTATTTTATTTTTATGATATTAAATTCATCTATTGACAATCAACATAAGTTCTCAAGGTTAGATATCAATATTCATTATTAATACTTGAATTTTCTTCCATTGAAGCAGTTAAAAACTATAGAGCAGAATTCATAAATATAAAAAGTAAAAAGATAGTTAAATTCATACGTTTATATTGGTTAACATATTGTTTAATTTCAACTTTTTAGTTTAAAGTTTTTGATGTCTTTTTTATGCTTTTGATATGTAATTTATTTATATATATATACCATTGTTTTCTATTTTAAAATAGGTATACGTATTGTTAAACATTTAAGTTTAATTTTATTTCTTAATTAAATTTTATATCAAAAATTAGAGTTTATTATGCGGTCGGTCGGTTAACTTCTATACAGTTTATGTACTTAAAAGTCAAGTGGGAAAAATGCAACTATTAATAACTGTATACTTATGTCTAATTTATATACTTAATATATATAAAAAAAACAAACAAAACAGAAAAACAAACGGAAAAATAAAAAAATGTTATTGACAAGTAAATGAATTCTATAACATGTGCATGAAATGGTCATATAACTATAATGTATTAGATAAGTAGATTAAAATAAAATTTATTGATATGACCTATTACCCATTTATGATTATTGCCAATTACTTATAGATAAGTAATAAATTAAAAAAAAAATGTACTTTTAGTAAGTATCTGATCGTTTTATTTTTTAATTGAAATTGATACTACTCATTATTTCATTGGTACATGATTCAATGAATTCATAGTTTGGAATTTTTATACTCGTATGAACTATATTCAAGAGTATAATAAATTTTCCATTACGTTTTTACGTTTGTGACACCTTAAAGGAGTCGAGCTAGGTATAGTGTTAAAGGTATGGATCGGCTCAGAATCGAATTTTGAAAAGAAATTTTTCAGAAAAGAATTTTTTTTTAATTGTATTTTATTTCTGATTTCATATTCAAGTAATTACTACTAAATAGAGGCAATTGTCTGTTTCATAGTTGGTACCTATATATATATATATCAGAAAAATTTGAGTTTTAATATTAATTTATTTTTTCATACATATTTAAATAAATGTTTGCACATTCTTGGATCTAAATAATCACTTATTCGATTTTCATATGGTTATGTCCGGTCAAAAATCGTTCGAATGAAAAATTCCGTTCACATTCGATTTTGTATCTAGTTCTAATACCTATTTTTTGGTAAATATTTCTTTTATGTTTGTTCATTATAAAGAAATAATTCAAAAGTAAAATTATGTTTAAAATAATTTTTATACTTAAATCGATGATGAATTTTGTATCATTCGATCAACATTTTGTTTTCAAAGTATTATTTTTTATACTGAACAATGCATCGATTTTTAAAAAAATATTTTTAAATTATACTTAATTAAAAAAAAAAAACTTATCAAAGCAAAAATTATCTTTACTTTTTTTCTTTTAAAAAATGAACATTATTTTGCTAAATAATTGCTAAGTAAGTAAATAAATTTAAATAATTGTTAAATAACACTTCCTTCTTAATTGCTTAATGCTTGCTTTCGAATGACTAAAGATGATGTGATGGCCCCATGCTAACTTTGTTTCCTTTACTTTGAATACTGTGTTAAAGTATCGACTTTTGTTGAATTTATTTTTTCTGAAATGGATTTAAAAGAAATTTTATATATAATAATTTTTTATATGAAACCTAAAAATGTTTGTATTCAGTACTAAATAGGAGAAGATTTTGGGTTCGGGACATTTATAGAAATCGTCAAATTCATGGTCTGTACGAAATCACATTCCAACCTATATTAAATTTTTCCCACCTATTCAAATTTTTAATGTAAATGTAAAAAAAATTCAATAACAAATGTCAAAGTATTCAACGCAAAGTACGGAATTGAAAATTCGTCAATTCGGTACTTGCTTCGTTTGCTTACTTTGAATACTTTGTGCACATGGAGAATAATGTAATTCATTTCAGCTGTCAAAGTTTTCGAAGGAAGCATCGGGCCATCACCTTAATTGTGTTGAAAGCAATTTCATTCATTTTCTATTTCGACGGGCTACAGCATACACAAAAAAAAATTTTGAAGTAAAAATGACATGTTGCAGCCGTGAACGAAATTCTGATTTCAGCATAGGTATCATATGTAGAACTTTTGTTCATCGAAACATTTCGACGCACTTTAGCATAACCATATTTAATATATTTTCGGATTGATTTTGCTCTTTTCTAGAAGTAAAAATACTTATAATCTGAATTAAATAAAATCTGTTAAAATTGTACTTTGTGACTTGTGGTTTTATTTTCATTTTCTCGTTTTTATACTTTTCTAACATTATCAAAATAAAAACTGGGTTGAATTTACGATATCACGCAATTGCATTTGATTATAAATAATTTCCTCTTTACTTTTTCTTATTCTGAAATCAGAAAAAATATCAGTCCAACTGCCAGATATACAGAATGTACTTTATCAGTTGATTTTTCCAAAATACCAAATAATTCAATTTCGAAATTAAGTATATTCATTTATAGGAAGGTAAAATCAATAAAAAAAAATAAATAAGAAATAAGTATTTAGTTTTTAAATAAGTAGTAGGTATCCCATAATATCTCTTTTTTAGAGAACGTGTTCTCTTTTTTTAACTCGATCTTTCTTTTTCTTTTTTATTTCCATAATATCTCTTTTGTTCTCTTTTAAATTTGCATTTAAAAAAAACTAAATTTTTATTTAAAAAATTTTTAAAAAAAATTATTGAGTACTTATTGTGTATGGAAACGTAGTGCCCCAGAGCATATCTCGAAAACCAATAAAGATAGAACTTTTTTATTATGGTACAAGGGTGTTCTGTTATGTTTCCTTTTCCTTAAAATTGCAAGCTGACATTTCAAATGATTTGGACCAATGTGTTCGGATTTTGGAAGCTTCCGAACTAGCCGAAGAGCAAGCGACCATACCTGCAAAACCAATAAAGATAGAACCTTTAAAATTGATACAAGAGTGTTCCTAAAATTGATACAAGTGTGTAATGTTTCTTCTATGTCCCTAAAATTTTAAATGAATTGGAGTGACGATTCGGGTAGCTGACATAGGTCTAACAAGCATATCTTCGAAATTAATAAAGATAGAAACTTGAAATTTTGTACAAGAGTGCCATCTCATGCCTCTTACATTCCTGAAGTTCGAGTTGAATAAGAAAGGAAAAAGAGACGGTTCAAGCAGCTAACTACCAAAAAACTTAAGGATTTTTAATTTAATTGGAATTATTCAGATGTAGGGTATTAATAAGTCGATTGCATCGACTTACTGTTGAATTTACTTGTTTTTTTTTTTTCTAATTTAGTTTCTTTTTGTTCTCTTTTTCTTTTATATGAAAAGTCTCTTTTTTTGCTTTTTTTGGTCAACTCAAATGTACTCTTTTCTAATTTTTATATATGGGATCCCTATTAATATGTATCAATTTTGCATAAAACTGTATTACTAATTAAATATTACTGTAATATTCCAAAATATAGTTTTTTAAGTATCATATCATAATTACTGCATGTTTTTTATGTTTGTTTTGATGTACACTTAATTATTAATCTAAAGACAATATAATTACTTACTTAATACTTACATTAATTATTTAATTGAAATTGAAAAATCTGATTGTTATAAGTGTAAGTATTGGTGAATCACGTTTCTTATTTTATTTATTTATTTGTTTTAACTTTTTAAGGTAAGTATCTTTAATAACCGGCGTTTATTTATATACTTACATATACATATTATATACAATAATTGAAGTTGCTTATATATACATAAGTAAACAATTTAAATTTAAGTATTAATTGACGTTTCATATATTTTGAATCATATTTCTGAATACATACATAAGTGTATTTTTATTTTATTGCAAGTACATATATCTTTTTTTTTTTATAAAATAATTTTTGAACCACTGGATTTGTGTTTTTTTTTTTTTTGTGTAGTAAGTACAATTAAATATCGCCTGACATTTTTTTTTTATTTTTATCTTATCTATGGATTATAATAATTCAAGTGTAAATTCATTGTAGGTATATATAAATATGTATAACATACATAGGTATATTAAGTATATAAATATATCTATAAGTATAGTTACTTATAGTTATAGTAGGTATATCAATTTTTTTTTTTAAATATTTGTGACATAATTTCCCCATTCAGTATTTTGTTGTTATAATTTAGAATTCTTAGTAATTTTAAAGTACTTAAGTATACATACTATTAAATATACATATGTAACATTATATAGTACACATTTTGTTTTGTTTTCAAAATCAGATGTTGATAAATTGCATGCAATTCTAAAATTTTTATAATTTTTTTTTTTTTATAAAAAAAAAATGGAATTTATAAAACACTACAGTTATAGCAATAAATAAAACAAAAGTAGGAATATTTTTACTTATTTGTTTAATTAAATAAGTACCTAGTTATTTAGTTTAAATATGCCACGTAACTTATTTACCAAGAACTTATATTAAATAATCATAATATATGTATGTATGTATACATAAATACTTATCTTTGTTAATTAATAATCCTCACGCCAAATATTTTAAAACCATTGTGTAGATTTCAATTTATCATATTATATTGACGTTTTTAAAGTATAGATTATTGCAATATTATATACCTACATTCTGTACGCTCTACCTTTTTTTAAATTTTATGTCTATTAAGTTGACTTTTAATAAAAGTTTGTATGTATCTAATGCGAAAAGATAATGAATGGGGTGAATCAAAAATACGAGGTAAAAAAATTTCATAAAATTTTACTAATAAGTATGTATTTTTTTATTTTTTCTTTTTCTATTTAAAAAAAGTCACTTCAATGAAAAGTACATAGTTACTTAGTTAGTAAATTCATAAACAATTAAAAATTTTCTTTTCGATAAATAGGTATATCTTATTGAAGGAAGTTATAAAATGCCTTTAAAAAAAAAATTATTAGTAATAACATAAATACTTATTTAGTTATAGAATAAATTGCCCCTCTAATTGAAATGTAATCCCAATATAATAATCTAATATTATGTTTTTGACACTTAAGCATTTGTGATACTTAATTGTAATAGCTAAATAAACCAATTACATTAGATTCAGTAAACTTTCATGAATGGCTTACTTTAGTTGTATTATATTGTTAGGAAACAGTGCAAATTATATATCAAACCATCGCATTTTAACTATTAACTAATGCTGCTTGGCATAATTTCTTATTTCACAAATTTTACAAATAACGTGAAATTTTAATACTTATTTAGTTATAGAATAAATTGCCCCTCTAATTGAAATGTAATCCCAATATAATAATCTAATATTATGTTTTTGACACTTAAGCATTTGTGATACTTAATTGTAATAGCCAAATAAACCAATTACATTAGATTCAGTAAACTTTCATGAATGGCTTACTTTAGTTGTATTATATTGTTAGGAAACAGTGCAAATTATATATCAAACCATCGCATTTTAACTATTAACTAATGCTGCTTGGCATAATTTCTTATTTCACAAATTTTACAAATAACGTGAAATTTTATATTTAAAAAATGGTTATTAAGAGGTCTGCTTTTCAAATATTTTTCAAAACCATATTTTTCACAAAAATTGCGTGCATTATTCTTTTGTTAAATAACATTTTTCTTTGGCAAAAGCCTTTTAAATATAGTATTTTACTCTTTTAAAGTCGTTTTTGTTGAACAGCTAAAAAGCATAATTTTTCTTTGCAAAAAAAATTTTAGTCTTTTAGTAGGGTATATGACACCATTTCTTTAGTCGTCAAAAATTATCTAGTTACTTATAAGTACTTAATTCAAAATAATCTATAAGTAAGTATAAGTAACTTATAATTTAATCTCAAGTGTAAATTATAATTTAATCAATTTAATTTAATCTCGTTCTATAATATTTTTATTCATAAACGCAGCCATATTTCACGATATTCAGCAAATGAATAATTATATTAAATTCATTCATGTGTAGTACGTACGCTTAAAATTGCTTAAAGTTTTTGCTTTATAAGTATCTTTAGTCGACAGAATTAGTTTTGCTCACCTTTTTTTATTCACTAAATACATACTTAGTACCTATATTAAATATAAAAAAATACTAGTTTTTGCTTTGGCTGGTTTTTTATTCAACCCACATATTTCCGTATGTAAATTCTATTGGCAAATAGTTGTTTTTAGTTATTAATAACTAAGCAAATAGTTTTAAAATTAATTTAATTACAATATACATTATGATCTGATCTTGAGTTTGATCACAAAATTAAGATTATAATAAATAATTTAGTTATCACAGACGGCTTGTGTATCAATAATAAAAACTTTTAAAAATAGTTTCTTAATTTTTAATCTTAACTAATATAATATTGAACTCCTAATTTTAATATTTTTATAGCAAAATATAGATACCTATAATTAACTATAAAAGTAAGTGCTCAGTTATGATTTCAAAACTATAAGTACTTAATATACAATTAATATACCTACCTACATACATATAAATATTGACATAGTTAGTTATTTCAATTTTCTTTTTTCTTGAACTTGAATAAGTTTTTGATTTGTTTTATATTAAAAAAACAATTTGCCTAAAATAAAAATTTCTAAAATGACGTAATATTAAAAAAAAATTTTTTTTTTCTTTTAAATACATCGTATAGGTAGGTATAGGTATAACATTTAAAAGATAAATAAAAACAAAACACAGCAAATACCTTTATCCTAAGTAATTTATCTTATTCATAGTAAAACAATAAGTAAAAAAAATTAAAAAACAAACTAAGATGCGATACTTAAAATACATATGTATAAATAAGTAAGTAGCTGTACATTTTTATATATTTAGTAAAATCAGCTGATATTAGTCTACGATAAATACATCTATAAGATACAATCGCCATTGCGATTTATTATATACAAATACTTAAGTATCTAAAAAAAAAAAATCTAACAAATGAAAGAAAATATAAAGAAATAAAAATACATTTTTTTTAAATGAATGTTATAGAATTTTTATATATATGTATGTATTTAGATATGTATATCAGACTATCAGACGAATTGTTTTTGTTTTTTATTTCAGTAATATAAATTAAGACCACCTTGTGGTAGTGGTACATTGTATTTATGTAGCGTACTGAAAGTAAATATTTAACCTTTATCATTTGTTGTAACTTTGGTTAACCTTTTAATTGCATTTTTCTTTTTTTATTTAGGATTTAGAAATTCTATTTTGAGAATTGATTTTATATTATAATAAAAATAAAGTACTTGATTGAGTTATTTTAAGATTAGGACTGCCAAACTAACCAAAAATAATATACCTAACTAGTTGATTTTATTAATTTCTAATATACTTAAGATTTTTATATTTTTTTATATTAACTAATATAAAAATAAAATATTATGTATTAATTGTCTCAATAATTTATAATTAATGTTAGATTAATAATTCTGTAAAACAAAAATGATGACCCTAAGTAAACGATCTATAAAATTTCCAAAATCAAAACAGGTACAAATTTCTATAATAGTAATCAAGATTATTTTACTTTATGATTAAGTTATTTTTGTTCCTACCTTTCAAGTTTTCCTGACTAGGTTTATATACTCTATAATTTTTATTTAAGGGTTAATATGTAAGTATTAACAGTTAATAATGTATTAAAAGATTTAATTTTTTTTTTAAATTTATGGATACAAATCTTGTACATATATATAAATATACAAAAAAAAAACCTTGGGAAAGGTATATTTAAAAGAATCTTGGTTATTACCATACAATATCTTAAGCTTGTCAGTTAGTTCAATATTACTTGGAGTTGTTTTTTTTTTTTTTGTCTAAATCAGTTCATTAGTTTTAATCTTTATAATAAGTATCTCTTGTTTGACGAATTTATTTTATTCCTATATTCAAAATATATATGGTATATGATTTATGTATAACTTTATAATATTTTCGAAAGAGATTCACAGTTTTGGAAATGACATTTCAACATTTTGATGAAAAATATAATAAACATAATGTACCCCATTAGATCAAAGCCTATAAAAGTACCTACTCATTTATATAAAAGCCTATAAAAGTAGACATTTATTGAAATTTGAGTAAAAATTATGGTTTTTCGATCCTTTTAAACACTTCTCATTAATTTTAATTATTAAATTAAATATTAACAAAAAAATATTTAATATTAATGATTCTGAATCCTTAACTTCCTTCTTTAATTTAATTTAATTTCACTGTAACTCTAATTTTTTTTTTACTCGCGATATAACTATGTATTATGTACCTATTCATTATATATAATATTTATATTATACTATAAATTATATGTATATATTTATACCCCTTAAAAAAAAAAAAAAAAAAACGTAAAGGTAACTACATCAATACTTACATAAAATATAACCGTAAATTAAAAAACTTTGCAATTTCTGTTCGTTTTACAAAATTACGACTTCTGATTTGTGTTTCTTTTTGTTTTTATTTTTCCTTTTTAATAATCCACGTGCTTAATTACTAATATTATACACATGCTTTAAACTATTTGCAAAGTTCTTTAAATAGTTATTCATAAAAACCAGTTTTTAAAAGTTTTTAAAACTAAGCCAATATATTTGCGTATAACCAGATAAGTAATATAACTTATATTAAATAACTTTTTTATGAAATATGCGAGGAAATTAATATTTAATTGAAAAATTAACTGTGAAAATTGTAAAGAAAATTCAACACATATAAAAGAAATCAATCCTTAACATTATATTTTGTAAATTAATACATACATATAATAAGTATATGTGTGTGTTTCCTTCATATTAAAAATTATAACTACTTATTGTAAATCTAAATATTTATGTATGTATATAAATTAAAGTAAAGATTTACACAGGTGTACTTAATAATATGTAGGCACTGCTTATAACATTTAGTTCAAATAATTTTTCAAGAAATATAGGTACTATAGTCTATAAGTACATACTTTCATAGTTATATATATATATATATATCTATGTATAGTATTATCTATATTGTATGTGCGTATATTATAATATGTATGTAAGTACTTATATAAATTTGTATAACAACCTGATATAACTATATGTTGTTGTGTTTATGGGTTATTTCGACTTAGTCATTATTTCTAATGACTTTTTTATAGATTTTCTGTTGAAAATTGAAATAGAAAAATAAAGAAAAATAAAATGGAAAAATACAAAAAAGAAAAACAAATAAATAATAATAATAATAATTTTTTAAGTGTTATTAAAGTTATCCATACACATTCTATATTAGAAATTGTTAAATAATTTTAAAATAATTTTCGATTTATAGATAGATTAACTTGATAGATATGGTAAAAATATACATACATAATATAACAAAAATGTATCTTTTTATATTCCTTTAAAAAAGAATAACAAATAAAAATTATTTTTTTTTTTAATTAAATTTTTATTTAATCTATTTCAAGATTTAATAAAAAATTAAAATATGAAATAAAATCCGTTGAAATTTTACAATAAAATTTAATTATTCTTAAAAGTGTTTTAATTATAAATAAATAAATTTTTAATCAAGTAAATCTTTTTTAAATTATTTTAATTTTAATGGAAACTCTGTAGTGTTTTGTTTTTTTATTGGGACAATTCTAATACTTTCTTCTTTGGATTAACTTTAACAATTTATTCGGAAAAATTATTTAATCTAATTAAAAAATAATAAAAGAAATAAAAGAATTTCTTATGTAAAATCTTAGAATTTATAGTTAAATTAAACACTTAGAAAAATGTTATAGTTCAAAAAGAAATACTTATTAGTTTTATATAGTAGAAGTTAGTTATTTATATCGTAGAAATACCTCCCTTAACTATAACCTTAGGGACCGTGTCATATGTCTATATTTCATTTGGCGGTAGTATTGTTTGCCTGTATTTCACTTGCCTGTGTTTCATTTGACTAGATTTTATTTGACTGAACGTATTTTAATTCAAGGATTCAGATTCAAAATCAGGGTTAAAACGTGTTTTTCAAGAATATTTATATATAGTTATATTATATTAACTTTATGCCAGATTTTGAATTACTAGGGATTTTAGAGTTGGATTCGAAACCAGAATTATACGATTTTTCCAGAATACTTATGAATATATGTACGATATATGAGAATCTGAACTAGGATGCAATTTAGAGAATATTTATATACTTAATAAATTTTTGTATAATATGAAATACAGTCCTTCAATTACTAACCATAATAACCTTACAATTAATATGTACTATAATTTTTCCAGAATAAAAATAGTCTTAAGGTAGAATAGTCGAAAAACTAGACCATTATTTTTATAAAAACAATTCTACTACTTTTTTCTTTGGATTAACGTTAACAATTTGTTAGGGAAAATTATTTAGTCAAATTAAAAAAATATCTAATTTTTTGTTATCAAAAATTGTTAAAATTTTCATCAGAATTAAATTATTATTTAATGTAATTAAATCTTAACATCAATAGATTAAAATCTAGAAAAAATTTATTTTTAATGATGTGGCTATATATATATATATAATATCATAGGATTTATATTAATTTTCAAACTTCAAAGACAAAAGTCAAGGATTAAGGCAGTTTCTGTCAACGAAAGTTAAAAATAAAAATCAAATACATAATTAGAACAATATTTTCCATTAAATAAGAAAAAACAAAAAAGAAGAAAAATAAAAATCACTGTATTTAATTGGAAGTTTCTCAAGAAACATCAAAATAAATATTTTTAGATCAGAAAATTAAAAAAAATTATGAAATAAAAAACTTAATTTCGATTGAGAGAAATTTAAAAATTTAATGAAGATATTTATGTATAGGTACTTATTCATATAATATTTACGTTTGTGTCCGCCGTCTTATCGTTATTATCATATAAGTTAAAATCTATCTAAATATACTTAATGACTTTGTAATTAAATTAATTAATTATTACTAATTCAAATATTATTTAGAATTTGTTACAAATACCATTGAAACAAATTCAAAACTTAAATGTTGATTATTTTAAAAGCTTCAATGATAAATCAATAGTTCTGTAAAATGTTGTAGTGTATGATAAGTTTAATATTTGACTAAATGAAATAAAAATAATCTATAATATTAAAAAAATTGTAAATAATACATTGTAGTTACTATGAACCGTGAGTGATATGATTTTTTATTTTTAAAGTTAAATTAAAATTTTTAAAACTTAACTATTGCATTATTATAAAAAGAATGAGTAAAGGTTAACAAAAGAGAAGCTAATTAGAAAGTATAAAATATTCTATACAATAATTTATATTAATAATTAAGTAAGTATAATTTAAAAAAAAAAAAAAAAAGCCAAACCTCATTAAATTTCAATTTTTTATTTCAAGGTTTTATAGGAAGTTTTTGTTTGGTTAAAACAGAAAAAAAAGTTAATGTTATTATTTCAAATTAAAATAAAACTAAATTTACATATATCACGTATGTTAGTTTTAAACTTAAAGTATATACATATTTACATATATATATATAAGTAGTTAGTAGAAAAATGTATTTAAAATAAAATGACTTACAAATCGTTTTAAAAATTTATATACCTACTTATATGTATATTAGTTTTTCAGTTTTTAAATAATATGTTCATTATTTATGAATTAATAATAAATTAACATTGATTATATTTAAAATTAAAAAAATATTTTCTTTAAATTCATATATATGTGGGTTTCAGAAATGTAACTTTGAATATATATTTAGGTATAAAAACAAACGAGTTAATTTTCTGTTACTTATACATTATGTAAGTATAAAAAAAACTGCTTAAAATTTTAGTAAATACTTATAAGCCTATTACAGTTTATTTCAAAAAAAAAAAAATTAATTTAAACTTCTGTTTCCAATTAATTTTAAATTCTGCTGAGAATGTATAATATTTAGAATGTGTTCTATTTAAAATTAAGAGATTTTTAAATTTTACGTAACTAATATTTTCTATAAGTCAAATCTATTGATTCTATGAATTTTAATCTTCTTTACTAATTAAATTTATATTTTACAATTAAAAATTATAATTAAGTATAAAGAATTTTTTATAAATTTTGTGTCTTATTTAAATTTTTACTCAATTTTTATAATGTTATAACTTATAAGTAATAGGTCCAATAATTCAATTTATGTTCATTTCACTCGTTCAAAAATCTTTATAACAATAATTATATATTTTTACCGTGTCTTTACTTTATATTGAAATCCTTTCCAATTTGCAAATGCTCAAACAAAATTGTGTTATTAAATTTACAGGATACATACTATAATTCCTATTAATTACATTTCGCCTTTTCCAATAACTATACACTTTTCAAGCTTATAAACAACCGCCCAATAAAATCAATTCTAAATAAATAAAAAAAATTCTTATGTAAAATCTTAGAATTTATAGTTAAATTAAACACTTGGAAAAATGTTATATAGTTAAGAAAGAAATACTTATTAGTTTATTTATATAGTAGAATTACCTCCCTTAACTATAACCTTAGCGAGCGTGCCATATACATCTATATTTCATTTGTCCGTAGTATTATTTAGCTGTATTTTATTTGTCTGTATTTCATTTGCCTATATTTCATTTAACTAAATTTTATTCGACTGGACTTATTTCAACTCAAGGATTCAAAAGTAGGGTTATATACGCCTTTTGAAAAATATTTATATATAACTAGATAACTAGGTAACTATATGCGAGATTCTGAATTACTAGAGATTTTATTCGAAATCATGGGTATATGCTTTTGCCAGAATATTTATATATATGTACGGTATAAGGTAAAAGGCTATATTATCGTCCTATTTTTTTAGTCATGACACAAAATTGACTCGAAATATTTTTAAGGAAAAACTGTATAAAAGTATATAGTTTATGAAAAGTTAGGATCTCTGCCTTCTAACTGCGTTCTTATTTTCGTAATTAAAGTTAAAATTAAATAAAATAAATTAATTTGAAAAGTGTTGGTAGCTTGTACATAATTTCGTCCGTCAAAAAATTTCATTTTCCTATTATCGTCCTATTGCTGTACCTAATTTCGTCCTATCTAGGAATGAAACCACTTTTTTCAATGATTTGAAAAAGTAAAAAAAAACCATTCATTTAAATATTTTTAAAACTTTAATAAATTGAACATTAAATAACTAAATAAGTATAAATATCTATTTAAACAAAATTAATTAAATTAAAGTCGCAAGTCATAAAAAATTTGACAATTTTTTCTTCGAGATTGCTTAAAACGATTCTTTTTATATACATATATGTCGAATTTCACCATTATATTTTTTATTATTTAATAGAGTAGATTTCGGTATTCCAAATTTTTTACTGGCTGCATATGCCAAATTTTATTATTTTGAATGAATTTCTATGTCTCTTGTAACCTTTCAATATTATAGTTTCTTCTTTAGAACATTTTCCTAAGTAAATATTCGTAAAAATAATCAAAAACAAGCTTAAAGTATAAATGATCCTATATATCAACCTATTATATGTACCTAAAATTGACCTAAACTGTTTTTAAATGTAACATGATAGTTTGTGAAAACAATATAGGACGATAAATAGTTTTTACATTATATAATAAAAAAAGTTTCAAATGCTGATATTAATTTTAAAAAAACGTGTTTTAAGAAGTACCTTAATAAAATAATTTTAAAGCTATTAAGAAACATAATTCCGTCCTATAAGTCGACATTATGTAAATTATTTTAAAAAAATGTTTCTAATTTCGTCGTTTCTAATTATTATAATAACTATACATTTTGCAAACCAATTAAAAATTCATAAGTAAAAGAAATTTAAAATTTAAACGTATATTTATTGTTTATAATTAAAATATTACCTTACCAACTTACATTTTTGACTGAAACACTAAACATTGTTTTTGTTTTTTAATCAAGAACTTTTGTAGATAATTTTTACGCAGCAACAGCAGTCAGCACTAACTCAAGCCACTTATTTTTTTAAAATTTACTTTACTTTTCTAAAACCATCAAAAAGAGAACTTGATGCGAAATTTAAAAAAGTTACAATAGAAACCTTAGCAAATCCTTAGTATGGCTTTCTTTAATTTTATTTAAATATTTAACGAAGCTATAACTAAAAATCTCTCTTAAGACGATAATACAGAAATAGGACAAAATTATAGCCGTTTACCTTATGTGAAAATCTGAACTAGGATACACTTTAGTGAATTCAAAATATAGTTATACGTATTTTACAGAATATTTACAGAATATTTAAGTATATATAATATATTTTTGTATAATATGAAATACAGTCCTTACAATTATTAACCATAACCATAACCTTACAATTAATATATGTACTATAATTTTTCCAGAGTAAAAATAAATAGTCGTAAGGTAGAATAGTCGAAAAACTAGAACATTTTACAAATCTGTTTATAACTAAATGTTATATATGTGTAGGTAATTACTATGCTTTATAATATTAAGATAATATTATTATTATAATATAAAGATATTATTATAATATAAATTGTTTAATACTTATTTAATAAATAAGTATTAAACAATTTATTAAAACTAAAACTTATAGTCTTTAATATTAAGTATTATTTTTTTTTATAAGATTAAAAAAGTTTAAAAATATATGTTTATATACCTCTTTAACTACTTATTATAATTGCATATTATTTTTTATATAAATTTTTCTACAATCATTTGTTTAAAATATGAAATCAATAACCTTCTAAATAAAAAATATATACAATAATATAATCCTCGTAATTATCTCTTGACCTAAATATTAAATTTTTGTTTAATTTTTCTTTTTATTAATTTCTAATTTCACTACTATTTAAATTTATATAAAGTACTTACATATTATATTATTAATATATATATATACATATATTCATTCATATATATAAATATATCTTCATGTAAATTTTAATTAAAATCATATAAGTATAATTAAATACATATATGTATTTTTATATTAATAATTTCATCATAATTATTATAATTATTATTATTTTGTCATTTATAATACAATAATATGATATTTGCTCATCCATTCAATTTTTATAATAATTATTAGAAAATAAGAAAAAAATAAATAAGCTAAACCTTATGTAAATAAATAAATAATAATACAAATACAAAATTTTTATTATAAAAAAAATAGCAAATATCAGAACAATAAAAAAACACAAAACAAAATTGAGACGAGACTAAACTATCATTTAAATTGTCAGTTGATTTCGACCTATGGACTTAATCTGTTATTATTAATATTATGTACCTAAGTATATATATGTAGTTATATTATTTTTTATATTTGAAAGTATATATACTTATATATAATTTGCATTAAATTGTCTGTCAATTTATTTAACTATAATAAAAAAAAAAACTTAGAAATTTTTTTAAACTTAAATATGTATAGAACTTCAATACATTTAAAGGTTTAAAAGGTAAATTACTTGTACATAGTGCCTTGAATAAAAAAAAAAAACTTAAGTACGTAATTTTCATTTATCATAATATCGTATGATTTTCTATGACTAAAAGTAGTAAAATTTTTTCTTATTTATTTATTTACTTTTTTTATTGTTTGTTTTTAGCACATTTTTCAAAAAAAAATTGAAAATTTTGCTTATTACTCTTACTATGTCCCTCCGTATGTTTGTCTGTTTACAAAACTTCTACAATGTTAAAGAAAGAGCAATTAAATTTTAATCAAGGGTATTGGTTATATAAAAAAATTAATGTTGTAGAATAACTGTTTTATGTAGTCTCATCCATTACGGAACTACAGTTCAAACTTCGGAAAAGCCCTATTTTCAAAGGTTTATAAGTTTGTGTCAGGTTTTGCTTAATAGTTTTTCAGGCAACTGGGTAATATTTTTCAAAGTAAGCGTTAAAAATTAAAGTTGTATTACCATATTTTTACATTCGTTAATAGCTTTTCTAACTATTACTATGTGTTATATGTTACTATATAGGTTAACGAAGCTATGTCCTCTCAAATTTGAAAAAAAAACCCTATTTTCAAATATTTATTAAATTCTGTTTAATATTTTTTTCAATCTGTGTAGGGACGCCAAGTAATAGGTCATTATATTAACTATTAAATTTATTAATTTATAATTTTTAAATGTATAACTTTAACATCTGTATAAAGTTTTTCAAAGTAAAACTTAAATACTAAAACTTAAACATTATGCTTTTATATGTGTTAACTGCTTTTCTTAATTAAGTAGAAAGGATTTTCTTAAGACTGAAGAAACTGAATCTCTTAATTTTTCACATTTTTTCATTCATATAAAATTATAAGAAAACTTAAAAATTTTAGCGGAAGACACAATTCTAAACTCTTATTTTATTGTATTTTGGAAAATATGCGCCTTTAAAAACCTTTAGTTTACATTTTACCTCATTTTTTTTTGTTTTGCTTATGATTTATGAAGATTAAAATATATAAAATCAAATTTAATATAAATACTTAAAAATGGAAAATTTAGATTTTTATCAAATTTTTAAATTAACTAAGTAATAAGTAAGTGTGTATATGTTACCAGATTTACTGATTTAAGTTAATTTTTGATATTTTTATTTTATACAAAAATAGCTTGAGTTAAGATTGAGGTTAAATAGTAATAAGTTACTCATAATTTGCAATTTTTATTCGTCCGTTAATTTGAACTTTGACAAAGTTTTTAATTATGTATTTATTTGATCAAACTCGAAAAATTTGAACTATAGGTACTTTATCTTTTGACCTCTTAAAATTAAATAAGTAATTACTTATTATATAATTTATAATTAAGAAATTTGAACTAAGATCGTCTATATAATAACAACTTTTATTTATTTCTAAGTTAAATATCTGTTTTTTTTTAAATTTTTTTTTTAATATTTTTTTTTGTGTATAGAATGTAATTTTAAGTGTTCTGTAAAAGGTATTGCATTAGGTTTTATAAAAAATATTTGCAATAGATTTTTTTTAATAATGTATAAATAACCCTTATATATTAGTCATTATTTTCTACTTATAAATTAGTTAATTATACTTAGTTTAAATTGTGAAAATCTTGCATCTATAACTATTTTAAACTCATTGAATTTTTTTTTTCCTATTTCTTATTTTGCCTATATACCTATTTTTAACCGTTTTCTTTTAAGGTTCTATTATCTACATTATGAGTTTATATATGAGTTTAATAATATGTACTTAGATCTAATTTTTTTTTTTAATGCATTTTTCTGCCACATAAATGTGGACAGGAAATTGCACACCCTTTCGTGTTCAGGCGTTGCTGTAAACGACCTAAGGGGGAATAACTCTTATGACGTGTGTGAGACTCGAGCTCCCTCGGTGTTTATATCGTATTTTAAATGCTCTTAGCCACTAGGCTACCGAAGCCCCCAGATCTAATTTAGAAAATATTTTCTTTGATGTTTTCTTTTTAGAATGGCTTTAATTTTCACAAATTCTTATCGGATTTATTTCGAATCAAAACATGAAATATAACTTATAGAGTAATATAAATCTTTAGTAATTTACTTAATTAATTAAATATTAACTTTAAATAGTTTCTGTTTTTATTCAAAGTTATTATTTGTTATGGGTTTGTGTCATAATCTTATACACCAAAATCTTTTGCGACAAAATCTTGCTTTCAAAAATCTCTCAAAACAAAATCTTTTTTACAAAACTCTAAAACCAACTCTAAAATCTCTTCTAATTATTTTTCTACATACATATTTTATGTTACATAGTAATTTGTAGCAATAATTTATAGAAATAATATATTTTCTAAAAACTTTGGAAAAACTGTATCACAGGTTTTTTTTAAATTAACCACTGTGTTAATTAAAAACAAATTTTTTTTTTAAATATTCTAGAAAAACTGGTATGAGAAAAATTTAATATTTTAATGTTAATTCAGTTTTTTTTTTTAACCACAGTATATAAATATTCTGGAAAAAGTGTATAATCCTGATTGTGAAACTAAGTTTAAAATCCTTCTTAACTATTTGTAGATCTAAAGATTTGTAGACATTCTTTAAAGGCAAAGCAGCAATCTATTTTCGTTTAAAAAATATTTTAGGAAGGTATATTTTCTAATGCAAAATGAAAAAAAAGCAAGATAGGTGGATTTTGGCGTGCACGATTGTGACCAGCTCTCTTTGATATTTTATATTTTAAAACAATATACTTATTATCTTATTCCTTTTTTAAACAATATATATTAAGACTTAAATAAATTCTTATTTAAAATACATACAGTCAGTTTCAATATTATTTATACACTACGAAATTTTGTTAGGACTATGAACTGAAATCAAAATATCTTCTATAATTTTTATCAAATTGAACTCAAATTTAATTTATAAATTCTTTACTGTTTTTTTAACAATTCTAAAAAACGTGTTTTCAAAGTTAACTCTTTATTTCGTGGCATTTTTATTTATTTTAGTTACCTTATTATGATAAAAAAATAAAACTCGAATGGCTATAAAATCTCTATTTCAATAAATAAGTTAGCTGATGTAGTCACACATGTCTCCTTAGTTTCCAGAATTAAATTTTTTTTATTACGATGTGTAAAAAATATTGAAACACTTAATACGTATGCAAATAATTTTGAAATTTTTGTTTTGTTTTTAAACTTTTTTTTTGTTGTTCTTTTTTTGAATTGTTGAAAAAATAGTAAAAAATTTATAAATTAAATTTAAGTTCAATTTGATAAAAATTCTAGAAGATATTTTGATTTCAGTTCATAGTCATAGTATTATCATATTTAATATGATAATAATTTATTTAAACAAAACAAAAATTTATAATCTTAATTGAAAATAAAAAATCTCAAATGAATCATGGATGTTTTAAAGCGAAATTTTTTTAATTGACTTTGAACTTAATTAAAACGACTGACTAGTGGTGATAATTTATACTTAATACATTGACAAAAATAATTTTTTTAAGTAAGTAAGGTACCTAAATATATATATATAAGTAACATTTTATTTATTAACATTTTTATTTGTAAATATGAAGTTTAATTAATTTTTTTTTTTTTTTAATAAAATAATAGCTGGAAATTAGTTAACTAATAAAAGTCTAAAATTATTAAAGAAATGTAGTACTTATGAACAGCGTATTTAAATAAGGAGTTCACCAATTTGAGTGATATGATTTCTTTTAAAAAAAAAACACACTAAGTATTTGTTAAGGAAATTCAAATGTTTTTTATTTAATATCAAGTACAATCGATACAATTAAGTTCTGAATAAAACGTCATTCAAATGGCCTCCACGACTTCTTTTGCAAGAACGAATTCGATTAACCTAATTTTCGAGCACTTTCCACTAAATCAAGTCGTAAGTCATAACAAAACTGTCGATTCTGGTGCGAAGAAAATCCACAAATTATTCATGAACAACCATTACATTCACCTAAATTGACAGTTTGGTGTAGTTTTTGGTCTGGTGGAATCATCGGTCCGTACTTCTTTCGAAATGAAGCTGGTAACACCGTTACTGTCAATGGAGAGCGGTATAGATCGATGATAACCAACTTTTTATGGCCGAAAGTGGAAGAAGTTGATCTTGACAACATCTGGTTCCAACAAGACGGTGCTACATGCCACACAGCATGTGCAACAATCGAATTATTGCAAGAAAAGTTTGGAGATTCGATTATTTCAAGAAATTGTGATATTGGATGGCCTCCAAGAAGTTGTGATTTAACACCATTAGACTATTTCTTGTTGGATTATTTGAAGTCATTGGTCTTTAGCAAAAAACCAGACTCTCTTCAAGCTTTAGAAGTCAATATTGAACGTGGTATTCATGCTATTCATTTTGAAAAGAAATCATATCACTCAAATTGGAAAATCCTATACATTCAAATGAATTATTTTAAAAAATTAGATATTATTATTTCATAATTTAATTTCTTTATTTTTATTTAAAAATTACTTTCAATTTATTACTTTCTGTTCTCGAAAAAAATCTTTTTAAAGATTTTAAATTAGTTTTTATTAGTAACTTAAATATATGAATATATAAAAAGAAATAAAAATAAAAACTGTGTGATGTTTTGTTTTTAGGACAAGGTTTATTTTAGAGTTCAAGAAAAATAAAATGAAAAAAAAAATTAAAAATTACATATAATTTTTTTTATATATTTTTTGACTTCTTATTTATTTTTTTTTTGTAAATTAAATGTAACCTTACTTTTTTTATACATATAGGTATACAAAGTATGTATTTAGGTACATAATTTTTTTATTTACCTAATTTTATCACGAAATTAAATAAAAACATTAAATTTTAGGTGTAAAATGTTTTTTTAGTATTTGAGTGCAGAGAACAAAAGTCACATAAATATCATTAAAACTAAGTAAAGACGCATTTAAGATTTATTGCACTTTAAACCACTTATCTACTTATTTTTTAATATAGCCAATTAATATATTATACATATATATTTTTTTAGTCTTTGCAATTAATATTATTGATGATTTGGTGACTTTTCCAAAGAATTCTTCATTAATTTTCTAATAGTTAAGTAATGTATGTAGTTATAAATTTGTAAACTATATACATATATTTTAGTAATTAGATAATTATATAATATGTATAATTGATATTTTTAAATGACTCTAATTAGATCATTACTGTAATTAATTTTTTAAAATTCGTCAAATATAATTAATATAATCAGTTGATTTTAAGGACTAAAAAGAAAATTTTCAAAGTACTTATGTCATTTAATTTTGATTTAATTTTACATGTAATCATTAAAATCATAATTAATATTTACCTTGAAAGTTACCTTAAACACACACACCATTTCATTGGTGCGTAATGAAAATCCAACATTTATAATCCCAAATTTTAAAATCTCGTCGTTTCAAAATCCCAACATTTCAAAATCCTGACTTAAAATCCCGACATTACTTAGTTTTTTGTTTTGTCTTTTATAAACTAAGAAAGAGCTGGAGATGGATTCAGGAGGTTAAAACAAATAAAAAACTTTATATGAATGCGAGGTGTATTCACCCACCGTTTGGGAGATATGGGGCTTTAAAAATTGTTATTGATTTAATATTCGTCCCTGATTTAATCTCTCCTTGGTATATAAATAAATATTCTGGAAAAAAGGGGAAACCCATAATTTCGTCATCATCTCTAAAATATATTTCATATAAGGCGTATAAATCCTGATTTTGTAATCAACTTCAAAATTCAAATAAAGAAATTATTGAAACCCTGATATTAACAAATTAATAAAATCCTGATATTGTAACTAATTCTTAAGTCCTTCCTTATTGGTTTTTTTTTACATACATACATATTTCAACAACAAAGAATTTAAGATAGTGGGGGTATAGTGGGGCAATTTGGGATGGTTAAAACTACGAAGCAATTGTATAAAAATGGTACCTATTCTACATCGTTTTCAAAGAGTAAAGAACCGGCTTTTATTTTTGTGGACATATCTTTTATATGTTCAGCAATTACAAAGTTATTCAGATAGTGATTTTTAAAAATAAATTTTGTTTCAAACTTATTTTTCTTCCGAAACATTCTGTATTTCGATACCTTTTGTAGTATATTTAGAAAGAGTTTTTTAAGCTCTTTAATTATGAACTTTACAAATTTTTTTCTATCTCTTTCCCTTTTAGAAATATCTCAAAAGCGAGATTGTAGGGATTTTAAAAGTCGAGATTTTGAAAGTCAGGATTATAAATGTCGGACTTTTGAACGGCACCCCACTTCATATACATATATGATTAACTATAAAGCTAAAAACAAAACATAAAATAATATTAGATAAATATATTTATGTACTTATACCTATTCTAATGTCCAAAACTTTTCAATTTTTAAAATTATTATTTATTATTTATAGTATTAAAGAATTAATATTATATTATTACAAATTATGTAGATAATAATTTATTACAAAATTATCTAATTTATTTTCATTAAATTTAAGCAAAAAAAAAAATATATATTTTTAAACAAAAGTTTAAAAAGTAAAAAAAACCGAAACATTAAAAAAATTATTTGATCATTAAGTTTTCATGGTCTTTATTTTGTTTTTTCTTCTGTTTAGTTATAATTTTTTTTTCTGACGGTTTTACTGACGGTTTTTTAATGCGTTACCAAATGCTGATAATCATTTGTAATGAATAATAATGACTAATGAGTATTTAAAATTAAAAATTGGTTCAAACATTATTTTTTATTATTCTGTAAGTGTATTTTAATTTTAAAAGATCTTAAATTCTTGCAAAAAAAAAAAATTTAAAAATCAAATTTTCAAATATTTTCGGAATGTATTTTAATTGAATTGAATTTTTTTCTTTTTTTTTTTCTGTTCTGATCTTGTTGATTCTTTTCTAAATCATAAAAAATTCATTGTTTTAAATTTTCTAATTATAGAATTAAATTAGAATTAGAATTTAAATTTAAATTTTCGTCTGATCAAAATAAAGTGTCCAGTTAGACGAAATATAATTTATAGTAAGTATAAAGTATATTTAAAAAAGCTAAACAACAATTTGCGTAAAATAAATTTATGAAAATTGTAAAGAAATTATATATGTATGTATGTTTATCTATTCATGATGAATAAAAAAAAATTCATTTAAACAGGCATGACGTTATTAATGAACAAGTTAAAAGCTTACCAAAAAGAACCAAAAAAAAAAAAAAAATGAAAAGCATCAATATCTAAAAAAAGATTCAAAATTAGAATCATTGTGGGTTATTTTATTTGACAAATAACTTTTACCTTCTTTTATTTCCTTTATCTTCCATATTTAATCCACTGATAAAATTGATGAAAAATTATTCTAAATTTTATTTTTTTATTGTATGTATTAATAGGTACCTACCAAATCATCAGTCCATAAAATTAAATCGGATTTGTTGTTTTTTTTTTTTGAGAATTCATAACAAATTATTTCAAAAATAAGAAAAATGCAAATAACTGTTAAATTAATTACAGTAAAAAATTCCATTTTTATAGTATTTTGTTTAAAATTTAGTTAAAAATGGATTTAGTAGTTTCGTTACGTCTATTCGTCGTCTGTTTTTTACTTTTATATTATTGAAACTTTTATATTATTGAAGATAAATCAATAGAATTTTAATGTAAATAGATCTTCTAGGGGGTCTCTAAGAGATACATGTTTAGAATAAAAATTTTAATTTTTCTAACAATAATATTTTTAGAAAGTCCTCATCATTTAAGGAGCAAGCTACAGGCTTCCAAAATTTGAAATATGCTTTTACTTTCAAGTGGTTATAATTTAAATTCATACTGAATATTTCTCAAATGACATTAAATTTCTTAACCAATATAATATTTTGTAATTCAGTATTTTTTAATGATTTTTATGTGAAACTAGAATTTTCTAAAAATTTCTATCCATACATTACATCGTAACTTCATTTAGAAGCTATAAGTAAATTTTTAAAATTTGATAATTTTAGACATCTGAATTGATTGAATTAAAATCTGTGGAAATATTTTAAAAGAGACAACGAAAACACCTTATACACCTCAAACAATATATTTTTATATGTGTTTAAACGTTCTATGTACTTAATTATAGGGTTTCTTTTAAATTAAAAAAAAAAAAACTACAAATTCAAAAATAATCACATTTCTGTACTCATTACTTTGTATTAATACTTAATATGTGGAAATTTAAAAACCTTTAGTACTAAACTCACTATTTTGTTTTTTTCTCTCTTTTCGTCATTTTATGTTAAACATTTTGTTATAGTTAGTATTATTGTGAATAAAATAAATAAAACCAGTTTTATCTTCCTCTTTTTCATAAAAACGTAACGAACACTTTATACTCGTTTTTGAATACTTGATAAGAACAAAATAAAAAAAATTTACACATTTTTCTTTTATGTATTTTTGTTTTTTTTTTTTTATAATTTCTTCAAAGTTTTTAATATTTATTTTTGTAAATGGAAACCAATTTACCTTGAGTTACCTTGAACTTACCTTGATATTTTTTTTTATTTTTTTGTGTGTTTGTGTTAATAATGAAGCGATAGAATGAACATAAAATTGAAATAAATAAGAAAAAAAAAAAAAAATAACAACAAAATGACTTAGACGGTAGTGCGCGCTCTGTCAGTGAGGAAACTAATTTTTTAGGCTTATATGTTTTTTTTCTGTTATTTTTATTTATTACATCACAATGAAAGTGAATTTTATTAACGGTTTTATTTACATTCAGATTTAGAAGTAGATACTAAAAAAAAAAAATAAGCAAAAAGGAAAATAAGGTGAATAAATCATAAATCGAACATAAAATAAGAAGGAACAATTTAAATTAAATATATTTACATACTTATGTATATCTAATATAAATAGGTATGGGTCTAAATAGGTATAATATATGTATGTACTTAATAATATTAAATGGAATTTAATTAATTTGTCTTATGAATATTTACTTATAAATTAGAAAATAGTAAAGAAAAAAAAAAGGGGAAATGAAATATGTATGTAATTTTTTAATTCAATTAAAATCGAATATTGTAAATTAATTTTTAAATGTAATTTATTTTTGAATATACATAATTTGATTGATTTTTTCTTTTGCTTGTTAATTTTCATCTCTGTGTTCTTATAATGCTTTTTATACTTGTATATATTAACTGGTTATATTAACTTTTATACTTGTTTGTTTGAAGTGCTTTGAAGTGGTATAATGATAAAGTGTTTCCGTCAGTTTAAAATTGTTTTGTGTATAATATAGAAAAACTTGTAGCATTATATTTAATCAAAAAGTTTGATAAGGTTTAGTACGATAATAATCTTTTTTTACTTAAAAGCTTCAATATGAAATTCCAATTATAAGAGGTAGATTTAAATTCGTTTTTTAAGTTCATTCTGCCGGTCCAATTCAAATTTAATAAATTTTTTATTTTCTTATTAAAATTACGTATAAGAATATAAAATGATATGTATATATGTATGTAGTATTAAATAGAATCATTCCTATATGTATCGAACTATTTGTTTAAAAGTAGTTAAATGCTATTGTTTTTGATGAAAATCTTCTAATTATTTCTTTTTTTTTCTTTTATTCATTTATTCATTTAATTTCTTTGTACCTTTACCTTTAGTTGTTGTTGTTTGGGATGGTGAAATTCTGTTATTGTATTAGTAACCCCCCTTACTTAAATTGATTTGTATTTCATTTCATTGTTATAATATAATTTTATTAATATTGTTGTTATTAAGTATTTATACTATAAAAAGAATTAAGTGAAATACTCACCCTAACGACTAAAAACTTATACGTAAATTAAAAGGCGCAGTGACATAAAATCACGGGTCAGAACACCATACAAAATTATGAACTATTTAAGTAGATAGTTGGTTTATAATCCCTATAATAGGTAGATAGCGTATACAGTGAAAGCTCTCATAACCGAGAGCTCTAATAAGCGGACATCTCTTATAGATGGACAGAATCTTAGGAACCAACTTTTTTTATAACATTTTCATATAAACTTCGCTCTAATAAGCGAACTCTCCCACATGCGGACGCGGACAAGTGAATTTGTGCTTTAAAAAGTTTAAAATCTCTGATAAATGGACACGTAACTCTAATAAACGTGCTGTCATATAAGAGAGTTTTATAATTTATCAATTATTAATAAATAATTGAAATAGCTTCTTCAATAATCTTTTTTTTCCGTTTTTTAAATACTACTCACAAATATTACTAAGCCTACAAAAGGCAAATACATATAAAAATTACACAAATCATTTTATAAAAATTTCGCACCTCCCATTCTAGTATATTGTAAGTCGACTTACAATATACTAGAATGTACAATTCTTAAGTTGAAGTATTGTATGTATATTTACAATACTATACAATTGTAAGTAATTGTGGTATTTTAATTTGGAGTAAATAAAAAATGTAACAAATTGAATTAAAGCTTAATAAAAAGAAAAACAATTAAAAAAGTATGTTTGAAAAATATTTTTATAACCGGACATCTCTCTTAACCGGACAAAAATTTAGGTTTCTCGGGTGTCCGTTTATTGGAGCTTTTACTGTATATTCATAATTTGAAACAAACGTTCCCAATTACATTAAATTTAAGGACATAATGACGAAGAAAATTTTTATATACTATTGTTAGTATGATTGAAACCCTGATTTTATGCCCTAGCTCTTATACCTTTAGTTCAGTTTCTTCTGTATTTATAATAGACATCAGTTGGTATTTTAATTCATTCTACATTATCTAAATCGATTTTTATAACTTAATCTATTTACACATAACCGGAATTTGTCTACAAAAATTGGGATTTACCTCTCCGGACATATTAGAAAAATATTCATCATTCAGTTAATTTTTGTTTTAAAAAAAAATATATATATAAGTAAATTGTTGAGCCATAAGACCACAAAATGAATGTATGGTATTCTGTTCCATACACATTTTGTACGTATGACTCGGCTACGTAGATCATAATCTCCTTGCAGTATATTGTGATCGGTGGACTTTTGACACTACGCTAAATAAAAATTATCCTTTCATTTTCAATATTACGCTTTAAAGTTTAATAATCATATTTCACCCTAATGAACCACCCAGGCTTAAAGTTTCTTTAATACAAATTTATTTATCATTTCAATACCCATCGAAATAGTATACTTTATCATAACGAGGTGGTGTTAGTTAATACACCTATTATATACAACTATTTATTCCTAATATAAATATATATTTAAGTATATTGATTATTTAAATGAGTAACTAAGATAAATTTTCATTTCAATTTAGATTCTGTACATAAATTAATTTAAAATAGAGGAGCTAATTAAAATTATATTCATGAATGACGTATATGTATATGTATATGTATATGTATACATTTTGAAATTTTTGAATAATATGTAACTTTTTTTTACATTCTTAAATATTTAACTAATTCTAATTTCTGGTATATTAAGACCCTATAGATAATAATTAATTTCTTTAAAAGATTTCAATTCATATAACCTTTTTATTTGTTAATGAATCCACAAATAAAAAGCGACCGAAACTAACGACGACTAACGACCTAACGACCTAACGACTAACGAAGAGGACTAACGACCTCTTATAACTAACTACAATTTGTACTTAATATTTGTAATTTAAAAGAAAAAACAAATATATATATATGTATATGTACATATATATTATATAATATGTAAAATTATAATTCAATTTTTTATTTCCATGTTTCGTAATAATTAAAAAGGCAAGTATAAAACAAGTAAGTAATGAAAAAAACCACGCGTTTTCTCCATAATAAGTTTTAGGTAAAGAGTATATTCAAAAATAAATTTATATAATTATGTAGTTTATACATACGTGTTATGAATATGGTTTGTAAATAAAAAAAAATTTGTGATTTTTGTTAGATTTTATTTTGAAAAAAAAAAAAAAAAAAATAAAAATTAAGTCAAACTTTTATCAATTTTAAGGTATCCATATATTATTAAGAAAAGTTATTAATACAAACAGCTGTTATAATTTCTGACTAAGTTAAATTTTCATTTTAATTTAAATTCATTATATATAAATAGTTTAAAATAGAGGAACTAATTAATCCTATATTCACGAATGTCGTATATAATGATTGACATTGAAGGTTTAATTTTTGCATATTACTTCAAAAAAATGTGGACAGCTGTTTAAAAATAGTGAATTTTCAGGTTATGACCCTTTACAGCTCCTAAACGGGAACTGACACAAACATATTCTCTGAAATAACTGATATACTTATTTCCAAAAAACTAACTCCTTTGAATTTTATAACTTAAACCGTTTGCAAAATAGAAAAGCTAAAATTTTTGTAAAAATTGAGTTTTGCATAACGGTAAATTAAAATATTGTGCGGAAAAATTATATATTTATTATATATATATTTATAAAGCTAATAAAAATAGTTACCGTTTGATGTTTCCAGATTGAAGATATACTGTATAGAACTTGTGTTATAACAATTTAAATATAGGGCTTTTTCTAACTTTGAGGGACTCTAGCCTATTCTAGGGACGTAACGGATGGCGCTACGAAAAAAAGTTTAGTTAGAAAATTAATTTTTCTGCAATGCTTATCCATACTTAAAATTTCATTGCTATATTTTAAACTGTGTAGAAGTTTTGTAAACACTCAGACAGACGGACATAGGGACAGAATAAAAATGATGCTAAAAACAGAATGTAAAAATAAATAATTTGACATATCCCATGTTGTTTTCGATTGAACCTTTAACAAGCATAAATTTGTATTTCATATATTTTCTGATTAATTAAGTAGCAGGTAAGTAAACAAGAAAAATAAACTGAATGTCTTCTTTTTATTCACTAAAAATTTCTTTATTTTCTCATTATAAATGAGTTTTTATTATTTACAATTAATAATATATTAATACTTAATTCTATCATATATTTTTTAATTAAAAACTTGCTCTTATATTTGTAACCCCTTTTCCAATATAACCTTCATATTGTGAATGATGATCATCTAATCCAGATGTATACAATGAACCATCAGCTGACCCAATAAAATGTGTACCATGTACACTAACTTGGCCATGTGGATTAATATTTTTTCCAATAATTGTTCCTCTACCTGGTAAATAATGTCTAGTTGGCGGTACATACACTGGAATACTATTATGTACATTTCCATGCAATAAATTTACACGGCCATCAATTGGTATAATATGTTGATCACCGGTTACAATTGTTCCTGACAATTCTGGAATAAGTTGTCCACCAGAGACAATACCACCGCTTGTTATCAAACCTCCTACACCACCAGTTATAACTGTTCCTGACAACTGCGGGATAAGTTGTCCACTGGATAGAATACCACCGGTTGATATTAAACCTTCACCACCAGCTATAACTGTTCCTGACAATTCTGGGATAAGTTGTCCACCAGACAGAATACCACCAGTTGTTATTAAACCTGCTTCACCGCCAGCTACAACTGTTCCTGACAATTCCGGGATAAGTTGCCCACCAGACAGAATACCACCGGTTGTTGTTAAACCTGCTTCACCGCCAGCTATAACTGTTCCTGACAATTCTGGGATAAGTTGTCCACCAGTTAGAATACTACCCCCTGTAATTAAACCAACCTGACCATCAACTATGACTGTTCCTGACAATTCTGGAATAAACTGTCCACCTGGGAGAATACTACCACCTGTAATCAAACCTCCTTCATTACCAACTATAACTGTTCCCGACAATTCTGGGATAAATTGTCCAGGACTACTACCGCCTGTTATAACCCCTCCTTCTTGACCGATAATTATACCACCAGTTCCATGTGTTCCAGTTGAAATAATTGTACCAGTAGTGTCAGTAATTATTCCACCAATTTCTCCAGTGGTTATTGTACCACCTCCACTTGTTATTGTTTCTCCGGTACTTTCTCCATTTACTGTCTCATCAATTGTTGTTGTTGTAATTGTTCCATCTCCAGATTCTATTGCGCCATTATCAATTAATACTTCATCAGCAACTTCAACTGGTACTTCAGCTATAACTTCTTCTTCATCAGAAACAATTGCTGTTCCCGGTATTAATCCTGATATAATACCTACACCTGCTGCTATACCATGACCATTTGATAAACCTAATCCATTTAGAAGAGATTTTTTAAGCTTTAAAAGTTTTTTTCCAAAATGTGGTTTGGGTTGCACTGCCGTAGATGCAATTAAAACTATTAATAACTATAAAAAAATACTTTTAGTAAATTACTTAAACTTAGAATATTATATACTCACAATACTAAGGCGCTTCATTTTTGGTTTGTTTAACTAATTGACTAATAATTTGGTAATAATAAAAAAAAATCAGAATTTATACTATTTATACATATTTGATAATTGTATTTATAAAACGTTTCCGATACTCCTTCTTTGAATATTTTCTATTCCAGAAAAATGAACTTGATTGTACCAGTTTTTAATATTTTTCCAATGAACCAATGACTAAAATTAGGAAAACGGAAATTTAAAATTTCTTGATTTTAAGGTTAGAGGCTCCACGTAAAAATTTACACCTTAGGCAAAAAAAAACTTTAGTTTATTTATTATACATATGTAAAAATAACTATGTAATATTATTTAAAATAATAATTGATTGCATAAAATTAATATTTTTATGTATTATGATGCATAAAAATTAGTAATTTCATAATCATTAGATAATTTATTGTATTATAAACGATAATTGTAAGCTTATTATAATTTGCTTATTCAATTTTGACGTTAAAATTTTTATTTAAATTATTACCTTTTACAATAATATAATTATTATTATATTTTATTATGAGTCATTAAATGGATATCCTTTTATACTTTTATAACTAATTTTTATTTAGTATAATACTAAAGCTAGTATAAATAGTGAGTTTACGAGTCATGTAATCAAATTTTTTCATAATTACTTACTTAGAATGAATTTAGATTTAGTTCAGTGCAAAAATGTTTTTGTCGAAATATTAAAAATAAAAAACAATTCAAAATTAAAAATACCTTAAAACTAATATCCTTATTTAAAATAAAATTATAATAAGAAAATTAATATTAGTATGTAGTTGATTTAAGTTTTATTTTATTTTAAAAAATTAATTTTTTAATTATTTCAATTTCTTTTGCAATTTTATCCTTAATTGTACCTTCTTAAGCCCAAATTTACTATTGTTTTTATTCATCATTTTGCATTATTTTAATTTTAATATTAAAATCTTTATTAAATCTTAAATAAATAATGTAATTTATTATAATTTTTTTCACAGGTTGGGCTGTTTTTTAAGTGTCAACAATCAGTCAAATTAATCATCATTCGAAATAAAATAAAAAAAAATATTATTTTTTTTTGTTTATTAAGGAAATAAATTCCATTATTATCATCATCATAATTTTCAAACTCGAATGGATTTGATTTAATAGATAATATAATAAACAAAAAACCAAATAATAATAATAATAATTTGAAAAAACCGAATTTAAATAAATTTGATTGTCAAAAAACTTAAGGATTTCTATAATAAAACGAAATTTTTAAGGAAATCCAAAAATGACAGATAATTTAGCAGAGTAAGTTGAAAATTAAATTTTATATTTCATATTTTTATTTGAATTCATAAATTTTAAATATTATATATATATAATAAATAATTTAAATAAATGTTTTTTTTTTGTAACAAACCTAAAGAATTTTTGTTAAGTGACTAAATTTTTGACAGACTTGTTCAAAAAGTTATAGGTAGAATTATTGTCTGTTTGTTAATTTTTTATTATTTTTTTTTTTTTTTGCAATTATATAACATATAATAATGTGTTATTGTATTTTTCGGTATTCTCAACAAATTTAACTTCAACGACTCGGTTTCATCCAACTAGAATTTCGAAAAATTAATGGGCAGTTTGACTAATTGTAAAAATGTAGATTGCTTACTCTAGTAGAGATAATAAGTTTATGGTAGCTACTTAAGCGTGGAAAACAACATTGCATTTGGTAGCAGGCGTAAAGGGAGATTAATATTTTAATTGTGAGAAAATCTTTCAATTCGAGCCGTGCCAATGATCTCTTCGTTAAGAGATCATAGTTTATCTATGATATAATTTATTTTGTCATTTATCTTAGGTTTAACTTAAATAGTTGTCTGTGCATTTTTCTTGAACGAATTTTTTTATTTTATTTTAATGCATATCTCTGCCACATAAACGGGGACAGAAAATTACACAGCCTTTCCTGTTCAGGCGTGGCTGTAAATGTCGTAAGGGGCAATAACTCTCACGACGTGCGTGGGACACTCCCTCGTGGTTTACAGTGTATTTTATACGCTCTCACCCACTCAGGCCCCTATTGAACGAGATATTATATACACCAAGTCAATATTTTCGAGTATGAAAGTATTATTAGGTAAAAAGACGTGTCTGAATTACTGACGGACCATTGAGCAATGGATTTAAAGTGGAGCCGTGGTTGAACTTTTCCATTAAATGACTGATTAGAATATCAAAATTGTTTTAAAATATTTTCCTTTAAATTTCATTTAAGGAAGACATAATTAGTTTTAACATTATGATTAAAACACCTAGTCGTCATTACAAATATAAAAATACAAAAACATAAATTTGAAATTTCAAAATATTTCGTCTTCATTTTAGATTCCACTAGATTATTAATATTTCTTCACCATATATTATAGTCTTCTATATTTTAAAATCTAAACCATTTTTACTTTTTCGATATAATATAGATTTAATATTTGCTTTATCAGCAGTTGTAACTTATTAATACACAAGGGTTTGCCAACCAACAAAAAGAAAAAAAATTGATTTTTGTTCTGATTTCTAATATAAATTGTTTATAAAAAAAAAAAATTGTTCTAGATTTTTTTTTTTTAAAAAGGATAAAAAAGACAATTTTTAAAAAATTAACAAATTATAAACAATGGTACTTAAAGGTCCTTGATTTTTTTTTAACTTATCCTTGGAAATTTTATAAAAAATTAAAAATAAAAAAACACAAATGCATTTTTGTATATTAAAGTTATTTAAGAGAGAATCTCAATTGTTATATTTTATTTATTATAAATATATGTACAGTGTCTCCCATAGTTTTATTATTCTAAAATAAAAAGTGGTTTCAGTTGATGGTCGGATATATTCATTAGAAGTTTATTAAATATTTATTTCTTTTAACTATACTACTTATATCCAAGAAAAACGTTTTTAAACTAGATACCCATAATATATTAAATTAAATTAAATAGAAAATAATAGTTAGTGTATCATTTAAGTTGTAAGCCACAGTATAGCAAGTTTATTTGGAAATAAAAATTATACAAACTTGTGTACATACCATGTTTATCCATGCATTTTTTATTGCACTTTTTTTTTTTTTTAAGTTATGGGCTTTGGCTACTTTCCTATTTTTTTATATTATATAATTTTTTTTTTTGTATAACAAAAGTCTATTATATAGTTCTATTCTGTTGTCTTTAGTACCTTAAATGATTCACAAAGGACAAAAGATTTAATATCTTATATAGGGTTTTTCAATTTGAGTGATATGATTTCTTTTAAAAACAAACACACTAATTGTTAAGGAAATTTGGATGTTTTTTATTTAATGTGAAGTACAATCGATTCAATTAAGTTCTGAATAAAACGTCCTTCAAATGGCCTCCACGACTTCTTTTGCAGGAACGAATTCGATGAACCCAATTTTCGAGCACTTTTTTCTCTAAATCAAGTCATATGTCACGTTCGCACGTTCAATATTGACTTCTAAAGCTTGAAGAGAGTCTGATTTATTGCTAAAGAGCAATGAATTCAAATAACCCCACAAGAAATAGTCTAATAGTGTTAAATCACAAGTTCTTGGAGGCCATTCAATGTCACAATTCCTTGAAATAATCGAATCTCCAAACTTTTCTCGCAATAATTCGATTGTTGCACGTGCTGTGTGGCACGTAGCCCCGTCTTGTTGAAACCAGATGTTGTCAAGATTAACTTCTTCCAATTTCGACTATAAAAAGTTGGTTATCCTCGATCTATACCGCTCTCCATTGACAGTAGCGGTGTTACCAGCTTCATTTCGAAAGAAGTACGGACCGATGATTCCACCAGACCAAAAACCACACCAAACAGTCAATTTAGGTGAATGTAATGGTTTTTCATGAATAATTTGTGGATTTTCTTCGCACCAGAATCGACAGTTTTGTTTATGACATACGACTGGATTTAGTGGAAAAAATGCTCGAAAATTGGGTTCATGGTATTCGTTCCTGCAAAAGAAGTCGTAAAGGCCATTTGAATGACGTTTTATTCAGAACTTAATTGAATCGATTGTACTTCACATTAAATAAAAAACATTTGAATTTCCTTAACAATTAGTGTGTTTTTTTTGAAAAGAAATCATATCACTCAAATTGGAAAACCCTGTATTTATATTACTTCTTTTTTTTTTTAATTTTTATAAATATGAATTTCTGGTGTTGTATCTACTGAGATCTACTGGAGGGTTGATTTTTTTTTACTGCATTATGAGACATATTCATTTCGTACGCTGCTGAATATAACATAATGTAATTCATTTTGGTGAATGCATTTAAAGTAGACGGATCCTTTAATAAAAATTAAGTGATTTCTGAATAACTTTATGATCTTGATAACTTTATGTTTTTGTGTGTCTATAATAAAATTAATAATGAAATTTGTCTGATGGCATTTTTATGAAAAAAAAAATAAGAAGCAGATGGAAAGAAAATGTTTAAAAAATTAATGGAAAGAATAATTTGTGTGCAAGGTCAATCTTTTACTATTTTTTTTTTTTTTTTTGTGATTTATTATCCAAAAAAAAAAGGAAGAAAAATTACATTTACTCAAACTAAAATTTTGTAATTAATTTTTGATATATGTGAAAATTCTATTAGTCGTAAATATGTAATACATATGTTTTTTAATAATAAAATGTACTGGATATTATTCATTTTTGGATAATGACGACGTATTATTTTGGATTAATATTTTTGGTTCTCAACTATAAGAAGTCTATAAAGTAATTTTGAATAAAGAGTTTTAAAAAAAAATTTATTTCGGTATAATATTAGCCATAGTGTTAATTACGTAAATCGGCGTTTTCTTTCACTATATACAGTTTCCAAATAATTTTTAAGACTGACTTCTTATTTTTTGCAGTTCTAGAATTTCGACACGAATGTGTATCATTATTATGGGAAATTCAACTTAGTTTCTGCTATTCAATATCTATTGCTAATGGTTTCTAGTAACAGTAATATAAAAAAAAAAAGAAGTATTCTAAAATAATAAATTATTAATTTTTGTTGTAACAAGATGTCTTGAATATTGTTATTCCTATATGTATTTACCTAAAAATGTTTTTTAATATCAAATAAACATTTAAATAATTATATTCGGCCACTACATTTCTAGTTTCTTATATTCGGCCACTACATAAATCTTATTTTACAAATAATACATCCAAAGATTGACTTTATGTTGAACTTCAATATTGACAGAATTGAATCAGTTTTTAAGATTTATAAGTGAAATATTATAATTTTTGAGTGTGTTACAAATGTACCTTCACTTAATTTTAACTGACTACGAATGATCATCTCCATTCAATTTTTAACGATTCAATTTAATAGCATTATTAATTAGTTTTTAAACACGACTTAACATAAATACAAAACATTACGAATGTCGCAACAAAAATTAATAATAACAGAAAATTTTAGAACTTGTTTAATCAATCAAAAATTTGTCAAAAAAATCAAAAAAGCCCCTTCTACATGTGAATTAAAAAAAAAAAAAGATTAATTAATTAATTAAATTTGTCTTTATATATCTAGGCATATATAATTAAAATTTTTACAGACAGATATCTTAAAACTATATTTAGCCTATCGGCCGGCTATTTGACCTTAGCAGCTGATGGTTTTGTAATATCCTATGTGATTTGCAATAAGAAAAAAAGAACGGGGAACCACTACACTATTGGTAGGATATTCCAACACGTATAATGTCATATTGCAATTGTAATTGATAAACTTCATAATAAAAAGTAATTAATAATTTGTACAAGCAAACATATTTCAATTGATAAAATTTAAAAGAGTGGCAAAATAGTAATTCCTTAGTGCTATCAAATAATGTAAGCAGCCTGTTCTCTAAAATCAAACCCAAATATTTAAGTTCATTAAGCACCTCAACATCAAAACAATAGAAAGAGCAATAATTAGAATTGAATGACACAGATTCATAGTGTTCCCAAAGTCGATTTTTCCTCAATATAAAACTATATTACCTACAGGAATACATATGATATTTTAAATAACCTACAAGATCTTTATAGTATGAGAACATGTACATGTAATATCTTAATTGAATTAATATTATGATTATGGTTGCAAATAAGAATATTTTCTGAATATCCACATTTGTTGCAAAAATTTTGTATGAAAAAAAAAGATAAAATTATCCGAAAAATGTTCTTTTTAGCAAATTATTCGTCTTTTTTGGAAGCATTAAATTTAATACAAAATCTATTATATATAAAGTCGTAATAATTGCAACCCCGCTACAAAATTATTGATTTTGAATCCAACTCTAAAATCAATATCTACTAAAGAAGTATGTTCATGCATATAGCTTTCCATGCAAAAGTATTCAATTTTGACATGTTGCTTAAAAAATAGTCAATTTTATACGAATTTAGATATTTTTATGAAAAAAAATTATTTTTGAAGAAGTGGGGGCTGCTGCGCCCCCAAACTTCCACTACAAAATTTTTCTTTAGTTTTCTTAGTATTGCTATCAGCATTTTTACGTTTATCTAAGTTTATTCTTATTCTTATTGTAAAAAGTTAAGTATTCTTACTGATGAAGGGAACATAGTTCTTAAAAGACGTTTTTAAGATAAATAAAAAATATATTAGAACAGAAAGATATTTCCTTTTAGTTGATTAAAAAGTTAAGTGGCAAAAAACCTATATATACGTATTATTTCTAGATTACCAGACTGGCGTATGCTACTCCGGGTTTATCTAGTAATTATAAATTGATAATGTATTAACCTATATATTTTAGATAAATCAAAATTTTAATTGATATGATAATATAATATTAAATGCTCAAAAGACAGTGATATATTTTCAATTATTAATATTTAATTAAAAAATATTTCAACTTTTCAGAACAAAATAATAAGAAACTATATATTTTTTTAAAATTATTTTTCATCTGGTAACCTTCTCATATAAATACATGCGTTCATTTGACTAATTATTTTTACATTTTTAATTTTTTTAATTGACTACTAATTGATTTTATATTAAAAATTCATTCAATTTAATATCATGAATTTTCAATATCAAGGGTGTGTTATAAATTAAAGATATTATAACGTATGTATATTTTTTCTCTTCCCAAAATTTTAATTTAAATTATTTTAATAATAAAACGATTTTTTTAATAATAAAAAATTATTGTGTCAAATGACTAATGATAAGAAGACTTTTATAGCAACTTCCATCCTTATAAGGAGAAAGAAGGAAATATTTAAATCGATTAGAAAAAAAGTTGTTTATTTTTAATAATTACATATATCATTGTTTAACATAATAGAAAATACTACCTGGTAAGACGTGATTTTCTATGAAATATTATATTACAAAAGTTGAAAAATGTCAATGCTAGACTAGGCTAGAATAAAAAAATAATTTACATTTCATTTTTTTGAGTTGTCAGAATTTCAATGGTTTTTTATCAATATTTTGTCAATTTATTTTTGTCATAAACTATTGAATATGTTCATTTAAATGTAGCGCTATGATGAATAGTAGCTCTGTAAAATGACATTTGTTATGTGGATTTTCATATAATATGTATTATGTACGTATATTTTTATTTTATTTCAATTATTTGAGAAAAATGAAAATCGTAAGTATAATATAATATTCGATTAAGAAATTTTATAAATTTTAATAATGGTGTTCTTTTGATTCCAGTTCAATGTTTGAATACATTTTTTAAGTTGGCCAACAAACCCTATTAATGTATAAAAAATAACGTTCTGATTTCTGACATTTCAGTTTCAATTTCAAAATAAATAATAACCCAGATATTTATGTAGGTTTTTAGTTATTATTTAATTTTCATATTAAAAGGTTGACCAAGATCTTGAACCGAAGTAAAGAAATAATTAATAATACATTAATTATTTCTTAATTTCACACAGCATAATAAATAATACAATATTATTTTAAATAAAAAACTTTTCATAAAATTTGAAAGTTTAGTAGAAATTTGCTTGAAGCGCTGCAGTTGTTTTATAGCGTTACATTTAATTGAATGGTTGATTTATGTATTGTTTATTGGTTATGTGTTTGATTGGTTTGCTATGAGTATATTCATACATGATTAAATCTATAAATCAAAGTATTATGTATTGTAAACATTATTAATATATAAATTGACAAAACATTGATAAAAATATATCTTCACCATCACATAAATTTGTCTAATACATAAATATTGATATATCCTTTAATTTCATTCAGAAATTAGATCGTTGGCATTATAAATTTTCTATTTCAATAATTAAAAGCAAAATGTGAAACATTCATAAATTTTTCTTGAACGGATTTATAAATTTGATAATAATAGCCCTATAAAAATAATAGCCCTACAAACTACATTTTAGTTAAATATTTATGTTTTTTTTTTTTTCTTCCCACTACTCGCTCATAAAGGAGCATAGGGCAATACACTAAGTTGTTTATCATTTTACAAAGTTTCTTTTTAATCATTATTTTGTGATGATAAGCTGTTGATTACTCAGCTTTAGAATTATATCTTAGAATGTATTAAATTTACTTTTACAATTTTTTTTTTTTTACTTTAATTTAAAATTAAAATATTGATTTTAGATAGTTTATACTTTTTTATACTTTATGTTTATTATTACATACTTTTTTTCTTCTAATTAATTCATTTTTATTCAATACCAAATTGATTTTAAATTTTAAATTAATTCAAAATAGAAAAAAAATGTATTTTTTGTTTGAATTAATACAACATTTTAACATTTTGAACTTTTCTATCTATTATCATGAATAATTAAAAAAAATATAAAATATTAAAAAAAAAAAAAATATTGAAAAATTAAAGGTCTGTACAATTAACTTTTGCAAGTTCAGTTTTTGTCCCGTGTCATTGAGTTATCTTCATATTTATTTAATATATGTACATATGTATATATATTATATGCATTGAAAATATCGGTCAAATTTTCAAAAAAGATTAAATCAAGGTTAAATTTTTTATTTTTATTTAAGAGTTTTTAATTTTGTATTTATATACAAAATTTCTTTTTGCTAACTACGGGGAGTAAATTATTATTTTATTAAAAATTAATTTTTTTCAGATTCGTCTTTATTAATTAGTTTAGGAGAAAGGTGATTCTAAATTTTTATTTAATCTTGAACTTGCCCTACACTCATGAATTTTAATAAAACAAAATACAATTAGGATGATACGATAAAAAAAAACAAAATACAATTAGGATGATACGAAACTGCAAAACAAATCAAAATTTTAGAACTCTAAGCTCATGAATTTACATTAAATTTTCTCTAAGGTTATTTATAAAAAGAATCTTTTAATATACTCGCTAAGAAATCATTAAAAAACTATTAGTTTTATAAATTTTACATTGATTAGAGTGATTGCTTGTTGTTCTGTTCCAAGTAATCGTTTACAATTTGACTTCAGATATTTTCTTTTAATTTAAAAGTAAATATTTTTTTTTTGTGATTTACTCTCTTTAATCTTGTATTGATTAAATAATTATTAATTTTTTCTTATCAATTAATTAATTTTTATTTATGCATAATTTGAATGTTTGAAAATCCAAAAAAAAAATATATTTTTTTTTTGTTTTTAAAAAATAATACTTCCGCAGACCTTTTTCATAGTCTACCGCTTCTGCCATTTAACTTGGTACCGTTAAACTTCTCTAGTTATGAGAAAAAATATAAACTATACTAAAGTAAAAATAAAATGTAACAAATGTAACTAATAAGTGTAATTATTTGAAATGGTTATTATTCGAACTATAAAATAACCATAAAAATAAATTTTGTTTTCTAAAGAGATTTAATTTTAATTAATTCTTTTATATTATATATTTATAAATTTCACTTAGATATTAAATTTACTAGTATTAATTTAATTTATTAAAATAATACAGTTTAAACTTTTTTAAAAATTAACTTATATATATATATATACTTATATATACTATTTTAATTAAGCCGTTATATTTTTCCCGTAAGACAATAAACTGGAACCATTTTCTACAATATTATAGAGCATAATACTATTTTTTAATATACACCTTCTTTCATTTTAATCGGTACTATTGTTTCTGAGATATTGCAGTTAAAAGTGGGAATTAAAAAAAAAAAATATTTCAACTTTCAAAACAAAATCACTATATACATGTGAAATTTTCATAGACACCCTATATTTATTATTACACCGTTAGAACTCGTCACACCCTTTTCAACGGTATATAATAAGTATTATATATATTGGCAAATAGCTCACCAGAGAACACAAATAAGAAATTGAAACAACAATTTTAATTAAAAAAACATTTTCATACTTTATTTCTCATACATTTATTTTGCCTTTTTGTTTTCTTGTTGGAATATGTATGTAAAAATATAATTAGGAAGGACTTTAGAGTAGGCTACAAAATCAGAATTGGGCAGTTTTTCCAGAATATTTATGTATAATATATATATGTATATACAAGAATCTGAATTAGGAGGGATTTTAGAGTTGGATTCAAAATCAGGACTGCCGCTTTTTCCAGAATATTTATATAAGGTAAAAATTTGCTACTCCGAGATCGATAAAAAAATAAATTTTAATTTAAATTTTGTTTATCTAAAAATGTTTTATTAAATAAAAAAGATTAATTAATTTAAAATTAAACCGTCTTTCTTTATTGACTATCAAATTAGAATTAACATAAAATAATTAAGTTTTTGATTACCCAAATATTCTTACTTGCATTCACGTGTTATTGCAACATGATTTGCCGATCTGGGAAAATATGATTTTAATATTTCCCAACTGTTATAATTTTGCAAATGTGACAAAAGTTGTTGCGAAATAATTAAGTGCTTTAACTTTTGAAAGTGGAATTTGAACTGGATAATAAATGTTATTAACTTATATGTATATGAATATACCAGATTCTGAGTCAGTTGGGATTTTGTAGTTGGTTTAAAATTTGTTATAGCAAATAAGGTTGCCGATATTGCAGTAATGCATTTTAAATAATGGTAAATCCATTCCAAATAATATACAACAATAATCTTTATTTTTATATTTTAATTTCTGTAATTAAAGATAATTGGATAACCTTTATAATAAATAGAAAAATCGTATCAAAACATGTACTTGCATTCAAAACTTAGCGGAATGTAATAATGTATAGTGTGTCTGAAAGAAAAACTACTAAATTATAATTATTAATTATGTACATAAATATGTAGGCATTATTCAGTATATACGAATAATTATAATATGCCACCTAATTACATATATTTGAATATTTATATAAATGTGTAAGTTATTTAGATAATAAAACAAATAAATAAAATTGTTGTTTGTAATTATTTTTATTACCTCTTCTGTAATTTGTTTTTATGACCTTTTATTTATTTTATTTTTATTTATATTAATATTACATACATAAATGTAATGCAATATTATTGAACCATCGGCTACTAAGGCCATTATAGGTTTTTATACTATTATTAAATTATGTATTAATATTATTTTTTTTATTATATTATATTAAAGAAAAAAACACTTACCGACCTGTGCAGGGATCGAACCCACACTCCTTCGGTTAATACGCCACACGCCTACCCACTAGGCTACTGAAGCCCCTATGACCTTTTTTCTGCGGGAAACAAGAACTTTGACAACATAGAAAACGGTGTAAATAAAATGTTTAGAACCGTGACGAACTATACTAATTCTTGGAAACTGAGAATCAATTGTAGTAAGTCTGAGCTAATACTGTTTAGAGATGTTTTAAGAAACTGCCCTCTTTTTATAAATAGAAACTGGAGACAGTTCGCGATGAACAAAAACTGTTTGAATGAAATAAAAAACAAACCCGTAGTAAAATTATTAGGAGTGACGTTACAACACAATATGAAATTTATACAACACACTAAAAATCAAATTAGTAAAGCTAATAAGGCTTTTTTTATAGCTAAAAAATTATTCTATTCAAAAATCATACAACCTAGGGTCAAAATTATAGCTTACCAAGCGATTATAAGATCTATTCTGAGCTATGGTTGCACGGCATCTCTTATGGAAAAACTTAGGCTTTTTGAACGCAAATGCATAAGAATATGTTTAGGTGAGGTTCGAAAACCCGAAACGCAATATCTCCACTACATTTCAAATAAAAATATTTGCAATAAAGCACAGACTATCAGAATTGACAACTTCATAGTTTCTATTATAAGAAAATTCTGGAGCAGAAAATATTTTATCTACAACAACAAGACAATTAAAAACTCAGCTTATTGCAATGACCTGTACATCCAACATGCTATGGAAAAAGGATTTATCCCTCCAGAAGGGTTCATTTATTTGGACCAACATAATTTTATACAAAATGCCGATAAAGTTCCTCTCTTCTACCACTTTGAGAGAAGAGCCACACATACTAAAATACCACCAGATTGGTTACTATTAAATATGATACCGCAAAAATTTAACAAATCATTGGCGGATAAAGACAGAAAAAAAATAGAACGAAATTTTTGGTGGCTTCTATAGTAGTCTAAAAAGAAGCAGCTTGTGGATTAATTAGTTGTAAGGTAGGTTAGGGATTAGTTTTAAGTTTAGAAGTAAGTTTAGGTTAATTTTTATCAATATGAAAAAATTATAGTTGGTTTTTTAAATTTTCCAATTAGTATAAAATTAAAAAAAAAAAAAAATGCATATAATTATAGCTAAAATAATAAAAAATTGTTAAAAGCAAAATAAAAAATTAAAAAAAAAAAAATCATAATATAGAGTACTCGAATGGAGGGCAATATATTATACTTAATTTGGTGTTATATAGATTAGTTTCCAAACATGTAAAAAATTTTTGTAACGTTTAAGAAAAAAAAATTAAATCTGTATTAAAAAAAAAAAAAAAAAAAAACCTTTTTTCTTTTATTAATTTTTTGAATTTGATAAGTAATATAACAACAAATTTATAACACTTCTGATGCGATAAAATGCATTACTACAATATCGGCAACCTTATTTTTATCACACATTTTAAACCAACTAAAAAATCCCTTTTGATTCAGAATCTGGTATACTCATATATATATTATAAAAATATTTTGGAAAAAGCGCATAACTCTGATTTTGTAGCCAACTGTAAAGTCCTTCCTAATTATATGTTTACATACATATTTCAACAACAAAACTTTTAAAATTGTGGGGGTTACAACCTCCAAACTTCTCCTAAACAAATTATCAAAATGCAACTTGATATTGTATCCAACTCTAAAGTGCATCCTACTTATACAGTTTTACATACATATTCCAACAAAAAAACAAAAAGGCAAAATGTATGAGTAATAAAGTATGAAAATGTTTTTTTAATTAAAATTGTTTTTTCAGTTTCACATTTGTGTCCTCTGGTAAAGGAGTATTTGCCAATATATATTATACTTATTGTATACCGTTGAAAAGGGTGTAAAGAGTTTTTTCTAACGGTATAATAATAAATATAGGAGGTCTTTGAAAATTTCACACATTGTATTGGATAACTTTTGTTGTTTAAGTCTTAAATATATTTTTTTAATATTATACAAATAAATTAGTCATTACGAATTCCAATCAAATTTTATGTATTTTTTTCAATATCAATGTTATAATGTCAGTTTTTTTTTTTTGTTTAAATAATATACATACCTTGTTTTGGTAATTAAATAAAATAAAATAAAACATATGTAGTGATTTTTTTTTGAAAGTTGAATTTTTATCCCCGTATGAACTATGTTCAAGGGTATAACAAGGTCATTACGTTTGTGACACCTTAAAAGAGTCGAGCTAGATATAGTGTCAAAGGTATGGATCGGCTCAGAATCGAATTCTGAATCGATTAAGCCATGTACGCCCGTCCGTCCGCCCTATGACTTAAAAAATAAAGGAGCTAGGAGGCTGAAATTTTGTTTACGTCACTTTTGCAAAATTGTTAGTTTTGCTATTTAAATCCAGCATTTTCGGCCGCCGCGTTCGAGTAGCTGTCATACAACTTCTTTCTTTATATGGATATAACTCGGTATCTATTCAAGCTAGGTATCTAAAATTTTGCAAGTGATAATCAAGTTTTATGGTCTATGTTGCCATAAAAATTCTATTTTCTATAAAATTTGGTTACGATGGTACGACAGGTTCGGTTAGCTGCCATACAACTTCTCTTTTTAAATGAAAATAACTCCGTGTCTATGGAAGCTAGGTATCTGAAATTTAGTGAAGAGATGTGGAGTTACATGCCAAAAACTTTTGTAAAATTTGAATTGTCTAAAGCAGTCGGTTCAGGCCTCTTGCATCTCTTAGAACTTGATGAAGCTAGGCGTCTAAAATCTTATAAATGATAATCAAGTTTTATGGCAACAACTTCTGCTGGGTTGTGCTTGTGCAATAGATTCGGGTAGCGTCATACAACTCCACAATTCACATAAATATATCTCTGTAGTTAACTTCGGTACTAAAACATCTGAAAGTTTTTAAAAGATGGTCAAGTTTTATAGAAACGGTATATTACCTTCATATGGGTATCCCAGAGTTGACACAGTCTACTCTACTGCACTCTTCCTCGTTTTTTTTTAAATTCCCACTTTTAACTGCAATATCTCAGAAACGGTAGTACCGTGCTGCTTATTGACTGAAGACAGATTGACTTTTCTATAGTAAATCCAATTTTTAAAGTTTTCCAAAGCTGGAAATCATCTAGATCATTTTATCTAGGATTCGGCCTTATTTGATCTTTTTTTATCCTGAAAATTAGTTATTCCACCGATGAGTCCTAATTATATAATGAGGCTTTTATTTTCTCTAGAAAATAAAAAAATCTGGTTCGATGGATATATATAGCTATTCTACAAGATGTTTTGTCAGTATGCGCCTCACGCCAATTAACACCTGCTTTATAGGAGATATACAAGCAACTACAATAAAATTAAATTTTAAATAAACATATATGTATTAGTTTAATAATATAGATTAAAAATTACATAGAATGTAAATATTTTATTAATTTTTTATTTTAATTTTTCAGAAAACTTTTAAAATATCCGACTGCAATTGGTCGTTTTTGTATTGTGATAATAAATAATATATATTGTATACCAACATATGTTGTATGGATGGGATTGTTATTACCGTTAAAACGATTAAATCCAGATGCATATTACAAAATTGAAGGTATATTATTTCATTGGTTATTAGCTGTTGTATCAATGTGGTCATATACAGCTGGATATAATAGTAAGTATTTTTTTTTTTAATAAAACAGAACTTTTAAATTTTCTCACAATTATTGAATTTAATTATTTGTAAGATAAACGTTCTACATCTCAATTAAGTAAAATATATAAATAATATAATGAATTAATAAAATAATAAATTATATAAATATATAATATACTTTAAATTATATATTTATGAAATTAAACTATATATTATATACTTTATTTTTATTTTTTTTTTAAAAAAAAAAGTTGTCGAAGTAGGTGATAATTTTGAAGAATGTCGAATGAAAAAAACACTTATAATTGCAAATCATCAAAGTACAGCTGATGTCCCATTATTAATGGCTAATTTTAATGCTAAAGAAGGTATACTGCCAAATATAATGTGGATAATGGATCGATTATTTAAATATACAAACTTTGGTATTGTTAGTATAATACATCAGGATTTCTTTATTGCTTCGGTAAGTCGATATAATTTTTTATAATAAATTTTATATTTATGTACAGAGTATTTCGAAATTAACCGATAATTTAATAAAAGATGATTCAAGAAATCAAAACTAACAGACTTTAACAGAACATTGTATGAGGAAATGCGATATATTAAAAACAATTTTCTCTATAAATTCTGTGTTTTTTGGACTCCATTTTATTTTTTTATGTTTTTTGGAATACTATCTATATTAGGCACAAAATATCGGACACAGCAATCTTAATAATTTTTTTTAATAATTAAACATTAAATACTTATCTCGAAACCTGTTAAAAATAGTTAGAACCCACTCCAGATCAATGTTGTGATTATTTTAAACCTTTTTTTCACCTTTGTATAATAGTGTGTTGTAACACGCAAAATGTGTAAACACACTTTTGAAAATAACTCACTTTTCTATTGTGATTGAAAATAACACACTTTTATATTCTTTAATATTAAAATTGGAGATTACAGATGACTATAATTACTTCCGTACACTATAATTATTTGGTAGTCCATTTAATTGTTCTACTCTAATACATATTAAATATAATTTCCTATGTAGTACAGAAATAAATTCATAAATTGTTTGTTGCAAAAAATGTACCCTCATTTTAAATAACTTAATATTTTAGTTAATTTATATGAATTTAGTAAAACATTCTAGTCAGATTACTTTTAAGTGCTTAAAAGTACATATAGTATCGATTATGTAAACGACGAAGATTTAATCAGAAAATGTATATTATATTTTTCTTTAAATAGAGGTAACCGTCACGCAATAAACGATATTGATTAGAAAAAATTGAGTTTTTCTTTTAGTATTTAATTTTGTAAGAACATGCTTATAATATTTTTGATTTGTATAATTAGGGGTTAATTTAATGAAAAATGTAGCAAAAACAATCATTAACACAGCATTATTAAGAAATGAATTTGAATTGACAGATTTTCATCTACGAATGTTGTCACTTCTAGTTTTTTTTTACCAAGAACACATAATTTTGGTGGCCTCTTATTTTAATTAAGTTTTTTTTAAATCTCAATTAATTGGATCTGGTTCACAAAAGGGAAGGTATTTAAAGGTTAAAAGTATTATAACTAATAGCATAATATAGAACATATATGTATATATAATTCAGTATAATAAATATAGATCAATATGTTATATATATGTAAATTTCAATTTGTGAAATTGGATTAGAATTTAGATGGAAATAAAATGAATTTTTCCAGTTTAAATTTTATTTGCTACTAATTTTGGTTATTATTAATTAATATTAAATGTTTTCAAATCAAAGATAACTTGTTAATGAATTGCTTTTGATGTTCAAGGGTTTTAATGCTGAATTTTTAAAATAAATCAAAAGAATATATTAGGTTCAAGTTTTATGACAACAACTTCTGTGAAAATGGTTATTAAAATTATTAAGAGAATCTCGATTAGATTTTGAAAGTATAATTATTAATTATTACAAATTAATTGTTTTTTTTTTGTCATAATTTATTAATTACTTAAAGCAAATTCATATAGTATCATAATCGACCTAAACAACGTGGTCTAAGTATTGTTTCTTTTCAATAATTTTATTTATTTTCTTTTTAAAATAGGGTAAAAATAAACGTGATGAATCAATTGAATGTCTTAGGAAACATATTAAAGATTCATTTTTAAAACGTAATCGTAAATGGATGGTTTTATTTCCAGAAGGAGGTTTTTTAAGAAAACGTCGTGAAGTTAGTCAACGTTATTCAAAAAAAAATAATTTGCCATTTTTACAACATGTTACATTACCACGTGTTGGGGCATTAAAAGCTATTATGGATGTAATGGTACAAGAAGCACCAAAATCAAATACAACATGCGATAATTTTATTGAAAAACAACCAACTACAAAAACAACAACAGAATTAAATAAAATTTTAATTTATAATAAAACAAATGACAATATTTATAATAAAAAACAAATTGATATACCACCACAACAATCATCTTTAAAATTACAATCTGAATCAATTACATCTAATTTTAATACAACATCTATAAATCCATCATATAATACATCATCAGCAACAAATAAAGAATTTGAAATAAATGAAAAAGGTGATTCAATAATGACTAAAAGATTATCAACAAAATCTTCATCAGATTTAGAAAAAACAAAAGAAATTAATTTAGGAGACGGAAATTGTAATAAAATAACATGTAGTGGCGATCAAAAATCAAATACAACACATATTATAGATAATATAAAACAAGAAAAAAAAACAAATGAAGAAATATTACCAAATGGAAATTCAGCCTTAAATAAAAATTTAATAAATATAATGAGTTCATCATCATCAACAACAACAACAACAACTGATACCAGAGAACAAGATGACGATACAAATCCAAATATTAATTATTCATCAAATAATAATAAAAATTCAGCAAATTGTTTACTTGAATATATATTGGATATAACAATAGCATATCCAAAAGCAATACCATTAGATTTACCTAATATTGTACATGGTATAAGAGGGCCCTGTACAACATATATGCTTTATAGGTTATATAAAGTTTCAAATGTAAGTATTAACATTTTTTTTAAAATCCTTTTTTTTTTTTTTTTATTTTATAATAATTATCTTAAAATTATTGATTTTCGAATGTTAAAATCTTTTTAAGTTCGAAACATTACAGAGAAACAAAAGCTAAACATTTTGATGTATGTCGTTTTTGATTATACAATATGGGCAATAATGTGATTAATTTTTAATTAAATATCGTATTTTTGATTAAATAAAAATGATTTATCTTTTTTTTTTTAAATCTATATTAGAAGAATCCTTTTTCAGCCCTTGTTCAAATTCAAACTTATATTAAGTTATCTATAATTATAATTTAGTAGTTTTCCACCACACACTACGTATTAAGACATTCCGCTAAGTTTTCAATACAAGTAGGTATTTACATATTTGGATAACATTTTTCTATTACAAAATCTACATACATTAACATATAACCAGATATAACATACATATACATATGTTTAGAATCATGATTTTTTTGTTTTCTTTTGAAATCAAGAAATTTTGTATCATATACAAATTTTTTGTAATTTAAATGTCACCGTAAAATATACTTACACTAACACACCAGTTGCAGGGTCCCTAGTTTTGCTATATTTTGCTATATGACTAGAAGTAATTATTTTTGTAAGTGGTAATTCAATTTTGTTATTTAATGTAAATACCAGAGCCCTATTGCACCAACCACTTATCACTAATAAAATAATCATATAATCAAATTTTTTTTAAAAAAGTAAGTGTTTTAACTAATCTTAACAGTTACATATTACCAAATATGGTTTTGGTGCAACAAAAACTTATCAAAACAAAAAATATTATTGATTAGTGATAAGTTGTGTTGATGCAATAGCACCCAGATATAAAGTATCTTGTAAATGTTAATTTTATAAAATGATCGTTTTATTTATAAAATAGTTTAATGGTCACTCAAAAAATGTAAATATTTAAAATGTTTAGACAAATGATAGTGTATCTAAAAATTGCAAAACATAATCAGTAAAAACCACATTCTCATTCTCTAAAAAAATCAATCGATTTAAATTTAACACTTTGTTAATTTTAATATTTTTACCCCCTTCAAATACTTTTATTTCCATTTTGTTTTATATTTTCAGATACCAAAAGATAGTGAAGCATTAACAAAATGGTTATATGATCGATTTGTCGAAAAAGATCAACTATTGGAACGTTTTTATAAAACTGGTCAATTTTATTTAGATCGTACTATGAATAATGGTCAAGTGATACAACAAGATGTACTAAGATTCCTTTTAATTAATTTATTTTTTATTACTTCAACATATTTTCATTATCAAATGTTTACATCATTATATACGTATTGCTTATATTTAACATATGGTGCATCATAATAATTTTAAATTATTTAAATATTATTTATAAGTTATCCTTAAAAAAAAAAAAACAAAAAAAAAAAAAATTAAATAAATTAATTATAAAAATTAAAAAAACAATTTCAATTAAAAGTTGAAAATAAGTAAAAGAAAAACAAAACAAAAAAATGAATCACATGAGATTTTTTTTTTTTTTTTTTTTTAAGTACATAATTTAATTATAATTATACAATAAATATATTATTATTAATCATTTTAATTATATATATTAACTATAATAATATTATATAATAATTATCAGTCTTTATAATTTAATTTTTATTTTAAAATAAATTTGAGAAAAAAAAAAAACGATAAATTTAAAAATTTCTTTTTGTTAATATAAAGTTTTTAAGTTTTCCTTCTATTTAATAATTTTCTAAATAATTATATTTGATAATTAATTAATTTATTTAATTAAATAAATTTGATTTTGAATGTTATTGGAAAATAATTAAAAGAAAAAAAAAAAACATGTTTAAAAAATGTATGATTTAAAATGGAAGGGATGCAAAAAAAAAAAATATAGGAATATAGAAAACATTACATTCAAATTATAAATACATATAATTATATTCAGAGTCAATTTAATCTTATTTCGGAGAGTTTTTAAATATTTTTCAGAATAATCCTAAATTTTACTATTAAAGAATTTAAAAATATGTTTTTTACTTATTACATTAATAGGCTAAAATAAATCAATTAAAAACAAAACAATTTAAAGATTAAAAAAAAATAATATGCACTGTAATATTTTCGAATTAAGGTTTTTTTTTTATTTTATTTTTTTTTGTCTGAAGCAATATTCGAAAATACCTTTTGCATTCTATATTTTTGTTCTATTAATACTTTTCAAGTTCTAAAAATTAAATTTCTTATTTCTGTTAATTAAACAATAATCTTTTCTATTGTTTTGTGTATCGCTTGTTTAAATTTTCATTTGAAAGAACTAAATAATAAGTGTAGTTATCAAACTATGTATTAAAACAGAATATAAATATTCTTCTTACGTAAAATATTAAAAAAAAAAATAAAACAATAAAAAGTTATAATATATAATCAAAAGCCTGAAAGAACTAAACACAAGGAATAACATAAGAATATAAAATTAATATTGAATTTATAAGTAAATTTTTGGTAAAATATATTTATCCAACAAAAAAAAAAAAACAATTATAATTTACTTTTTGTTAATTAATTTATTAGGCACATTAAGTTTGTTCATAAACGTTCCTAACGTTTACATAAAAACTGGAAAACTATCTATCTCTTTCTAAATTTTTAAATTAATTACATATTATGTATGTATAATTAATTATTGCGAAATACTTAATTAATATAAAATGAAAAGAAAATGTTAATTCATAAAAAAAAAAAACTACAAATATTGGAATATAAGTTCAAAAAAATGTTAAGGGGAAGCTCTGGGTGGCCTACACATGTGGTAGCAATATTTACAGCCACACCTGGAAAAGAAAGATTAGAAGAGTAAGATTGTATTTTCTTTAAATATGATTATAAGCTAATAGCACATTTAAAATTTTAAAATAATATGTCGAATTTTGATCTTGTATTGTTAAAATTTCTCGAATCAAGAACTGCATTTTTCAGGGATGTGTATTAAAAAATACTGTTATTTAAAATAATTTTATATATACCTTACCTTTTATATATAATTTTTTTTTATTTTATTTGTTTCATTTTAAAAACTATGAATATCTTAATTTTGGGGTATTATTTACGTTAATTTTATTACTATTATTTGTATAAATAATTTTAAAAATTATTTTTCAGACTTTAAGACAATAAATTTCCATTAAATTCTCATTAAATTTTAATTCATAGTCCATTGATAAAACACCGACTAAAAGAAAAAAAAAAATAGTGTAAATTTTATGTATATTTAATAATTAGATTTTTTCCAAATTTATATTAAAAAAAAAAAAAAAACTAAAACTAATTGTACAATGATATGGTATATAGCTGATAATAGATTTAATAAAACAAAATAAAATAAATCATTTTATATAGTATTTAGTTACTGTTTTTCTTTTAGTTTCAAAACCAATTTGTATATGAAGTGTAATAAAAGTAAAATCAATTAGTTAAAGAACTAAAACAGTGATTAAAATGTTATTAAAAATTTCTAATTAATTTGTAAGGTTCATATTCGAAAACTTTCGGTGTTTTTCTTTTTCTCATCAGAGCAGAGTCAGAGCTGTCAAGCAAAAAAATTGTATTTCTTTTTATGCTCAGATTATCCAGATTATCCATTTTGTGTTTCTTTTTTAACTCGAAGTGCGATCATAGGGCGATCTGTGAGCTCGTGAAAATTTCTCAGATTTCACAGAGTTTTCAATAAATATAACGTCAAATTAAGAATAAAATAATAAAAATGTCATCAAATAAAATTTCGTGCATAGATAAACATTTTTTTTTAAGTTTTTTTTTTAAATTTTATTAAATGAAATTTTACGAAAATAACTTTGTTTTATTTTATTTCTTAAATAAATTCCTTTTAATATTTATTTTATTTCACATTTAAAATAATGAAATAAAATTAAAAAAATACTGACGTTAGAAAATAATTTGGATAAAAATTGACAATTTGTGCTCTGAACGTTTCTTTTTTAACTCAGAGCGGTCAAAGTTCAGATAAAAGTTTGCTCTGAGCGCTCGACATCTGCTCTGAGCATTGATCTGATGACAAAAAGAAAAACGCCCTTTATAATTAATTGAAAGTAAAACTATTATTATTAATTTGACTTAATATACTTCAAAATACAATACTCAAAACATTAAGAAAAAAAAGAAACGTCAAATAAAAAATAAAATAAAATTAATAATAATACCGTCCCCCCATCGATATATTTGTTAACCAAAATGTTTTCTATATCTTAATGTATATAAAATTATATACAAAAATTAATAAAAATAATATAAAAGTTTTTCATTATTAAAATATTATTTATATATACACATATAAAAAGGAAAAAAAAAACATATATATAGTAAATAATATATAATATAAAACTTATAATGTAAATAACTTTAAAAAAGCGTGCAATTTTTTTTTTCGATAACAAATTGAAATTTCAAACGAAAAACAAAAGATTATAAGTATAAATAACAAAAAATTATATAAAATAATATTAAAATAAAATAAAAAAAAAAACTGAAAACTTAACTTTAATTTATTAAATATAACGTGCTGCTGTTTGTGCTGTAACTTCACTTCTATTGTATAATATAATTTGAATATTATTTAATATCCTGTACCCTCTCCATTTTTGTTTTCTTCTCTGCCTCTTAACAAAATAAAAATGGTATTCACGTTTTGTGACTTTTTTTTTTTCCAACACAATCAAAGTCAAATTGGTGAATGGCCTAATTTTTGAAGTGTCAATTTTTATGATTTATTATGACGGTTGAAAATTTCGTAAACAATCTTGGAAATTAGTAGAAATGTATTTATAGTTAGTAAAGAACCATAGTATATTATTTGATAAATTCAATTTATTATGTTAAAAACAACAACAATTGTTGTATGTGTAGGAAATTTGTTAAAAGTAAAAAGTCACAAAACGTTAAGACAAACTTAGAAATTTCAAAAAATTAAGAAATAATTGTAATTTCAATAACATATTTATATATAACTATATATGTATATAATAAGTATAATAATTATTCTAGTTTTTATCATTTTTAATTACGATTATTATTACTAATTAATATAATTACATAAATAATAAGAAAATATTATCAACTTTAATTTATATTTATATGTAATTATAAATATTATTATTATTAATTAAATTTATATAACCTGTAAACTGAAAATAACTGATAATAGATTTAAAAAAAAAAAAACAGTAGGTTTCTTGATAGATTCTACAATATATAAAACTTTTATATACAATATGTATATAGTAAGTATAGTATAATATATATTATATATTTAAAAAAAAAACAATAAATATATACAAAGGGCTTTTTATGATTTAATATGATTATATATGTATGCATTTTATTCATTGTTTTGTATTTAATTAAACATTCACAACTCTAAAATCAGAGGAAACAAGAAAATAGTCAAGCTTTAAAAATATTCTCAAAAAAATCGGATGAAATCTAAATCCTAATGCCAAATAATTTCATTATGAAACCATGTATATTGTGCAATTTCTCTTAAAGAGTGTATCAACTTCATCGATTTAATCCGCAAATTTCGTTTGTGCGAAACCAATCAATTAACTTTTAAAGCCATTTTTTTTTTTAACTCATACAAAATTTAAATAAAATATTCGTTTTTTTTTAATAATCGGGCACTGGAGCATATTACCCATTAGCAGATGGATTTTGTTCCTCGAAATTACTTCGATATTATCTTTTGATTCAATTTATTTTTCTTGTAATTCAAATATAGCTGACTATATTTGAATTACATCGGAAACGTCATTTGTACAGCGGATGCAAAAGCAACCATGCATATGTTATCAGCATATGTCAAAATCAGTTCTTACTTTATTATAGATTGTCTGCGTTTAAAATTATACTGCAAGAGCAACTAATTTGCAAATGACGTTTCCGTTTTCAGCTTATATTTCGCACCTTTGTAGCTGGCTATTCTTTTCTCTGTAGCACAAATCATAAATTTTACAATAGACGGTGTTCTTCTTTCTTTCGTTAGTTCAGAGTCATATTTATTACCACATATTAATCAACGAATTTCGTTAGCATAATAATTGTTTTATGTGCACATATTAAGGACCTTAGATCTTATTAGTAATTCTGGCTAATTCTTTCTTTACTTTATAAAAACAATTTAATTTGAAAATTTTGTTGATCAGAGATAAAATCTGATTTGTAATTTATTTTTAAACTGTAATGTAAAATTTTAAATTTTAGCCAGCACACTTTCATTTCCTTTTCTATTTAAAATAGTTTATAGTTTAAAAATAAAATTATATTAATTTTTTTTTCTTTTGCATTGAAATAAAAAACAAGATACATGAATTTATTAATTGCCATTATTAAGTGAATTTACTTATACATATACAGATATAAATGTATATAATATAACAAAAAAAATAATAACCTGAAATTTATATAAACAAACTAACAAAATAATAAAATAAAAATATTTAAATTTTAAAATTTAATTTACATTAAACAAAGAATTTAATTTCGCTTTAATTTTTAATTTTAAAGTATTTAAACATTAAATTGAAAACACTGCTTTTAAAAACAGAAATTAATTTTAATTCACTTAAAAATAAAATGTATTTAATGTGTTTTACATATTTGTTTTTTTTTTTAAATTTATATATTTTATTACATTATAAACATGACCATTTGTTTTATTGTTTCTTTATAAATTTAATATTATATTAATAAAATAAAATATTTTAATTTAATATTGTTCAAATATGATGTAAAATAAAAAAAAGTAAATAGTACTTGTAACGTTGACATACCAGTCCTATAATAAATGCATTGATGCAAATTAGAATTTGTTTATAAATATTTAAAAAAAAACTTGATCAATAATTCATCAATTGCTATGGATATTTAATGACTTAAAAATAAAAATTTTAACTTGCTTTTGTTTACGCTGATGCATCGTATGGTAAATATCCGTACAGATAATTTTGATTAATTTTAAAATCGCTATTTATAATTAAAATTTAATCTAAAGATACGTTTACATGGGGTGCATGCCTCTGGCTGACATATTTCGGTTAACTTCGTGTACTCTTTGGAAACGATTAACGAATATTTTGAATTCAACATGCATCCGCTCGTTCATAGGTTGCACGTAAGCGACAAATTTTTATTGACATATTTTTTTTTTTTTATTGTTTTGACATTATTGCAAGGCGATTATTTTGATTTTCAAATTAAGAAATTAAGTATGTAATATACGATATTTGTGTTTTATTTTATCCATTTTTTTTTTAATTTTAAACAAATAATTTTAAAAGCAAATAATATATTATATGACGTTTCGACGTTTGAGTAATATGCTTCTTGTTTGCAATTTGCATCTTACAGCGGATGCAAAAATTTTTGTTTCTTAAATATGCGAAAGGAAGAGCAATGCCATGAATACGACATATTTTCAACCATTCAAAATCTTGTATCTAGATTCTACAGAAATGCACCCCATGTGAACGTACCCTAAAAAAAAATTTTTTTTTGTTGAATTAATATGTTTATAACAAATTTATAAATTTTGAAATTAAATAAAATCTTACTATTTTAATTTTTAACATTTAAATATTTAATTGTAAAAAAAAAAGCAACGACTTTTTTAATTTTCTCTAAATTATCTGTTAATTTGAATAGTTGTATTTAGTGAAATATTTTAAAATTTGAAAATTAATTATTTTTCTTTTAGTCCCAAATAAAAAAGTTGAATAATTTAAAAACAAAAATAAATAAAGAATGTCAATTTAATGTGATATACACAATTATATATATATATATATATATATATTTTGTTTTAATTATTAATTAAAATAAATTAAATTAATTACTTTTATTTTTAATGCTATAGTTTGTTTTTTCTAAATTAAAAATTGGGAAAAAAATTTGAATTTATTATTTTCATTTTGTTTCAACTGTATTTATAATATAAGTAATTTAAAATTAATTGTAAAATATAATATTTAAAATTTAGTAAATATAAAATTAACAAGAAAAAAACAAAAACTGATTTTATGTAAATATAAAAATATAAAAATTTAATTAAACAATTTAATATAAAAAAAAAACGAAATAAAATTTTTGTTTTTCAAAATTATTAAAATTAAGGTGATTCTGGGTATTTAAAAAAAAAAAAAATATAAATATAAAAATGTCAGGTTTAAACAAATTTTTACAAAAAGAAACAAAAAATAAATAATTAAATTAAATTTAGATCAGAAAATAGGATTAAACAAGAAAAATTATGAAAACAAAAAAAATTATAAAAATAAAAAAAATTGTATAATTATGTCAAAACGCATTTAATGTTAATAAAATGAAGAAAAAAAAAAACTAAATTATCACAAAGAAAAATAATATAAGAAAATATTATATAAAACAAAATTTTTTTTGTGTTTATTATTTATTTGATTTTCTTTTGTGTTATTTTTATTATATAATATATATATATAATTAATTCACATTAACCCTTTGAATTAGAATGAAACGGTAACTTGATTTACACATATATGACGATTTACTGTCACGGTTTTCTGTGATAGGCGTATATTTTTACTAAAATATTTTCTGAAATATATCAGATTAAAGAATATAATTTTCGTGAACATCCTAAAACCACTAAAAGTTTTTTTTTTGTGTTACGTTTTCTTTAATATTTAAAATAGTCTTTAAAAAAATTGCATCAAATTATCGTTAAAATAAAATAAAATTCATCGTTTCTGATAATAACATGTTTTCAAGAAAAATGTAAAATTTTTATACAAATTTCTTTAGTGTGTGAACTAATGAACGTTAGAGATTAATGTTAAAAATAATAAACTCAGTAGTTGTGTCGCGAAACAACTACAATGCGACGCTTGGTTCTAATTCTAAATCATAACGAAGTCTAGTCGTATGTTTGCGTCGCAAATGCATAAAACTCATCTTGAACTCAAATTTCGCTTTTTGAAACAAAAACTACACTTGAACTCAAATTTTTGTTTTATACAAAAAAAAAAATCGGTTTTTGCATTCGACCCTAGGATTTCAATTGAAAACAAATTCTACTTGAAATTGTACGTTCATTGCCTCAAAATTAAAAAAAAAAAAACAAAGTTGTAAAGCTCAGTATACTTAAATTTGTTTTTTTTTTTTTCTCAACAGCAAACATTTTTATAAAACTCTAGTATTGGATTTAAAAATCAATAAACTACTAAAAATAAAAAAAAATGTTTATAGTAAATGTTAAATAATGCAAAAATGTAGCAAATTGTTCTTTACGTTTTAAAAATTTAAAGGAAGTATTACACCATCGGTATTTAAATGGTTAAATCTTTAAGAAAAAAAAAAAATAATAATTTTTCCATTAAAAAACTGCAGGAAATTGTTTAAACTGTGCAATAAAGTAATGTAAAAATATCATCAAGAAATTAAATCCAAGTATTTTTTTCTTCTCATATTCATAGAATTTTAATTGAGTAGTTAGTAGTTAAGGAGTTTTTTCCTCGTATTTAAAAAGATCAAATAAAATTTAAATTTTAAAACTATAACCGATATAATGTTGTTTATGTGTTGACAGATAAAAAAAATTATGATTGATTGGAAAAAAAAAAAAATTGTACAAAGTCTTGTTGGTTTTCGAATACGAGAAGAAAAAATCGCCTTTAGGCTTTTTAAGAAGACGTTTAATATTAAAAAAATTAGAAAATAAAATCCTTTTTTCTTGTTATTTATTACTCAATGTCTTTATTTTTTATTTATATATTTTTTTTTTAATTAAATAATTATTATTTAAAACTAGTTTAATAATAGTAAAACAAAAAGGAATATTTATGTATAATTTGTTCTGCTACTTCATCTTAATATCAATTTATATTTTCAAAATCCAATTATCAAACGAAATGATTTAAGTTCTTTAATTATAATAATTTTTTTTTAATAAAAGTGGCAATCCTAATCATTAAGCAAAAAAAAAAAAAACTAATTTAATATTTAATATTATACAAAAAATAAATGAATATTATCATCATTCAAATGAACATAAAAAAGCTTTATTTTATGAATTTTTTAAAAAATTCATTCTCTACAGTCTAACAATAATATTTTTAGCTGTAACAAAAAACAAAAAATTTGAAAAATAGATTAAAAAAAAAAACTAACCTAATTTTTGGCTCAAAATTATTAATGGTAGATAATTATTGTTTCAAAAAAATAATAAATTAGAAAAATTTTAAATAAATTATTTATTACATAAAAAAATTATTCGCCTTATTTGAAAAAAATATAATTAAATTGAATAAAAAAAATTTATATTGGTTCTTTTTTTTTAGTTTTAAAAATAACATATTAAATATAAAAATTGATTTTAGAAAAAATATTAAAATTAAATAATAATTTTTTTTTTTGGAATTGTAAGATATATTTAAGGAAAAATTAAATAAAAACTTTTAAAATAAAAAAAAAAAAATGTATCTTTTTCTGGTTTATTTTTTGTTGCCACAATTAATGTATTTTTGACTGTTACAAATTTTATAAAAAATAATTTTCGAACCCTCTAATTTAAACCTTTTAATTTTCAAAATTCAAATACATATTTATATTTTTATGTAGGTTCGTACGATGCAATGCATCTGACAGAACGTATGGGTGGTATACTTCAGCATTTATATAAATCGCTCAATTAAAACACGGGAAAGTTTTTTGGTTCTTGTATAAATATATGTATATACGAATATATAAATACGAAGAAATATAAATACGAAAGAAAATAATACAACATCAAAAAAGAAGAAAATTGTTTTGCATTAAACCATAACCAGCCATAAACATTGGAAATATAAAATAATAAAACTACGACCGAATACAAAATAAAAATAATGAATAATCCTGCTTTCGGTAATGTAAAATGACGATCAGTCAAATGATTTTTGATTCGATTTTGATTCAACTAAGCAACTGTCAAATATACTTTTGCAAATTTCTAACATGATGTCTAGCGACATTACCAAACAAATACAACATTCTTTTTGTTTAGTGTGTTTTAGTATACTTTTTAAATTTGTTCTGAAATTATTAAGGAAAAATTAAAAATTTGAATAGAATATTAATATAGATGTTTTAAAACCAATAGAATATTATTTTTTGGAAATTATATATATATATAAGAATAAGTAAGATAATCTAAATTTAAAAACATAACAATTGCTTATATTTTATTTCAATTACTTTTTTATGTTTCAAATTTTAAAAAATAATTAAAATTTTACAAGAAAAAATACTATTCCACTTCACTTTCTGAATCAGAATCCATTTCAACAAAAATATGTTTATATTTTTCCTTTTGTACTCTTCACACCAATAATCAACTAATCATAAATTTTTACCCTGCTTTGTATGCACAAATTTGATTAACATTTCAACTTTTTTTGCATAACCGAAAGAATGACGCTTGTCAACTGCATAACCACAAGTTCGATGAAAGTTGAATTGCAGCGCAAACGACATTACCGAAAGCAGGGTAGTACAGAGCATATTATTTTATAAATATATCATAAATTGATCATCGAACGCTATTCAATTGCATGAATGTCCAGCGTTTCGATATTTGCATCAGACATTTGCTTAATCTTAGCATCAGTTAAATTGTTCATTTAGTGAACTGTTACAAAAAATTGAAACGTTATCATTTACAAGGGTTAGTAAGTTACTATATGATGTTAGTAATCGTTAGAATAGTAATTAATTAAAAATAAAATTAATAATTGTTACTACTACTCTAGTAATACTACTATGAACTGCTACCATAAAGAAATCATATACATAAAGTATTCACGTAGAAAAAAAAACTGTTAGATTAGTCAATTTTGTTGATTTGCACAAGATCGTATTGGGGATATTTCGTAAAAAGATGACCGTCTTTTTGCTACACCTAGTAAAACCAAATTGAGCTTATATCTTGGTTTTATTTTTATTGTTCTTTCGTTTTGTTTGTATGTTAATTGATGTACATAATGTACAATTTTTTTTCTATTTGCTACAATCAAACATAAACCATTATAGTACATAATATGTACATTTAGCTATATATATTTTTTTTCATTAAGTGAAACTTATATTTTTATTAAAATTAAAAAATATTAAGCTTATACTTTTATACGTTACTTATTTGTTAATGCTATGAAACATATACATACTTAATATGAGATGATTATTATAATAAAGGTTTTGTAATAGAAAAAACGTATCAAAAAATATATGTACATATTTATATTCAAAACTCAGCGAACGTTATATTGAAAACTTAGAATACGTACAGTGTGGGAAAAAAAATCGACGTCGAATCGAGGTTTTTTTTTTAAATATGTAATCATATTTAGAAATAATATATTTATATCTATACTACAGGTAAACTATGTATATTTTATTTTTCTATGATAGAATAATAGAGGTAGAAAATTTGCATACAAATTTTTGGCAAAAGGAGAAAAGGAAAGGGCTCATAAATATTTCGCCAAAAAAATTTAAATTAAAAAGAAGCCTTAAAGTTATATGAAGAAATATATTCAAATGTACATACATAATCGATTGACACACAAATAAAAAAAAGGAACAATAAAAATATTAAATAAAATTTCTTTAAAAAGAAACCGTTCAAATTATATCAACAAATTTATAGGGCCTCGGTGGCTTAGTGGGTACTGGGTAAGAGCGTATAAAATACGCTGCAAACACCGAGGGAGTGTGGGTTCGAATCCCACCCACATCGTAAGAGTAATTCCCCCTTACGACACTTACAGCCACGCCTGAACAGGAAAGGCTGTGTAATTTCGTGACAACATTTATGTGGCAGAGAAATGCATTAAAAAAAAAAAAAAAGAAACACTAAAATAAAAATAAACTAAAATACGATCAACTTGATTTTACGAAATTAAAAAAACTGTAACTTTTTTCTTCCACGTGAATATTCTATATATATAATTACTTTATACTACGCTATATTATCTACGTTTTTTATATATTTTTTTTTTTTGCTAGAACCGAACAAGCAATTTAAATAATGCATTAATGCAATATAATAAACATTAATGCAATATATATGTAAATGTATATATGTATATAATCCACAACTTTGATCTATCTTCTAAAATGTTAAAAGTATCTTCCAACATGTCAAGAATAAATCAAAGTGAGTTAATTAGCAAAAATTTAGTTAGCAAAATTACCTAATTCACGGATTTAAACAAAATTTGAGTAATTTTTTGGTTCCACTTCCAACATGTCAAGATTAAACCACAGTTAAACAAATAATAAATAAATAAACCAAGGTTATTGATTGAGCCAAGATCTAAAAATATAAAGAGTTAATTTTATAAAAATATTTATGTTAATGTATAAAAAATTTTTTCTTTCTCCTACACCAAAATACTAAGGGGATCATGCTTTCCACTCGTCCAATATTTAAATCCGCATTAGCATAGTTTTTTAGGTATGCTTTCTTAAAATATGGTAATTTAAATAATAAATGTTTGTATTAGAAAATTTTTTTAACAAAATCTTGTGTCAAAAAATAAACCAAAATATAATTAACATGGAAATCTAACTATCAAAGTGACAATGGATTCCGACTCCTAAAGAAAATTAGACAAAATAATTCGATTTATGTCCCTAGTTACAAAAAAAAAAATTTTAAACGTTTCTTGCAAACATCACAAATGATATAAATAATTTTTGCTTGCAGACGGTGATGTAAACAATTTTTACATCGCTGAATTAGTATTCTCCGAGTGGGTTAATTTGAGCTTCACTTTTTGTAGCTTTCTTAAAATTAATTTTTTTTTTTCAAATTTAGGTGAATTTCTTAAAACCTAAATAAATTAAAAAGGTAGGTAGAAAAATGTAAAAAATTGGAAATAAAACAAAGATTTTTTTTTTTTTTTCCATTTTTTGCTTATATTTCTCTTTTTTTTTTTATTTATTTTAATATCTTTCAGTGTTTTTTTTTTTTTTTGGTTTTTATTTCTTACTTTTCTTTCTTTTAATAATTTAAATAATACAATGAATATTTCTTTGTTTTTAAGTATCTCTATGTCTATTTTTATTTTATTTTGGTTTTAAATTTCATTTAATATATAATTTACTTTTTAATATAAAAACAAGCTTTTTATTTTTTTTATTTATTATTATTTTGTTTTTGTTCTTTAATAAATTTTTAAAACAATAATTATATTATATGTAACATATATATATATATAATATTTAATATTTATATATAAATAAATATTAATAATTAATTAATAATATTAATAATTAATAAATCATTCAAAATAATAATAATAATAATATTTGAGAAGTATTCATATCATTTGTTTTTAGCTAAAAATTAATAATAATTAATTAATTAATATTGATAAATATAAATTTACTTTAATTTATAATTTTTAAATAAATAAAATTTTTAACAAAACAAACATTGTATTAAATCATTCACTTATTTACAAAGTTAATAATATTTTTTTTAAAATATTTTAAAAAAAAAAAACTTCCTTTTTTGTTTTGGTGATATCGAGATAAAAGAGGCTTTGTTATCATGTTCTTGAACATTAAATTACAATATTATGACAAAAAAAAAAAGCTAAAAACGAAGTATTTTAAAGTGTCTTTATTGTCCCATCTTCATTTTTAAATTAAAGTTCAAAAAATATTTCATTGTAATACATAGTTTTTTTTTTTAATAACTCATATCAATTATTCTCTCTTTTTTTATTCACTTATGTATATTTTTATTTTTTTGAGACTCCAACTTGTTTTCATTAGTTCTTCTGATCTATTATAAATTAATATTGAATTAAAATAAGAAATATATTTTTTAAAAATTAAAACGGAATTGAAATTTAGCAAACAATTTGAAGCAATTAAAAAATTTTTAAAAATTTAAAAATTTTCAAGCTTTCTAAATGAAACAATCATAATAATATTGTCATACAAAAGTTTAGATAAATTTTAAAAATAGGAATTGGTGCGTTTTAAAAGGTAAACATGAAAGTATGAAAATATAAACGATTATTAAAAACATACCTTAACCACCAAAAGGCTTTTTTATCGATAAATATAAACACTTTATTATTAGTAAATTAAAACAAAATTCATTTCAAAATGGCCTGAAAGAGAATTTATCTGAAAATAGAATTAGATAATTTCGTTTTTAAGAAATTAAAATTCGGAATAAATATAGATAGAATAAATATTTATTAATAATTATAATAAATTATAGAGTGTATTGATTTTTATACTTTGGATTGGAACTTGTAAAGAAACAATAAATCGGCGCGGTCAATGTGTCATGTTGACCATAAGTTAACTTGTACGTATAACATTTTTTTTAAACTGCTCCTTCTTTTTAAAAGTTAATTACCCACTCTTGAAGGGGAAAACTCTATATAGTAAATATATTTTGGTTGCCCTTATATAATCGCTGTTAAAGTGTTTAATCTACAGTTGTCAAAAACTAGAAAAGGGGCACGGTATACATATGTCGAGTGTATGGCTACAAAATGTCAAATAAATGATCAAACTTTTATATGTAATTGATTTTATTATTTGCAGTTATTTGTTTCAATGTTGAATTGACAACCAGCCTCAATAATATTTTAATTTATAATTTTAAACTTTAAACAGTAGTCATTTTTTATATATTTTATAAAATAAATAAGCTTACAACAAATATATAAATTTAAAATTTTAACCATTTTTAATTTTGATTTTTTTTTTTTAATAAAAGAACTAAAATAGTTTAATAATAATATTTTTTTTTAATACATATTTCATTTTTTACTTTTTTTAGTTGGCAATTCAAAAAATATGCTTTTCGAAAATTCGATTAATAAAGGCACATTCACATTTTTTTTTTTTAATATGTAAAAAAATATTTTATTTCAATTCATTTTATTTTTTTTTTTTGTTAGATTTTTTTATTTTTTAATTATTTTCTTTTTAGAAAGTGATTTTTTTTCCTTAAATTCAAGTTTATAATGTATGTATGTACGTAGGTAATGTTAAAATAAGAATAAAATTAAAACATTTTTATTTATTTTTTTGTAATTTGCAATTAAGTTCAATTATAATTCGTATTTCACATTAAGCTTAAAAAAAAACAAAAAAAAATTATGTATTTTGATATGTAATAGAATACTATATTTTTACCTGACAAATAACTTTAAATAGAATGCAAAAATTCAAGGGACGGAATTAGAAGTGTTTTCAAAAATAAAATAATTCAACTCTTTAAAGTTTATACAAATTATTCAAAAATCATCAGAACAAAATTTGAGAAATTGTATTATGTATGGAGCAGTTGTACAACCATTTTGATACTTGAAAAATTAGAAGAATATAAAAGAAAATATTGATTTTTATTGACGAAGTCTTTAGTTTGCGTTGTAGTAAGTTGTACAACATAAATACCAATTTATTTTATTTAATTATCTTTGTTTTTTACAGAAATACATATATTGGGATTTTTTAAAACATTTTTCTTAAACCAAACAAAAATTAAAATATTTCAAAGTACATAATTAAATTAAAATATTTAAAGATATAGTATAAAAAAATGATTGACATGTGATTGAAAAACCAGATCCGCACTTCGACTCCAACATGTACAGGCTAGATATTAAAAAAAAAAAAAAAAAAAACTTGTCATTTTAATTTCCAATGATTTTTTTAAAGTGTTTAACAACTGTCAAAATTATATATTTGATTGATGTGAAGATTTTATTAAGTGTGGTGAGATTTACATATATGGTTGGGCCGTTGTGCTGAAGTCCGGTGAAAAAATCGTTCGAATGAAAAAGTTCGTTCCACATTCGAAAAAATTGGTATACTGAAGTCCGTTCGACTGCAAACTCTTTTTGTAAATGTTAAAGTCATGTTTCGTAAAATATTTTTTGTATCTAGTATTTTTTGGTATAGATATTTTTTTTTTTTTGTTCAGTACAAAGACAATTGATAAAATTCAAAAGTAAAATACGCTTAAAATAATTTTTATAAATCTACGATGAATTTTAAAAACGGAGATTTGCTGGAAAGAAAATTACTGAAAATATTATTTTTTAACCTGAAAAATGTACTGATTTAAAAAAAAAATATTTTTAAATTTATAACTTAAAAAAAAAGAAATATTAAAACAAAAATTATCTTTACTTTGTTTTCTTTTAAAAAATAAAAATTATTTTACACTAAATACACTTCCTTCTTGCTTTCGAATGATTAAATGTTTCGAAAGGAATTTCATTTATTTTCATTCACTTTTCATTTCCACGCACTACAGCATACACAAAACAAAAATTGGAATAAAAATGACGTGCATATAATTCTGATTTCAGCATACCATATGTGGTATTTTTGTTCATCGAAACATTTCGACGGACTGCAGTATAATCATATTAAATATCAAAACATGCATAATATGTGCATATATACTACTCCTGTAGTTTAAAATTAGAATAAAAAATAATAGGTTAGATCAACGAATTAGAAATACTATAGAAAGAAATACTAGAGTAAAAACGTGTCCCACTTTTTGTATTGAATCATCTCTTTCTTTGCGCACCAAAATGTTGAAATTTAATATGGAAAAATCTTTTGCTTACTTTGCACGTGATGTTGAATTTTTTATTTTCACATAAAATTCATTTTTCATTTAGAGAAATATACATATGTATTTATTTATCTAAATTTACCTAAGTATGTAAAGAAAGGTTGTTTTCATTATTCGCAAAAATCAAAATTAAGATTTTTAAATTGTTTGAATTTTGATTGCCTGAGTTATGTATGATTATCTAAATTTTGTTTTTCTGAATATCATAATAAACCCAAAATTCACAGACATTCTTTTGCTTTGACACAATAATCAAATCGGCTTTGTCAATTGTAAAGTGCGGTAAATTTGAAAAATTCAAAATTAACGGCTAATAAATTGGAATTTTAAAACGTTTATCGGGAATTTCCATTATTTAGAGATTTTTTTTTAAATTACATGTACATAAATTAAGGCACCACCCGGCAAACTATGACCCCGGCAAACTATGACCCGTGGGTCATAGTTTGCCGGGTGTTGCCTTAACCCAAATCATCATTTCATGTTACCCGCTTCGAAATTGAAAATTTGGTTCCAAATCAATAAATATATTTTTTGATTACAAAAATTGTATATAAAATTAAAAGTTTTCCCAACAATTGTTTTTATAAGGCTTTGAGATTAGAATTTGAAAATTTTGCGAACTTTTAAAATCGTAGTAGCCTTGATAAATTTTATGTTGCTACGCACAAAATAAATGTAAAGTTATGTTTCTATGTTTCAGTTTAAATTTTCATTTCAAGCGCAAAGTCGAAACAAAGATAACGTGGAATATTTATTTAGTAAACAAAAATAGCGGTGAATATAATAGTTTTTTGTGATTTTTAATCTTGACCGAATCCAAGGCAAAAAAGGTGAGATTATTTCAACCTATATGGAAAGAAAATTATGGATGTATTGAGAGTGGTGACCGTGTGGTGTGTTGCTTATGTGGGGATACAATTACTGGTCGAACTTACAATATTGAGAGGCACTTTTCTTCCAAACATAAAGTTCTAAGTGACATGCCAAACGATGAAAAATTGGGAAACATCAAGAAGCACGTATTGAATTTTGGAAATCAAAAGGAGTTTTACAGAGTTCATAACGCAACATCACCACTCAACAGCTGCTAGCTTTGCAGCAGCTCTTGCGATTAGACGCGATTGTGATTGGAAAACCATTTTCAGATGGTGAATATTTAAAGACGGATTTATCCAATGTTCCGAACACCTTTTTAATGGTTTCAAAAATAAAACAAAAATCTTGGCCAGGATTAAAGAAATTCCGTTATCAGCAAGAACTATCCAGCGACGAATAAAAGATATGGCTGCAGACATTGACATTCAGATCAAAAACGATATATTATTGAGTGAAGTAGTATTTCCCTGGACGAGAGCAGTGACATAAATAATATGGCAAGACTTGCAATTATTGCTCGGTTTGCATCAATAAATTCTTTTAAAGTCCAGGAGGAATTGTGCATTCTAGCTTCAATGGACGGTACAACTAAAGGCTCTGATATTCTTAGTAAAGTTCAGGAGTTCACGCAGTTTGGAAATGAAAAAATTTTAGATTTAAAAAAGAAATTGTTTTCCATAACAACTGATGGTGCTCCGTCTATGCGGGGAAAAAATATTGGTTTCGTGAAATTGTTAGAAAACCAACTCGGCCGTCCTATCTTATTTTTTCATTGAATTATACACGAGGAGAACTTATGTGCAAAGGCGTCGATGAAAGATCTTAATGATGTTATGAAGACGGTTGTTAAAATTGTTAACATAATTACAGCACGTTCTGCTTTAACACACAGGCGCTATAAATCGTTTTTAGAGGAAATTGGAGCGGAGTATGGAAGTTTACTGTTGCACTCTGAAGTTCGATGGTTAAGCAGAGCAAAGGTGCTTAATAGATTTGTAGCTTGCTTTGATGCAATACAAATATTTCTAGTTGAAATCGGAGAAAATTATACCGAGCTTCATGATAAGAAATGGTTCTTAAAACTTCTGTTCTTAACTGATATAATGAACCATTATAATGAATTTAACAAACGACTTCAGGGTAACGGCCACACAATTTTAAAATTATATGAAGAATGGAAGAGTTGTTGCTCAAAATTAGTTTTATTTGAAATGGATATAAAAAATCGTAAATTTAACTATTTCTTACATATAAAAACTCAAGAAGAAAAACGAAATGTTGATGATTTCGATGTAAAGACATTTGAGTCTTATATTAATAGCATGAAAGACGAATTTAAAAATAGATTTCAAACTTTGAAAAAGCACGGTCCAATATTTGCGTTTATAACGAAGGCGGATGTAATTGATGAAAGTATTTTAGATTTACAATATTTTGAGTTCCTTGAAATCACCAATTTTAGCCTAGAGCTGATTTATTTAAGAAGTTCAACTTTATGGACTGATAAATTTAAAACTTTACGTGGAGATTTAGAGAAAACGGAAGAAAATCATCTTGATATGATATCTACGTGCTGGGCATCTCTTCCAACAAAATTCACATGTATCAAAAAAGTTGCATTTGCTCTTTTATCTGCGTTTGGCTCAAGCTATAATTGTGAACAAACATTTTCACAAATGAAATATATTTTAAATAAAAACAAGACCAGTTTGACTACTGAGCATTCTGATGAATGTGTTCGGCTTAAAATGTCAAAATATGAACCAGACTTATCCAAATTAATTTCAACAGTACAGCATCATGGAAGCCATTATTTCGCCTACTGATAGCAGTTAAAATATTAAGTGTTATTTTTGTTGTTTTTTGATTTATTTTTACTATTGTGTACTGAATTTAACCAATTTATGTTTATATAAAATTTGTTTTGCTTGATGATAAATGAATTAACTTTTGGTTTAACTATTTTTTTTAAATTACTTTCATATAAAATTGCCACTGACCCGCTACGAGTTTCAAAAAATCTCATCTTAGACGAATTTTACCCATAACCAAAAAAGTTTGCCGACCGCTGGTTTAAGGTATACATACAAATAGTACAATAATTAATTTTATGAAAATTAAAATATTTTCAAAAAATTAATTTTATAAAACTTAAATCAAAATTTAAAAAATTGTATTATTAACTTTGAGAATTGAGAGTCCAAAAAATACGAAAAGCAATTACTTTCGAAACATAGATATATTACTAACAGACGGGAAGGAAGTCGATAGTATTTCTTTTCATCTTAAGCGTTTCCTATCTTAAGGAAGGTATTGAGTCAAAAAAATGCATATGCATTTTATACTATGTATGTATATACATTTCCTCCATTCAGCTGTTTATATTTATATTACCTAATAATTTATATGTACTTAATGTATATTTTCTTTTTAAAATTAAAATTTAATTAAGTTTATTAAAAATTTTATCTTCTTGTAAAATAACAAAATAAGTGATAAAATTCTTAAAAAATATAGAAATGAAACTATTTCATCTTTTAGGAACTATTTCTGAAGAAACTAAAGCAATACATATGTAAGTACGGTTCACTCAGCTGTTTCTCAAAATTGACTGAAAATATTTTCTTCATTGCCTATCTTGGGGTAATATATCTATGTTTCGAACCAAAAGTTAAAGGTTTTAATATGCTCGAAGGTGAGTCCAAAATCAACCATTCAAATCAAACCAAAACAAGAAAAAAATATCAAAGAATTTGTGCAATTAGCTGCAACAAGACTGTCAAAGCTGACTAGATCTCTAACCAATATAATGGAACAGATGGAAAATTTATTAGATGTTTTACAATTATATAAATTGAGATAATGCAGGTATGTTTGGTTTATTTTTATAGGTATTTGGATAGAAGATAATAATCAAAGGACAATTCCTTTTATCAAAGCAATTATTGAAGAAAAGCTAAAACTATTTTTAAAACATTAAAAGGAAATGATATTGACGAATCCTCCCAAAATGTAAATTTCTCAACAAGCCGCGAGTGGTTTAAAATTAAAAGGTGAAGCTGCAAGTGCTGACTTCACGGTAGTACAAAACTACCGAGAAGTTTTAAAAAAAAATCATCGAAAAGAACAAATACCTGCCAGAACAAATTATAAATGTAGACGAAACGGGGCTGTATTGGAAACGCATGACAGAAAGAACATTTTTATCAACAGATGATAAAATGACAAAAGAATATAAAGCTCGTAAGGAACTTTTAACTCTGCTTCTTGGAATGAATACGGCAGGCGATTTTGAATTAAAGCCCCTTTTAATAAATAAGTCTGAAAACTCAGCACTCTAAAAAAAACAATAATCTACTTCCAGTGGGATGTTCAACAGAAAAGGTTGGAGGACTCAAAATATTTTCGATGATAGTAAATTTAAGAAGAAAAGTGTTAAGACATGTTCATAGTTGTCACACCTGCGCAAAATAAAAGATTTTTTGTTCATAGTTGCATGTTGTCAAAAACTCTGCTAACTTAAAAAGCAGGCGCTACAGTTCATAGTTATCAATGTTACATCAGTGTCGGGTATATTTTGAAGATATTTTAGTACGCTTGCAATTGCTTGCATTATTTATAAATTTAACAAAATGGCTTCAAAAACATGTACATAAGTAAAAAATTTAAGTTAATATAAATAAATATAAATTCTATCTATATATATGTATGTTATTCATATTATAAAAAAAAATATATAATTGTCAAGTTGATAAAATTTCTTTTATTTTTAGGCAAATAAATTTAGATAGCTGGACTGATGCTATAATAAAATTATTAATTACTACAAGATTAAAGATGGAAAATGAATTTTCTTTAGGAAGAAGAAAGAAAACTGTTATCTTCTTTCGTTTGTTCTACTATATTTTGAAGAATTACACGTCTCCTTTTTCTTTTTTTAGAGAAACTTCATAAAATGAACTTGGATCCTCATCATCATTCAACAATCCATTAAAATTCTTAAACCATCATTCATTTTTATTTTTATTTATTTAATATTTACACTTCAACAAACGGAAACTGTTTAAATTGAAATCAGCTGAAACTCTCAAACAACTAGATAAATTGACATTGTATGCGCTTGCCTCTATGAACAACAATTACTGCAAAAAAAAATTTCTACGTACATGCGCTTATTTTTTGTTCATAGTTATCAGGTAAAAAAATATGCCAGACGTTGACGCATATTTTTCTGCAATTATGAACATAAGCTTACTTCTTCTGGATGCACCATCGTATCGGACAAATTTGAAAAATCTGATCGATTTGGTAGAAATTTAATTTCTGTAAAAGAATACAACGCCACTGATTCAACTCATGGACCAAGGAGCTATTCCAAATTTTAAGGTGTATTATTTAAGAAGAACATTTAAGCAAATGATAAATCAAACGAGTGACTGAAAACCTTTCTGGACAGAATTCTGATAAAAATATAATATACATAATGCTGTGTATAAAATAGAAAAATTTTGGAAGGAGTTAAAAACATCAAGATTAAATGGAATATGGAAAACTTTATATCCATAGTGTATAAAAACTGTTGGTGGTGAGAAACCATTTTTGACATAAACATTTTGAAAATTGCAGCTGATCTAAACTAAACGAGAAAGATGTAATGGATCTTGTTAAAGTTAATCAAGCGTCTTTATCTAATGAAGAATTAATCCGATCAGAAACTAATTTTGAATCCGCAGAAACTGAAGAATCAGAACAATCAATTCTGAAAACTTCAGAAAATTTGTCAAAAGTATTAACGCATTTTGAAAAAGCTATGAACATCTTACTCGAAAATGACCCGGATGAACAAAGAACATACAAACCTTGTCATGGCAACAATGCCATTTTTTGTTACAAAGACGATGCCATTTTTTCTTACAAAGAACTACAAAGGGAAAATTCGAGGAAGAGGAAGTATTTGTTCGGTTTAAGTGTTTAAGTCAACTTAGAAACCCATTTTATGGTTTTTCAGAATTTTTTGTTAAAATTTTACAAAATTCAACAGATGCCTAAATAAAAGTTTATCAGTATTGCAATATAAAATAAAATTTTAAGTGAGCTTTTACTACATTCTATATACACTTTTTCTTTCTACATACACTTTTTCTACATTTCACATTCAAAACCTTGGCTAGTTTAGTTTTTTATAGTTAACATAATAATTTAAATAATTTCTTATTAATACTTTATTATTACCGTGAAAAATTAAATTATAATTTATATTATAAATTTTTTATGAAATTACATTTTGATACCCTAATATCAAACGTATCAAGCCAAGCACCACCTATTTACTGATAGGCCAAATTATCATATCCAAAAGGTTTCAAAGTAGGGTTGTTAGAATGTAAACAAACCCAATTTCTATATGAATTTTTCATATAGGAATAAACTTTGTTTGAATTTTAAATATACAAATTTAGAGATTTACAAAATTTATGAAAATTGGTTATGAGCAAGCATCGGAATTTAATCAACTTGGACAAATGTTACGAAAAGTAATACCCAGGTTTGATATTTGTTTTTGTTTGTATTAATGCGTTATGACATTATTCAGTAAATAGAAATAAGAAAGAGAATTTGTTTTTTTTTTTAATTGTATTTACTTTAGAAATTATTTTAGTTTAAAAATGTTTATTCGACAAAAAAGTATTTGTTCCGTTTATAATAAAATATACTCTTGTATTTGTTCCTTCGCAAAGTGCTTTACACACATATTGGTAGATGTAGAAATTTGCAAATCAGGTGTTGCACTAAGCCATTTTATTCGAAGTTCTGCATCTTTTGGAAACAAAGAACATTTAGTGTATTCCGGCGCATGATGGCTGTTTGATTTCCAACCGCGTAAACTGAACAATGTTGGAATTATTTTTAATATTATTTCTTTTATTCATTTAAAAAAATAGTAATCTAATTTTATTACTAGTATTTAACTATTATTTTGTTTACATGTCGGCAATTAAAAAAAAAATTGCATAATAACTAGACCGGTCAGTATTTAGGTGGTCACGATCAAACATATCTAATGCCATATTTGAATCTTATTCTGGCACTCAAAGTGAACGGTCTGAGAATTTTTATTCAAACGGAGTACTATTGTACTTTTTTTCAAGTCTTATATTAAAATACAGCTTAGTAAATTTAAATATATTCAAATATAAAATTAAGAATTATGATAAGTTTAAAATTAAGACAAGACAAAAAAAAAGAAATATATTATAAAACAGTGGATAATATTAAATAGATAAAAGTGAATTTTTTTATTTTTAATTAAAAGTATATTGCTGGCGAAGTAAATATAATTATTAATAATTTATTGATATTGAGTAAATTTTAAACCAGAAATAAGCAGTGTAGTAAGGAAATAGCGGTTACTTATTCTGAGTAAAGTAAGAGGAACACTTTTTTATAACTGCAGCTCAGATACCAATACATAGTTTCTTTTTTGCATATCGACTTTAAATGTTAAATTGAATATACAAAAATTAATATAATTAAATTAGTGAAATCAATTAAAAATTGCGTGGATAAAATCATAGGAGGATTAATCATTTTTACAACCAAATATTAATTAGGATATATCGAATAAATATATTTCTTTAAATTATAAAATTAATTCTATGTAATTATTTTAGGTAAATAGCGGGCACTATATATATGTACTAAATGTACTGGTAAAAATTGATACTCAACTATAATAAATCGGAGAGTAGCGTACATATTACATAATTGCAAATTGCAATACATATATATCGTAATAACTATACATTTAGCGGCATAAAAAAAATAATATTTTAAATTTATTTATTTGTTTTTTTTTTTTTTTTCATTAAATATTAGTTATTAGTTATTTAAAGTAGAAATTTAAATTTCATTTAATATTATTTATTATTATGGCATTTAGATTAATTAATAATTATTATAAGTTCATTATTCAAAATTTTAAATATATTTTAGGTTAGGTTTAACCTAAATATAATATAGTTTAGGTTAAATGGTTTAGGTTATATTTAAGGTTACTTAATTTTTGTTTTCATTTAATATTAATTAGTAATTACAAATTCATTATTAACAATTTTTAACGTAATAGATTTACTAGAGAGTACTTATTTAAGAAGATCTTACAAGCATAATTACTTATTATATAAAATAAATAAAATTATTATATTTATATAAGAAATTTTTTTTGTTTGGTTAAGTAAGGCGTAGTAGTGGGTCACTATTATACAAATTTAAGTTAGCGAACAAAAAACATAAATAGATAACATGGCTAATAGTAATACGAACGTTAACCTAGAGCTATTCAAGTTCTGTGATCTACAAGTGACCAATGGCCAGAACCCCTTGTGCTGCGATGGATTCTGCAGCTGATGAATACATAGCAACTGTGCTAGTGTAAGCGGTTCGAAGCCCAACAAAATAAAAGTGCTGGGTGACTTGGTATTATGGATGTGTGAGGAATACAGGAACTCACTTAACAAGGCAAGAAAATTAACAGCGAACGAGATTGAATCTATGGTTCATAAAAAAGATACACTATTGGAGGTAAAATTTAAAAGTATAAATGAGCAGCTTAGCCAACTTAATAAAATAAACAGCTTAACTAACAACAAAACCAATGCATCAAAGAAGATACTATATTTTGCGGAGATAGCTGGAAATAAATCAATCACAACTAAATTAACAAGCAACAAATTCACTAAAACGATTTATGTCAAGCCCAAAAAGAACCAACCGGGAGAGGACATTAAACAAATTATAAAAGGTAAGATAACACCAGCAAGTATAAGGAACACCAACAATTAGGGCAATAATAAAGTATTAAAATGCGAACTAAAAAAGAAGCTGGGAAAGGAATACATTATGAAGGACACGAAACAACTTAATCTGAGAACTAATATTGTGGGCCTGAATAAAAAGTACAACTCTGAGGAAATAAAAAATGATATTCTACAACTTAATCCTGACATACAGGAGCAAGATGAAAATAAAGTGATACATACGAAACAGGATGAGAGAACAAAAAAGTGGAACTTATTTATGAAGGTAAATGGATCGATGTTTGATAAAGTAGTAAACAAATACATTAACACAGACTGGGAATCACACTACATAACGGAGGACATAACTGCTATGCAATGTATCAAGTGTCTGGGGTTCAATCACAAAGCCAATGAGTGCACTAAAATGGATATTTGCTCAAACTGCACGAAGCAGCATAAAACCAAGGATTGTACTGAGTCTTCATTCAAATGCGTAGACTGTACGAAGCACAATCATTTTCAACTTGAGAGTAATAAATTGGATACGAGGATTGAATTTGCGCGTAATTACTTTTCATGTATTTTGACATGTTGGAAGATATGTTGGTATAATGATAACCAGCTAGCTGACGTTAGATCATCTTTACCCATCTTGACATGTTAGAAGATGGGTCAATTTGAGTACGCATAAATTTATTGTATGTCGGCACTTAGAGTATTCCACTTGCTTTTTCTCTTGTTGTTAAGTAATTGAAATCAAATAGAAAATGTTAAATTTGGATATTAGCACGGACTAAATAAATTATACAGACGATCAGTTTCATATAAAAATTTTTAGTTTTTTTTTGGAGCCAGACTAAGCAGTTTACGGAGCTAGACGAAGTATTTTAGAATATTTAAATTACAAAAATAGAAAATACAAAAGAATATTCTATACATTTTTGTTTTTGCTATTTAAATATCTAAAATACTTAGTCTGGCTTCAAAAAAATGTTCATGCTGGCTCCTAAAAGACTTAAAATTTTTATATGAAACTGTTCGTCTATATAATATATTTAGTCTGTGATATTAGCTATGTATTAATATTGGACATTATAACAATAAAGTAAATAAATAAATTAATAAATAAAAGAATTGAAGGAAATCTAAAGTATTTTAAATTCGAAAGAAAAAAAAAAATATTTAATATCGACTACCCAAAAAAATAAATTGTTGTGAACTTAACAGTTTGGGACGCATTTAGAAAGAGACTTACATTTAAAACGAGGGATAATTTGTTTGTTAAATTCATATGAGATGATCTCTTCCAGTAGTTCTAATTCATTGAGATAATTAAAAATTGCATGATTTTTGTGTAAGATCGTAGTGTTAAATATTATTTTTGTTTCTATTATAAACTTCTTTTTTTTTTGGTTTTAGGTTTATTCTAGTTAATGAAAATTTAATTTTTTGATTGAAATAAGAAAGTTTGAAAAGAAAATAATTTTCTATCTTCAAATTTTTTACCTATTTTTGTTGAAAATTTTTTAAAGAAAAGAATTTCTAATAATAGACTAAAACTACAATTTTATGAAGCACGTAGTTATGATCTTATTAATTTGCTTCTTTTTTTTTATATCACTTCAAAATGTTTTAATATTATTTTTAACTTTTTTTTATAATTTATTAGAAAATTTTTAATTTTCATTGCTTTTTGTGTATGATGTTTGTTATCACTGTGTGTGTTATATGCCATGTTTTATACTTTTATGCTTAAATTATTATTATATAATATATGTATACATATTATATTAAAATACAAATGTATTTTAAGTGTTAATTACCAATTTCTTAATTTAATTTAAAACAAAAAAAGAAACAAAATCAAAATTAATGACTAATTTAACAAAATTGGTTTTTTTCTTATTGGTTAAAATGTTTTTATTTTAGTTAAATATTAAAAAAAAATTTTAATAAAGGTAAAAACCACATAAATTGTAAATCAATAAATATATATGTAGATATATATATATATTTATATATATATTTGTGTTAATTTGTAAATATTTAAAGTAAAGTATTGATTTTATTTGCATTTATTATATAATGTTTTATCATTTTAATTATAAATTCTTAAATTTCATTTTTTTTTTTTTTTTTATTAAATGAAGAAAGCTTTTACAAAGTGTTCTTAATTTCTATACATGTATGTATATATGTGTATATATATATTTTATTTTTATTATATTTTTAATTTGGTATCAAGAGTTAATGGTATAAAAGATAAAAGAATACCGAAAAAGGAAATTACAAAATAAATTTTTGGGTAACAAACAAATATAATAAGATAAATTAATTATTATTTGAAATTTTTATGAAATATTTAAAATTTAATTATAATTGTTTTAGTTTTTTAATTATGAATATTTTTTTTTTTTTTTATATATAAAGTGTTTTTTTTTAATTTTAATAAAACTGGCATTTGAATTTAAATCCTAATTTGCCAGCCAAGCCACACGAAACGTATTTATGAAGAACCTTTTACTATTCGTTTCATCATATTTATTTTCATCATCTTATTTCCTTAAGCTACAAAATTAGTTGATAGGAAAAAGGGTTTGAAACGAAGAGTAAAACGTTCGCCATAAATACTCGTGTCGTTTGACTGAATGAATCTAATCAACATATAAACTTTCAGTGGAATTTATTAAAAATTTTGCAATTTTAAAACATTTGTGTTAAAACAATTATAACTATTATTTCAAATATGTAATATTCAAAATCAAAAAAATTTAAAATAAATATTAATATTATATTAAAATACAATTAATTTTTTTTATTATATCTTTTGTTTTTGGTTTTTAGTTTTTTTTATAAAAATTTGTAAACCAAAAAGCAAACAGAGTTTTGGACGGAACAATTAGAAAAAGAAAAATTAATAATAAATGTGAAAATCAGAGGTATAGAAAAATATGTTTAAAATAAATTAAATATTAAATATTCATATGTATATATTATTGTATCACAGGAATTATTTTTCAAATGTATAAATTATTAAAATTGAAACAAATTACGTTTTTTTTTTTTCTTTTTCTTATTTGTAATGGATTACTATTAATAATATATTATATATACAATACATAATTAATAAATATAAAATTAAATTATTTTGTTGAATATAATATGTAAATTATGTACATATACATTAAATATAAATTATTATTGAAAAATGAAATGAAGGCAAAGAAAAAAAAAATGTAATAGAGATTTTACTTATCATTATGATCTTTAATCCTTACATTAATTTAATGTACATACTATGTAATTTAATTTTGGTTAAGTGATATCATATTTTTTGGTTATATATATTAAGAAAATAAAGAAAATTTTAATATTTGAATCATATTACATAATATATATTAAAAAAAAGTACATCATAACTATTAATGTAAACTTTTATCATAATGAATCTGATGTGTATTAAAAAAAATTATTAACTCTATAAAATAAATTTATTAGAAACATAAATGACTGTAATTGTTTTTCTTTTTTTTAAATACTTACTTTAATTTTTATACCATTTTCTCATAGTTTACATTTTATTATAATAATTTTTTTTTTTGCTTGGTTTTATTATTATTATTTTAAAATTTTAATTAATATCTTGTTTGCATTTTTTTTTTTGCATAAATACTTTGTATTTAAATAATATATATTTATGTATATATTATTTAAATTATTATATTTTCAAATATATTATATTATATGTGTATATTTTTTTGTAATTCTAAATAAATATTTTATATTTTAAATATCAGACATTATTTTATTACCTGTTTTAGTAATTGTAGCTGTTGCAGTCGGATAAATCGTTGTTGATTTACCAGTTGCAGTTGTTGTTGACGCGGAATTTTTGATTAAATTATGTGATGTTGGAGAAGAAGCTAATGAAGTTGACTGCTGGTGCTGAGGCAATGGTGATGATAAATCAATTAAAGGTTCATTTTTATTTTTTGACATTAATTGGTAACATTTTGAACAATAAAAATTTGTGGCAAGTGTACCATAAAAATTGCAACCTAAAGTTTTACATGGTTTTGTATCAAAATCATTTGTTTTAAGTAATGTTGTTGTTATTAAATTAATTTTGTTGGAAGATTCAATTAAATTTTGCTGTTGCGGTTGATCTTGTTCAAGTTCTATTTTAATAATTCTTGTAACTGGTGTATGATGCGTTGTTGTATTTGTTGTATTATTATTATTTTTAAAATTATTATTATTACTACCATTAATATTGTTGATATCACTATTAATGTTACTGCTATTATTGTTATTACTATTCCCATTAAGATTTGATGGTGTAATTGTATTACCAGGACTATATACCGATACAGTCCCATTTGGTTTTTGAATGTAATCTTGTTCTTGTTCTTCATCAATTAAACGTACTGTTGGACTATAACCATGACGGTATAAGGATTCACGATTGACTAGATTATTACCAATAGTTGTGGATGTTGTTGATGCAAGAGGTAATGGTGATGTTCCTGATATTAAATTATTACTATTATTTGATGTCGTATTGGTTAAATTTGATAATGATGTATTACTGTTTGTGCTACTATTACTGCTACTATTGCCACCTCTTTTTAATAAATTATTATCATTAAAAAATGTTGAATTTGATAAGTATAATGTTTGATCTAAATCATTTAAGCGTTTTGCTGGCGGTAAATTTTTAATACTCTCATGTGCTGACATATCAGCTTGAGCATAAAATTTTGATTTACCTGTGCCATAACGGGGTGCCATCGATAAATATGTTGTATTTGATTCACGTTGTTTTTGTTTTTCATAACATTCATAACATAAATAACTTGTATCTGAATTTGCAAAATTATTACATCCAATATTTACACAGTAAACAAGACCTAAAATCAAAGAAATAGCGATTACTTTGTTTATCAAAGTTTTAAAGTAAACAAAAACAAACATTACCAATGTCTGGTTCTGAAAGTTGCAACATTTCTAGTTGTTGTCTGTCTAATTCTGCAGCACTTAATTTATCATGATTTTTTTCTAAATCTAAATATCTTGTCCGAGCACATTCTAAATAATTTCGTATCATTTCTTCTTGATATTCATGACGTTTTATTCTTAATTTGGCACACAATAAACGTATACATGTAAAACTTTGCGTTGAACTACCAGATGATAATGTATTTTTTAATTTATTACTTCCGCCATTACTTTTATTTCCAATTTTTGTAATCGAACCAATATTCTTTTTAATTTTTTTGCTCATGCTTTTTCCAATGCTACCAAATTGTTTTGCAACACTTTGTAATTGTTTTGCTGCTTTACTTTTATTCTGATGTGGTTCATCAGACACAAAACTATATTGATTGGATGAATGATGCTGATTCTGTTGCTGTGGTATTATAACTTCAGATTCAACAAATCTTTTTTCATATTCGTCATCAGTTAAATCTTCGAAAACATCTTCATCTGGTGTACTTGATGTTGTTGCATACACAATATCTAAATATTCTTTTAATAATGCCATTTGTTCTCTTTCACTTAATGCCCAATTTCCTTCTGCTCCATCATATTCAATCCAATTGAAATTTTCTCCTGGATCAATACAAAATTGTACTGGTAGTAAAACATTTTCAAAATCAACTAAAGGAATTAAAGCTGGAGGATATTCTGAACCCGTTTCCATAGGTACTAAAGCAGAAAAATGTGCCATATCATATGCTAATAATAATGGTCCACGATTACATTCAGCTGCATTTATTTCAAATGGTAAATAAACACCACCAAATGTTATTGGTGCCATTGCTTCACCATTCAAATCTTTTAATACTGTATCTGATATAACAATTATTGTCCTACGTAATACATGTGCCAAAGCTAAAATATGTATTTCTTCAAGAGATTCATATGTTGCTGAGTCATCAATTGATTCTGAACTTATTAAACTATGACGATCAGTTGATGAAGAAAACCGTCTTCTAATATTAACACTATTACGCGGTTCTGGTGAAGACATTGATATTAATTCATCCCATTCTTTGGCCCATTCTATTTCAGAATAAACGAATCCTGCTCGTTTATTCAAGCGTGTCTGTTGAAAACGCCATCGTCGCCATAATGCATCACGACATTTTCCATTCGATAATATGCTATGTAATGCTTTTCTTAATGTTAATTTTCTATCATGAAAACCCCACATTCCTAGAGAAGCTGCATGTAATAAACAATTACCATCACCTTAAAATAAAGTTGTTTTATATAATGCTAATTTCAAACTTTAATAGAATAAAATACCTGTAGTAGCCAAAGGCCATAATTTTCGACACAATCCATGATCGACCCACCAATTTAAGCGATGAAATTGTTCTAAAGCTTGCAATGTTGAACATTCAATTAAATCTTTCTCCAAAAATAATCGAAATGAATCTTTATAATTGAAAATATTTGGTAATATGAAAGTAAAATCTGGTGTATCCAATGAATTATTTGTAATTTGTTGTTCTAAATTTGAATTTTTCTTGGAATTAATATTATTAGTATTACCACGAAAATCCATTGCAATTTCAGTACGAGCTTTTGATACCAAATTAATATTATCAGTTGCACGTGATATACCACGAGAGAGCTTTCGACCTACAAATATAAAAAAAATATATTTATGTGCATATATGTATATTTTTAATACGCGAAAAATTATTGCGACAAAATGAACGTGACAATATTAAATAATTACTTATTTATTTTTACAACGTTTTATTATTCAAATAATTACAAATTATGTAATTTTAGTTATTTTTTTGTAATAAATAATCAAAAAATCATTTATACAATAAAACAAAACAACTTACAATCAACAATATCAACTGAATCAGCCTTCGATAAAATTGGTCGTTTTTCAATAACACTACCTATATTATATTGTTGTGTTTGTTGATTTCCAGTTACAGTTGATGATAATGACGTGGGTGGCAAATTTAAATTCTTTTTTTGTCGATTATTATCACTTAACATACAACTCTTATTATAATCTTCATTTAAATCAATTAAATTCCTACTTGTATTATTATCATCTCTATAATTTGCTTGATCATTTGTTGGTTCCCGATAATCAAATTGAAATGTATCTAAAATTGTAAATGATCAATGAGTTTTTCATTAGTTTACAATGAAATAAAAAAAATTATTAGAATGTGTACTTATAATTAATTATCATTTTTAGTTATTTTTTGGTATTATAAAACCTTACCATTATAATCTGTTATAGCTCTTTTTAAATCCCAATCCCAAGCTCTAAGACATTGCATTGCATCGTTTGGATTTGCTCCAGTTAATGACATAAATTCTGATATGAGTCTTGATTCGTTCATGATTTTTTAATTTATTAAATGATTAGTGATGATGTGATTGTGTACAATGAAATATTTTTAGTTTTAAATAAATAAATAAATAAATAAATGATGTAAAATAAATAAAAATAATTAATAACTTAAAATTGAAAATATAGCATAAAAAGTTTCTTGAGTTTAGATTAGATCTTTTTCTTTTTTTTAAATTAATAAATTTGTTTCCTCCTTAATTTTAATTTAAATTAATGAAAAAGGTGTTGTATTTATAAAATCAAATATGATCTGAACATTGCAGTAATCTTTTTGTGACAAAAATAATGATATACAAATGAAGCTGTGATAGAAAAAAAAGTTTTTTTTTGTGATGTTATTGTTGTTTTATATTATTGTGTTATTGCTGAGTTATAATATTTTTGAATGCCACAAATGGAAGATAATTGAGTGGTTGTCTAAAGTCATTGATATTTTATTTACACTAGAATAGAAAAGAAGAAATATAGAAAAAAAAAAAAAAAAATTAATTAAATTGAATGGAAAATTAAAAATAAAATTACGTTCAAAAATAAATTTACTTTGTAATTTTTTAAATTTCCATTTACATCAATAATAACATAACAATAAATATTCTTAACCGTTCTAAATATATTTAAGAGGAAATAAATATTATTTCTTCATACATGACTACGATATATTTGCTTAAAATAAATTTAAATGATTCATTATTTAGAAGTTATTAGAAGAAAAACAAATAAATTACAGAAATTTGTTAATGCGAAATATGGAAGTGTAGCAATATTATACACGTTAAGTAAAAATTTTACGATTATGAAATGAATTCACATTTTTCTCTAAAGTTTTCTTTTAAATACCACTAATCACTGCTAAATTTTAACTATTAAAATATTAAAATAAACTTAGATCTGAACTGATACTCTAAAATCAATGTAAAAAAATTAACAAACTATAAACAGAATGTCAGTGATAAATTAACTACATATTCATGACTGCGTTAATACTTAATATAAACAGATTAGTTGTATATTAAACATATAGGTTGTAAATGTATATATGTGTATATTAGTAGAGTTTTATTATATTTAGTAAACAAGAAATAAATCTCTTTATTTTGATTCAACACTAAACACACTATAAAAATTACACTTAAGAAAAAATATTATCAATTAGTTTTAATAAAAGAAAATCAATTTAGGTAATTAATTTGGTTGGTTATCTGCTATTTGTACCATATATTTTAAATAAAAATAAGAAATTAAATAATTGCTATTCACATCTACAAAAAATTATAAAATTTTTATACATAATGTAAAACTAATAAAACAAAAATGTTTTAAAAATTTAACGCTATCCAATTTTACAACTTAATATTGTCTACATATAATCACATTATTATTATTTATTAAAAACTGAAATCCTTTAAAAGAAACAATAATCAGTATGCAAAAGACTAAATTTCAATAAAAAAAATAATGAATATAGGTACAATACAATTTTTTTTTAATTGATAAATACCTCATACATTATAAATATTAATCAGTCAGCTAATGTAAACAAAAATAATAATAAAAACTTCAAATATATAAACAAGTTAATATTAAGTAACTTTATAATAATATCAACACTCTGTTAATACACATGTACCTACCTACAAATACATTTTTTGTTTATAATTTTTAAATGGTGAGTAATAAACAATTATCATCATTAATAAATAATAAACAATACAAAAAAAAAAAAAAAAAGCGAGAATAGAATTTAAACCAAATTAACTTAAAATATCCAAGGACGGACGAATGGAATGACATTATTGTAGATATTTATATAAACTGTTACCAGACTTATAGTAAGACGACAGTAAAAAAACGTAATAATAAATTGATAATATGTATATATTACTCGAAAAGCGTGAAGTAAGGCAAGTTTTATTTTATATATATGTACATATTATTATGTATAATAAATATTTATAAAGAATTAAATAAAAATAAATAAAAATCAACGATTGAATAAGCATAAACAAAAGTTTAAAAAAAAACCTCATACTTTAATGTACTTACATATACTACTCGTATATATTAATATGTACATTTTATCCAAAATCAAAGTTTGCAATTATAGTTTTATTACAGAAATTTACTTAATACTTATATGTATATAAGCAAATGTATTTTCATCATTGAAAAAAAAAAAAATACTATAATGATATTCTAAATTGAATAAAAAATTAAGAATACACATTATTATTAAAAAAAAAAATTAATTCACTATTGTTTACATAATTCGTATATTGATGATTATATAAAATTGAATAATGAAAAATTTGTTTATAGCTAAGCTACTTGGTTTTTTTTTGATCGTTCATATTTTCAATTTGTAATAAATATACATACATATGCACATATTATATTATATTTATGTAGGTACATTATATTTATAAATATAATTTTACATGTTCACTTAAATATACATACATACATCTATTTCAAAAGGTTGTAAATTTTCTTTTATTATTCTTTTGTTCAATGCACATTATTTATGTACATACCTACTATACTTATAAACCGTATTTAAATGAAACTGGAAATTATTAAAACATCAAATTGACATCACCCCGTCCCTCTAAAATAAGACCTTCATTTAAAAAAATATATTTATTATTAAGTATATATTTTTATATATACATTGTATGTACGTACGTACTACATACTACACAACCTTCTATGTACTTCTAGCTAATACAAGGTTCTAATGCTATTTTTTTTTTTACTGAAATTAATTTTAATATTTTCTTAATTATATTTTAATGATATTTTAATTTAATTTGCAAAAACAAAAAATTATTATTAATTATGTATTTTAAATAGAATTTAGTAGGAAATTAGTTTAAAAATGTTTGTACTGTGTACCTATATACATATGTATGTACATATGTACCAAACATTTTTATAATAACCCACTCAAAAACAGAATTATTACTTTAATTTAAAATGAATGTTCAATTTTTGTTTATTATTAAAAATAAATATTATATCTACATAATGTATATAATATATATTATTTATATTTTATATTCTGCATCAATTGAATTGCGACGTTATGTTCTCTACGTTATTTTATATGCTTTTTTTTAATAATAAATAAATATATTAAAAAGATGAGCAACAAAATAAAAAAAAAAATAAAATACATATATTAAAAATCATAATAACAAATACAAAAAACTCAGCAAATTTTAGAAATATTTAAAAAAAAATTAAATGTTCCTATACATGTGTATACATATATATGTATGCATATATATGGATATATAAATAGGTAATGTATTTATTATATGTATTTTTGTTAAAAACAAAATCTATATTTAGATATTCTTTATATTGTACAAAAATTTTTTTTTGTGAAATTACATTAATTAGGTATTAAAAATATTCCTTGTTTATTTCATTTTTGGTTACTTTTTCTTTCTACATAATGTACATACTTATATGAAAATACAAATGGCGATGAATTATTTTTTTTAATAATTTGACCTTCAATTATATTATATATATTATTTTAATTGGTTTTTTTTTAAATTCTAATTATGGAAACTTTAAATTTTAAATAAAAAATGAATAAAAATTGTCTTTTAATTTTAAAGTGAGTAATTATTTATTTAAAAACACAACGCACCATCACCAGACTTTTTATTTTTTTAGTTTTTTTTTTTTATATATACATATTTCGAAGTAGAACAAAACTTTTTTTTTTTTATTAATTTCTAATTACAACTTATACTTACTTGGAAGAAGTTTTATTGTTTTTAATAAATATATTATTCATTTGCAAAATAAAAAAAAATTAATTTTATTTCTTTCAATGATTGGCAAATAAAATTTATTTTATTTTGACTTATTTTTTCCTTTCCTTTTTTTTACTCTTACTGATTTACTTAAACATTGAACAACGACGAAAATTCATATAGTAAAGTACGACACTACGACACTATGATTTACGAAAACGGAAAAATGGCACAAATTGAAATCGACGAGATGCTGGAAAATATTTTTTGACTGTCAAAAAAAAATGTCATATTTTTTGTTTGTGGTGTTTTTAAAAATATATATTGTTGTTTTTTTATGTGTATTGCTCTGCTCTCTGTCTATCCTTCATAATTTTTTCATTTTTGTTGATTTTTGAAAGAAAACTTTTAAAATGTATTGTTTTCATTTGAAAAAAATTCTCTTCCTCTCAGGAAAAGTTAAAAATGTAAAAATACTTTTGGTTTTATATGTGTGCAGTGTGAGTGTTGACTTGACAATCAATTGACAATTAACTATTGACATTATCAAGCATAATAAATAAAAATGTTTAGGGATGTGAAATAAGATTTAATTGATTTAAAATTCCTTCAAGCTTGATTGAAATTCGAATTAATAAAAAACGTGAAACAAATTAAATATTTATTTTTTGATTTAACATGAATGTAATATTGTCAAGTGGCGTACAATAATATAATTATTGAAATGGTAAAATAAATATTGATTGAAATGGTAAAATAAATATTTCAGTAGAGTATATTACGTACAATTTTAACATCTATTAGCAACTTTCTTTTATTTACATGAATCAATTGAAAAAAGAAATAACCTTTAAATTTAAAAAAATTTAGTTATATTTCCTATGTAATTTTTAGATATATAATTAAATATATAATAGTATAAAATATAATAATTAGATATATAATTATTGTAGAAAACGAGAACTATTACTTTCAATTTAAAATTTAAATATTAATTTAATTTTTGTTTTTATACAGTAAAATTGATTAAATTTAAAAACACTACAGCATATAGTTGGTAAAATTTCTAATTAGAAAATGAAAATGTCATTGAATAATATTGACAGTTTTGATAAGTAGAATTTTTTTTTGTATGGTTGTTTGAAATATAAAATAAAGATTTATTTTTAAATATTTTTATAAATTTAAAATAATACTAAAAATGCAGTGCCTTAAATAATAAGAAATTTATAAAATTTCAAGATTATTGTTAATAAGTTTTTTTTTATATAATTATAATTTATGTCAATTGTTTTATTTGTATTTAAGTAATTTAAAATAAAAGTAAAAAATAATTAGAAAGAAAAAAAAATTTGTGTGTTTAGAAAAATTTTGATTTAGAACAACTGTGAAAACGTTTTTTCTTTCTATTTAAATGAAAAGAAAAAATGAGTCCTTTTCGTAAAACGACAAAATCTTTTCCAGTTAAAGTAATTACATTCGATTCAGAATTAGAATTTGATTTAGAGGTAAAAAAAAACTATATATTAAAAATATGTATGAAAATATAATTTATTTTAATATTATTGTAGCATAAAGCAAGTGGTCAAGATCTATTTGATTTAGTATGCAGAACAATTGGTTTGAGAGAAACTTGGTATTTTGGTTTGCAGTATACAGACACAAGAGGTGATGTTGTGTGGCTAAAAATGGAAAAAAAAGTTAAAGATCAAAAAATTAATATTAAGAATGGTGGATGTGTTTTTAATTTTTTTGCAAAATTTTTTCCGGAAAATGTTAGTGAAGAATTGGTTCAAGAGATTACACAACATTTATTTTTTTTACAAGTTAAGCAAAGTATTCTCTCAATGGATATTTATTGTCCACCAGAGGCTTCTGTATTATTAGCATCATATGCAGTTCATGTACAATTTGGTATTACATATTTAAAAAAAAATAAAAAATAAAAAATTATTTAAACAATTTTATTTTGTAGGACCTTATGATTATGAAAATTATAAACCTGGTATGTTAGCACAAGTTGCTAATGAACTTTTACCGCAACGAGTTATAGATCAGTATCAAATGACACCAATGATGTGGGAAGATAGAATAAAGACATGGTTGGTTTTTGTAGAAATTGAATTGAATCGACAGAAAATAATTTTTTAATTTTCATTTAAGGTATGAAGACCATGAACCGATGACAAGAGACGAAGTAGAGATGGAATATTTAAAAATTGCACAAGATTTAGATATGTATGGAGTAAATTATTTTTTAATTTCGGTATAAAAACATCAATTTAATAATATGTTTTTTATTTCTAAAACAAAGTTTTCTTGTATTTTGAAAATTTTTAGAATAAGAAACATTCAGAACTATGGTTGGGAGTTACTGCAATGGGGCTAAATATTTATGAAAAAAACAATAAACTAACTCCAAAAACAACATTTCAATGGTCTGAAATTCGTGATGTTAGTTTTGACGATAAAAAATTTACAATAAGGCCAGTTGATTCAAAATCACCTAATTTTGTATTTTATTCACAGAACTTAAGAATAAATAAAATGGTAACAATTTTTTTTATAATATTTTTTATTTATAATTATTTATATTATTTTATATATTATTATTTATTTTATATAATAAATATTTATTCTTTTTTATATATTTTATATATTTTTTGTTTTATAAAATTATTATTTATCAGCCATTATTGTGTAGATTTTAGATTTGTGTATTGGAAATCATAATTTATATATGAAACGACGAAAGCAAGATACAATGGAAATTCAACAAATGAAAGCACAAGCAAAAGAAGAAAAACAAAGACGTCAAATTGAACGAAGTAAATATCAGAGAGAAAAGAAATTAAGAGAAGCAGCTGAACGCGAAAAACAAGATTTAGAAAGACGATTGCAAGTTATGCAAGAAGATATGAGATCTGCTAGTGAAGCATTGGTATTTATTAATTACTCCTTATTGATAAATAAAAATTTTTATAAAAATATTTTTTAAAATTTTTGTTTTTTAGAGAAAATCTGAAGAAACAAAAGAAATTTTAGTAGAAAAAAGTCGTTTAAATGAAGAACAAGCACATTTAACTGAATGTAAAGCAAATAAATTTCATGATGATTTAATTCGTTTACGTGAAAATCATATAAAAACAGAAAAAGAAAAAAATGAATTAGAAAAAAAAATACGCGATGCTGAATTTTATGTACAACATTTAACTGAAGAAAAAGACAAACGTGCATCAGAAGCTGAAAGATTACGACAAGAATTAGTTGCAGCACAAATAGCTGAACAAGAAGCAACAAAAAAATTATATGCATTTTTAAGTTGTGGTATCAGTGTTGCACAATGTTCAATGGAATCATTATTAGTACCATCAACAACATCATTAAATCCATCAATAACACCAGATATGTTAACAGATACAACAGGTTCAGATTTAATGTCAACAAATGGTTTTTATTTATCACAAAATGATATGGAACATATTACAAATGAATTGGAATGTAATCGTGCTGAATTTTGGGAAAAATCAAAACAAGTTCATAATAAATTACGTACATTACGCTCAGAAATTGAATTATTAAAAATTGAAGAAAGTCCATTGGATAAAATTAGTGCTGCTCAATTAAGATCTGGTGAAACAAAATACTCAACATTAAAAAAATTAAAATCTGGTTCAACAAAAGCACGAGTTGCATTCTTTGAAGAACTCTAGTAGTGTTTTTGTTTTTTTTATTAGTGTTATTTCTCGTTGTTTTTTTTTGTTTAAAAATTTGATAGATTGGCTTTAATTAGAACTTAAAAAAAAGATTAAACAGAAAAGAAATGCAAATAAAAAAAAATTTTTTTTTAGTAAAAAAAAATTTTGTAGGCTTTAGGTAAAAATAGAAATAATAATGAAATAAACGCTTTATTTTTTATATTCAAATATATTTTCCACACATATTTCATACATCAAAAACTACTAAGTAGTCTTTTCTCATCATTATTAAATATATTTATATCAGCTTCTTCATAGTTTCTTTTTTTGAATGCAACTCATTTTTAATTAAAATATCACTTTCACAATATGAAAAGTCGAAAAGTGCACAAAGAAAATAAAAACAAAAACCTTTTTCAAAAACAAAAACCAAAAACAAAATTTTTGAAAATCAACAAATAAATTTAACTTTATTAAAAGAAAGAGTTTCTTTATGTTAGAAGAAGGTTTTAAAATTTATATAACATTAAAAGTAGAAAAAAAGAAACTCATTGATTTTCTTAATATTTAAACGAAAATGATAATGTAAGTCGATCATTATAAAAATTGTTAAAATCATCTAAAATTATTTTTGAAATAGTTTTAAAAAGTAAACTGGTTTTACAAAAAAAAAACAAAATGATACAACCAATAACAACTTTTATAATTATCGATCGATATTTATTAAATTGTAATGATTACTTATTAAATATATTTATATGTTTAAGCATATTTTTAAATTATCAATTATAAAAAAAAAAATGGATAAACATGTTTTAGTATTAAATTAAATATAAAGCGAGGTTTATTGTTGTCCTAACATACAAAAAGTGCCATTTAATTTCATATTATGTATATGACATTTTAATTCATTTGTAAAATTTTCACAGAATGTGCCAAACAACCAAGTACTACTAACCTTTTAATATCTTACGAAAAAGTTTTTTTTTTTTTTATAATTGATAATATTAGAAAATGATTTTAGATAATTGATTTAATGCTCGTTATAAATAATACATTGACTTCCAGTACATTTTTTTTTAAATAAACTAAAAATAATTATTAAAAAATAGTACATTTTATATATATTTCTGTTATTTGTAAATTTTGTTTTTTAAAAAGAATAAAGTTTGTAAGTTTGTCTCAATTTTTTTAGGTACATACTAAAAAAAAAGTAAATAAGTAAATTAAATAATATAATCATATATTTTTTTAAAGATTTTTTTTTTTTTTTGTAAATTATTAAAAGTTTGTAAATCACTTTTTTTTTTTATTTTCTGTGAATATTTATTTTAAAAAAAACTAATCATATTCCATTTTTTTTTAAATATAAAATTAAAAAGATTTTAATATACCGAATGTCAGAATTGAAAAAATCAATATAATTAAGATAAAAATCATTTTAACAGGAACTCATCTATCATATAATTAGAAATAATTCTTTAGAAGAATTTTATTCTTTGTATTACTATTTTTATTTTAATGTTAATTTTAAATACCAAAATTGTAAAAAATATATTTTTGAAACAAATCAGCTCTCCTTTAGTAGTTAAGCTTAAAAAAAAATATTTTGCAATTTAATAGTGGTATTTTTTTTATTTTATTTAAAAAAAAAAGGAAATGACAAATAACAATTTTTTTTTATTAATTATAAGTTATTATGACTGAAATAAAAGTGAAAAAAAAATAAAAAAATAAAAATATTTTTTTATAAATATAAATTTTGCTTTAATTATTTTTTGTTTACGGGGAAAAAATTATGAGAACCGTGTATGAATAATCGTATGTTGTTACCCCTTTTCAATTGGTAAGCTACCCTAAAACAAACTTGTATTTTTCTGTTGCTTGATCAAGTCACGTGTTTTTCACCACAACTTTTGTTTTCATTTTTTCGAGGATATCTCATTTTGAATTTTTTTTTAAGCACAACTATTATTGAATAATTATTTAATCTTACCATCTTCGTTACAGATAATCAAAGCGCTCCAATTATTTGTATATTATTCCAAATTTTTTAATGCTAAAAAAGTTATTTAAAAAAAAGTTGTCCACCAAAGGGGTTTTTTAATGAAGAAAATTGAAAACACTTTTTGAATTATTATCATTAATTTATAATCTTTTCAAATTCAAAGTTTTAACAAACATTTTTTGTTTATCTTTTAAATATAATTCAAATTATTTTTTGTTTTTTTTTTAATATTCAATGGAAACTTAAACTAAATTGTAAAAATAAGTAATTACAATTTTTTAGGTTTGATACCTTATATTTCACGCAATATAGGTATGTATTAAAGAATTGTTTTATTTGTATCTTAATCAAAAATTTATAGTTGCAATTAAAGACCACCTCGTCCTCTCCCACCTGTAGGACCACCTTGCCAAGTACCGCGACCTGGCCCACCAACAGGACCAGTCGGCCCACCTCTTCCCGGCTGCTGTCGACCCCTACCTCGCGCTAAAATATAATTAATTTGTACCATTATAATTTTAATTATGTACGTTTTCACTTTCCAATAAAAACAAGTTTTTATAGATACTCAAATATAAGTTTTTAAGGTACTCATGTATATTCAAATTTACAGTATAGAATTTACCTTGCGCTCGTAATATAGCTGATTTACCACGACCAGCTGTCCCACCTTTACCAGCTTGTTTTTTAAACATCGGTGCATTCTTTAACATATCCGGCAGTATTAAAAAACGAATTTTTGAACCACGTATGTATACATTTTCTAAATTTGCTGTACGTCCATCACGATATGTTACTGTGATTTGTGTTAATTGGCAGTTCATATTATCCTCAGCTTCTATTAATTTACCTCGGTAAACTTCACCAGTTATAGTTTCACATGTTACTATATGGCCTTCTGCTTCATGTAACACTTTTATTGGAACGCCAATTGACATTTTAAATTAATAATTTAATTTGTTAATGATTCAGAATAATATTATATCTTTTTTAAACTTATAAAGATGCCAAATATTTTTAACCTATCTTCTTCGAAAGATACAATACAAACGCCGATCCGTCGATGGTAAGTAAAGTATAGTAATAGCAAGTAATAAGAAAGTAAACGTACAAATTAAAAAACAATAATAAATGACAGCTGTCAAATTTTTCTATTTTGACTTCGAGTATCGGAATAAAAATAGCAATACTTAACCTAGTGCAAGCCTCTAGTGTTAAATTTAATAACAAAAAAAAGGTTCTAGTCCATTTTAATAGAAAATGTTTTAAATAAAATTAAAACAAAAAAATGTTTTATTAATTACAATAGAAAACTTTTGAAATGAAATTAAAGCAAAATGAAACAAATTTTTTAAATATAATAAATTAGTTATGTTTATTTTCGAGTTCATTTAATTGCGACAATTATAGATCGCTGCGGTTGGTTTATTTATAATTATACTCGTCGTTAACAACGCGACTGCAACATTTTGAAATATCAAAAACATGAACAACATTCAACCAAAGTAGGTTTGTTTATTAGTTTTCAGAACAGGATAGAACAGAATAGAATAGGACAGCAAACAATTAAACGTCAAACACTTTAAAACTACCTAGAACACAAAAACTAATGTACGCTTTTTTGTACTTTTCTGTTCTACATTTTTGACAATTAATTGTTTATTTGTTTTATAAAATTTCCAGGATTGTTTACGGCTGCGTTTAAGATTTATAATAATATATATATATGTATGTATAATAAAATTTAGATTGGCAAATGTACTGCCATAATTTTTAAATCGAATAATGGTATTTTAACCTTAAATACCATTAAATATCATGGCGAAATCAACCAGATGTCCAGATCTGAAAAAAAGTACAATTACTAATACGTAAAATATAAAATAAAAATACAAAATTAGAAAGATTTTCATACAGTAAATTATTATTATTTTTTAAAATTAGCAGTTTACTCTAAAATTGATCAACCTCTTTTTCTTCTAAAATATTTACTCGTAAATGTGCTCTCCATTCGTTATCTATTTTTTGCAAAGAAAGATTTCCTAAACACCGTGGAAGTATTTTAGTTAGTTTATAATAATGATGGTACTTAAAGTAGTCAAAGTAGTAGCGCAGAAGCAGCAATAAAAATAATGATAACAAGAAATCAAAATAAAAGTGTAAAAGTGTAAACAAAATGAAAAATTTAATTTTTTTAATTTAACTTTTCTAATTTTTAACCTTTTTAGATTACGAGAAAAACAAAGCAGGACAAATGCTGAATTGGTGCGAAAGGTAAAAGAAAATAATTTGGTAGCAAATTTTACTTCTAATCCGTTAATAAAACTTCTTTTTGGAAAAAATTATTCATGTTTTAAAATCAATTGCAATTGAAAAAATATGTTTATTATACATTTTTTACCTTAAAATCAACAAAATACAAATTTTTTATTAAAACTTATTTTTTTTTTAATTCTAAAATTTTAAATGTTATAAAAAAATCATTTTTTGGGGGCCTCGGTGGCCTAGTGGGTAAGAGCGTATAAAATACGCTGTAAACACCGAGGGAATGTGGGTTCGAATCCCACACACGTCGTAAGAGTTATTCCCCCTTACGACACTTACAGCCACGCCTGTACAGGAAAGACTGTGTAATTTCCTGTCCACATTTATGTGGCAGAGGAATGAATTTAAAAAAAAAAAAAAAAAAAACATTTTTGTTTACCTACCTACTTTATACCTACTTGACGTTTATATTATACTAAAAATTGTTTTTGACAAGCGACATTTAATTTCGAATTAGAATTTAATCACGCGTTTTCAATCATACCAACATAGAGTAAAGGTGAATAATCTTTTTCGAGCGTGTTCAGTGCGTTTTCAATCATACAAATAAATTAACTTCAAAAAAACGTTTTGCATACGTTTTCATTTCAATCATACGATAATAGTTGACATTTCGGTACTCGGTAGCATTTACGTTTTCCATACGTTTTCGAAAGGGAAATCGAAAAATGTCAGAAATATATCCCAAAAAATCGCCCAATGAACAAAATATTCGCTCAAAAGCGTGAATTTAATTTAATTAAATTTTGTTTGTAAAATTTTGATGTTTTAGGTTATATTCAGCTCTATCTATTAAAATATCTTGAAAAGTAGTACATACAATAAATACTTAAAGGTATTACGTATTAAGATTACTACTAGTGGTTAAATTGTCTTATAAAGAAAAGAATGAAAAACGTTTATATTTAAAATTAAAAAAAAATCAATTTAGTGAAAATAAAAGATGAATAAATTTCATATTCATAGATGTCGCGACTATCGAGGCAAAGCATTATACATATATAAATATAATGTTTTATTTAGGTATTTATTTAATTCGTTTTTTATCAGATACAAATATAATAACTATAATTTAGGCACCGGTTATAGCTATGTATGTACATATGTAAAAAGCATTCGTGAATTTTTTATTTTCAATTTTTTTGTAGACTAAGACTAATAATATTTAGTTGAAGTCATATCTAACTTGAGAACTTTCATAAATAGATGATGAAAAAACGATTTTCTAAAAATACAAATGAATTTAATATGACGAAATATAATTTTTACTTCACAATTTGGCATGGCATTATGTTTTAAAAAGCGACAATATTTTAAAATTTTAATATGCCTTACCTCAAAATGAATAGAACGGCGAAATGATAGATATGCGGAGAATTTTTCGATTAGGATTCCATAATTGATTGTTTAATCCTTTTTAAATTATAGAAATCCAGTTTTGTCTCTTCCATATTCGTTGCAAACCTGCAACTTTTATAATTATAGAAAAGTTTCTTAAAAAAAAATATTTAAATAATTATTAAAATTTACAAAAATTGATAATTTTGCATAATTTTTCTTCCTTCATAGCTTCGGCACGCTTTTAAATAGGTACTTGAAATTTTTGAGACAAGAAAGAACTTTTAGAATTAGTATAAGTTTCCTCAGAAAATTTTTTGGTAGCACCCCCTCTTTAAGAGTTATTACGCCTCAAAAATTGAAAATTTGCTATTTTTAGGCACCTGTAACTTAAGCCCCTGTACAAATTTTTCTTCGGCAAGACATAAAAATTAAAGCTTCAGTAATATATTTTTACGTGTGTTAACGGTTTTTCTTAGTTATATAGGATTCCAGACTTACGGCCCCTCAAAATTTTAAAAATGTCCTATTTTTACGTTTTTTCTTATCTGGCGACTCATGGCGTAGTGGATAAGTTGAATTGTAACATGCTTGTATTTATAATTGGATATCGACCACTTAAATTACGTCCAATATCAAAACGTATTTGATTAGCTGTTCTTGTATTGTTTTGATGTATTGCGCTATTTATTGTTAGTTGAAGATTTAAACGAAGTTTTTTATGTGAAAAAATGGAATTTTATATATGAAAAAATGGCATTTTTTATATGAAAACCCGAAGTTGTTTTTTTATATGAAAAAAAGAAGTGTTTTATATAAATATTCCGCTAAATGTTGTTGAAATAATAAGAGAATAAAATATTTTGTATATATCTATGTACATAAGCGTACAAATAAAATAAATAAAAAAAAAAAAAAAAAAAAACACTATTATATTTAATGAATATGAATGGGGGGAAAGAAAAGGCCCTCCCTATCCACCCCCCACCCAAAATGAAGCATATAAATTTATTTATTTATTTAATATCTATTCTAAAATTATATTCCTAATCCTATATTCCTGGGGGGAAAGAAAAGAAACTAACTGTATTAGTTTTTATGTTATTTTTCACATTTTTTGTATTTCTATAATTTGCATCATATTATACCCTACACCTAAAGTATAGGGTATATTAACTTTGGTATGGTGTTTGTAACCACCAAAAGGAAGCGAGTTAGATATGGACATGTATATATATTCTGAATCAGGATCAACTCCTGAGTCGATTTAACGATGTCCGTCCGTCCGTCCATCCGTCCGTCCGTTCGCACGATAACTCAAAAACTAATAAAGCTATCTTGATGAAATTTATATAGTAGGTTACTAATTACGAAAGGAAGGCTAAGTTCGAATATGGACAAATTTTTTTAATCTGAGTGGTACTCTGCTACCTATTTTCCTAAATATACCCGCGATTCTCCTTGCTTTTGTTAGTAAATTTAGGTTACTATCAATTAATACATTTATATCATACAGGAAGGTGTTATATACTACTGTACGTTGTAATCCACTGATGGCCCTGACTCTGTAGTAAAATATAATAAGTAAGTAATACTAATACCAATAATAATACTACAGTGACAGTGGGGTTGCCTTCAATTATTACCTCGTGCAGTAAGGTATTATATATTACTGCATGTTGTAACTATTGTAACAGGTATAGCCACAGTTAAAAATAGTAATAACAATAGACCGATTCATTGCTTCCTTACAATTCCGCCTCCAATTCAATATTTCCGCATCCTATTTTCTACCCTTTCCTATTCATACTCTCTAGCCAAAATACTGCGTTAGCAGGTAAGGGTTTCATCCCATTATATTGACTAGAGGGAGGTGAGTTTAGTCAGAAAGAATCTGACACTACTAAGAGGAAATTTTGGCGCCTTTGGAAGATTCCCACCTTCCTTAGCAAAAAAAAAAGGAAATTTTAAAATTTTGGTGCAGAGTCACAATTCTAAACAGTTTGTATTGTCTTTCGGAAATGTGCCCTTTTAAAAACCGTTGGTTTACATTTTACCTTGTTTTCTATTATATTAAGTGATCCCGAATTAAATTTTGAATAGGGATCAATGAAATAAAAGATGTGATCTTATCCATCGCAATTTATCTAGAGGAAGATTTTTTCAAAGCCGGAACAGGGTACTTCAAAATATTTTTGCTGTAAACTATAATTTAGGTGATTTTTCTTAGGAATGTAGATATTGTAAGACATTAAAATATGTATACATAAATAGTTACGGTGGGGTGTCATAAACCCATATATGTATCATAAAGGTATATTTTAAAAATATGGCTTTATTACCGATTCAAATTGGTCATAAAGCCATATGTGGTTATGTCTCATTCGATTAAAAATACTTTAAAATAAAAACTATTAAACTCTAGAATCCAACTCTAAAATCCCTCCTAATTCAGAATCTTGCATATACATATATGTAAATACTCTGAAAAAAGTAAAATATTCTGATTTTGTAACCGAATCAAAAATCCCTCCTAATTCGCAATTATACATAAAATAAGTAAATATTCAGGAAAAGGGAAAATTCCCTGATATTTTAACCAACTTTAAAAACCCTTTAAGTCAAAATCTCGCATATACATATATATATAAATATTTTGGCAAAAGGGGAAATACTCTGATTTTGTAAACAACTATAAAAACCCTCCTTAATATCACATAAATTATTCAATATTTTCAAAAGGTTTCAGACAATTTCAGCCTAATTGGGGCCTTTTTTCGAGCCACTCTTCACCCATCCCTCAACCATTCATTTTCCAACTCCCTTCGCGTCTGTTGAAGGAATGGGACCTGCTACTTCTAACGAACAGGGGCTCGCGGGTGCAGGGGCAGCAGTCCTCATTCCTTTTTTTTTTTTTGTTTTTCATAAAAATGTCTAAATTTTCACAAAATTTATTATTATTTTTCACAATTTAATATTATTATTATTAATTTTCACAATTTAATATTTTTCGTATGAAAAACTGAAACCTCTTTTTTTTACCCCCATGATTTCAAATTCTTTGTTCTGTATGAGATATAAAAATTATTGCAAAATAAAGTTTGGTTGGGAAGAAATTTTACAGTCGGTTACGAAACCGGGGTTCCCCCTTTTTGTAGAATCTTTACATATATATATTCTGGAAAAAGCGGATATCCTGATTTTGTAACCAACTCTAACATCTTTTCTAAGTATTTTTCGAATGGCCTTAAGTCACTTCACCAGTACATTCGCCACTTCTTCCAAGAATAATTTGAATGTACTTATTATTTTTCTAAAAATGTTATGTACACGATATGTTACTTAAGTAATTTTTTTCTCTTAGTTCTAAGTTTACATATTGTATAATATAAATAAATTATTTTTGTAAGTTAATGAATTTTTATATTATATTTAGAAAAAAAATGAATAAATAATAAAAAAAAAAAATGGTAAAATACATACATATGTATGTTAAATGTCCGTTTCAAATAATAATTTTCCTAATGATTTAATTTTCCAAATGATTTCCTAGTATGTACAGACTTGATAAAAAAATTATCAAATTGAATCTTAAAATTTCGAAAATATTTTAAAAAATATTTTTTGTGTTGCGGTTAGTTATAAAATTAAAAAAAAATTCTTTGCTGGTACCTATTAACTAAAATTTCTTTACTGTTATGTATTTACTTGTTGAATGTAAAAATTAAATTTTATATTAGAAAACTTAAAGTTTTTATTTTTTTTTTATTTATTTATTTGTCTATTTTAGGAAATTGATAATATTAAAAAAAACTCTATATAGCAATAAATTATCTTAAATTAAAATTAAAAAAAATGATATAACTCTGATTAAAATTATTTTTTAAATTAATAATAAATGATTTAAATTATTTTCTAATTGTATTGTAGATGATCTATTCAACGTTATGTGATTATTATTTTTATCTAAAAAAGTTTCATTTCTTTGGTTTTGTTGATGTTGTTCTGTTAATAAACTACGCTTTCTTCTACCTAATACCATAGGCATTAACATTGCAACAGTAGCTGGTACCATACCAGCTCCTACAGCAGCTAATACAGCTGATTGATCAGTTTCTGCATTACGAATTGGAACTGGTATTAATTTTAATTGTTTAATTTTTCTTTTTGTAATTTTTTTTTTATCTAAATCAATTGCAATGGCTTCAGGTGTTTCAGACGAAGATTTATCAACTTCTAAAAGTCCATTATGTGATAAACCAACAGTTTTGTTATTATCTGAAGGTAAAACATACAATTTTACTGATTTATGTGTACGGAAATTTGTTAAAGGGGGTGTTTTATTCCGTTCAATAATATTTAAAGTTGGTTGAGATGATGTTGAGTTTTTTTGATGATTATTATTATGCTTATAACGTGGTGGTTTTAATAATGATGATGTTAAAGGTTTTTCAAAACCTTTTTTTGTTGTTAAAAGAACCCATTCACCATTTTCATCTGGAAGATTTGATGTATGAAGATGATCTTTAAATGAATTACGATTTTGTGTGTCAGCATAAGAAGTATAAGGAGAATTATCACTGGTACTGCTATAATAGTAATGTGGTTTAATACGTTTAATATTATATGGTGATGTTACTGAATAATATTGTGAACTGGCTGCAGTATCAAAATCTTCATCATATTTGTTTTTATATGTATTAGATGAAAATGGATTACCTAGTTTATTATTTTGATTATTATTGTTATTGTAGTCGTTGTTGTTGTTATTATTATAATTAATACTATCAAAATGAGGCCTATGACCATAATCATAATAACGATCATAACTTGATGAAACTTCAATTTCTGGACGTTCTTGATGAGCTGAATTTTGATAATAATTTTGATTTAATTGCCATTTATTTGGCAAAGGATAACGATCATTATTATTATGATATTTATCATGTGATCCCACTAAATTATTATTAAAATTTAAATAATCACGATTAAAATTTGTTTCTTCTGAAGATGATTCTGATCCTATAGTCCATTTTCTTTTAATAGGTGATGATGATAATGATGACATTCGATCATATGGATCTCGATGTATATAATTATTATTATAATAATTATTTGAAACTGAATTGGTATTACTGCTAGTGGTTGAAAGAACCTTTTTATTCGGTTTCCATTTTAATACTTGAGATTTTGACCAATAAATTGGTTGCAAACTAATCCATTTTTTATCATTATTACCGTCACTATTACTATCAATTGCTGGTAATGACGAATATTTATTAGATTCAATTGAAGGAGAAGAAGACTGATAGTGATGATTATCATTATATGATTGAATTGATTGTGTTGGACTATGATTATTTGTTAATTGCGTTTCTTCTGACTGTATTGGATATAACGGATGTGGTATGTTATATTTATTATTATTGTTGTTGTTCAAATCGAAATAACTATTAGAATTATCGGTTTCAATTTGATCAAAATATTGTTGTCCTGATGTATAACGACCTATACCACGATGTGTTAATTTTGTATTAGGTGCTATACTTTCTAAAAATTTATTTGATGGCGATGATGGTAAATTTGAATTTACTTTAATATGATATTCTGAAAGAAATTTTTCTAGTAAACTTGGAGTTGAATGAACATCTTCAATATTTTCAAAATCTAAAAATAGAAAGAATATAAAAGTTAAATGTTTTTTGTTTTTAAAGTTGAGATAAGCTCCTTTATATTTTAAATAAAGAAATAAATAGCAGGTAATGTGATCAGAGTAAAACACTTTAATTGATTAGAATGTAACCAAAAATAAGATTTGTTTAGCCACCGCATAACAACATAGGGCAGATATAACGTGCTTCTCATTAAAAACATTACTATCAATTGTTGGTAATGACGAATATTTATTAGATTCAATTAAAGGAGAAGAAGACTGATAGTGATGATTATCATTATACGATTGAAATTATATGAAGATAATTGGTTTACAATTGAAGAAGTGAAAGTTGAAGGTATAATTATTGTTTAAAACTAAATTAAAATAAGTACATAATTAAAATAGAATATAAAATGATAACAATCATAAAACTTAAATTAAAAATTTTGGAACTCAATAATTATTTGAAAAATTAAATTTTAAATGTTTTTGAGTTTTAATTATTTTTGTTTTTATAATGTTATTTTAACTATATTTGAGTTTGGTATTTATCGTTTTTATATTTCAATTTAGTAATTGTAAGCTTCTAAATACTTTAACACCAAAAGAATACACAAGATTCAAATAAAGGGTCCAAAAGTAATACAGATAGAATTAATTAATTTAATTATTAATTAATAGAATTTAATTAAGATTTGAATAATTTTAAATTTACTTTTATTTTAATTTTAGTACTTTTGTCGATTTAAAATAAATTACTGATTTTTTTGATTCGTGCTCGGGGCACTTTCAGTTCAGATTCAGTTCAAAAAAAAATTCTTTGTTTCGATTTTTGCAACCAAGCAAGCCAAACTGATCCGATATATCTTCCTCATTACGAAGCTAAACTTCTTCAATAAATCTAAACACCACTCCAGTCAGTCCGTCTAGTATGATATCCGGCTGATATCATATTTGTTAGGCAAGTTACTAACAACGACATCACATTTCCAGCTATTCGTGAATAAATGAGCAATAGAGAAAATCGGAATAATTTGAGATTGTTGGAACTTCTTAATGTGCCACACCATTCTACACAATATGAAAAAATCTAGTCAATTTCGGATACTTTGAAAGAAACTAGCTTAAAGTTGGAGCTCCTTGATAATAACGTTCACAAAATAACACACAGAGAGCCACAATTTATGCGAGCATGATTCGCTCTCGTAGTCTGCGATCTGCAATTTCACATTGCAATTTAACTTGCATGTTTGCAATGCAATGCAAAATTCTATTTGGTGTAGTTATTAGATTAGTTAGAGTATTATTTTAAAATGACTAACATTAATAATTATAAATGAATGTATTGAGACAAATTTTCAAAATAAAAAAAAAAAATTTTAAAAAAGAATCAAAGAAATTTAAATTGTTAATTTGATTTACAATTTATCCTAACCTTGTTGTAATGTTGAATTAAAATTATTTAATTTTTCATCAGCTGGTGTTAATTTATATTTTGAATTATTGTGTTCTTTTTGATATTTATCTGATGAATTTTGTATTGCTTCAATAATAGTAATTGAATTTGAACCAGGTATATTTAGTTTATAACTTTTATAACTTTGATTTTTAGCATTATTTGTTAATAATCCATTTGATAAATTAATTAAATTTAATTCATCAACACAATTTACTATTGATGTTCTTATTATTAAAATTATAAAATTAATTAAAAATAATTTTAAAATCACTGAATGAATTGAAATCATAATTTCATTTTATTTTCAACTTTAAAAAAAAAACAATGTCCTTTATTTTTTAATTTTTATTAAAATTTTACGATTAAAAATATACAAAAATTAATTATTTAAAATTCCGAAAAATAATAAATTTATATAATTCTTAATTAAATTTTTAAACAAAGCCGACTTTATCTAGTCTACAACTAAAATAAAACTGATCTTCTTCAACTAAAATTAACGATTAATATATAAAAAAAAAAAATTTCTTTTATTTTTGATGTCATTCTAAGCAGCAAAAAACAAACGAAGAAAAAAATTAAAATTAGTTTTTCTTATACTTTTACTTTATAAATTTTCTTTTTTCTTTTGTTTTTCTTTGTATTTTATTGTGGCTTAATTTGATTGTGAATTGTTAACTTTTTTTTTCTAAATCTATTAGTTTATATCTATCAGCATATAAGATATTTTATCCATCAGATAATTTTTCATTTATTCGATGATAAAATTTTGATGAAGCGAGAATAATTATTGTTATAGAAAATTTTTTATAATTTGTTTATTAAAGATTTTTTTTTATATATATGAAAGAGTTTTAGTCTATAAAAGAGTTGTACCTGTACAATAAACGTTCATTCTCAGGATAACGATTTAGAATTTAGGTATATATGTAGTATATGATCATATCAAAGTAAGAAGCATATCTAATATATATACATATGTAGACCAAAGTACGATCTGAGTTTTTTTTCTTTTTTTTATTATTAACATAAACTATTGTATAATAATACTATTTACATATGTGAATTATAAAATTTTTTCCTTTAAGAACTTAGCCTTAGCTGTCTGGTCCAATTATTTTCATATAACATTTTGACAGTTACTTAATAAACTATTTTATTGCAATTTCATACTAGAAACTTTACTCATTATTTGAAGCACATATAACCTCTTTAATTTTTTTTTGTAAATATACCTAAATTTGTTATAGCTTTCAATTCATCTGGAAGTTCATTTTATGACTATAATAAGCTATTATAAATAGGATTGTTTTGCATGCTTTTTAAAGTTTTTTTGTGCAAAACATCTAGTTGATTGAATATGTACTCCAAATTGTTTTTAACACTTTGGCAGACAGCCGTTTTTAGTGAGAAGCGCTCAGATTGGCACATATCATAACTCTGGTAATAGTAAAGATAATTCAGTTTTTGTAGAAGTTTTATGTATTATATGATTATAAAAATTAATTACAATATTTAATTATTTTTTTTTAAATTTACTGCTAAAGCAGTGGTGTCCCTTTGCTACTAAAATGATTTGCCTTGGGACACACCACACTGTTTTAGCAGTGGTACTGCAAAAGCAGCGGTTGACCAAATAAAACAAAGAATTATGTTGATAAAGCCACCACTAATTAAAATAATGCAAATAAACCCAATTTTGACTTTTATTCATTTGTTTCAACAAAATAAAAGTTTTAAAAAGAAAAATGAAGATTCATTATCAAATTATAAAAGATAAAGGAACATTCATAAAAAATATAACAATATAAAACTTAAAAAAAAAAACATTAATAAAGTATTATAAAAACTAAAATAATTCAACATAATAATATAATATTCTTTTATAACTTTTAATAATTGTATGAGTTAACTTTTATGCCAGCTTTCAAAACATTCCAAACATAGAGTGGGATTTTCAGGACATTCTTTGCGGTTTGTTTTCTCTTTTTTAATTTTGTGCAAGATCGACAATCCAAAAAATAAGACTTCCTTTTCCATCCTGATGGTAATAAAATTTTTTGGAAAAAATGTTGGAATGATAATGATGGAGAAGTTGTTTTGATTGTAAATGTTGAGGGTTTTTGAAATATTGGAATGTTAGTACGTCTATTTGCCGGAATTACTAATTGGCCTCCAATTTTCTGAATATTTAAAAGGTTTAATTCTTTGAAATTATATCTTTTGGATTATATTTTCGATTAGAACGAAGAGTTCCACAAGTATGAGTCTTATGTGTTAACATTGTCTTGAATAATGTAACACTATTGTAATAATTATCCATAAAAAGTGTGTCATTTTCCTAGGAATGGCTCCATTAATCTTACAACAAGCGCATCAATCTTTGAGCCAGTAGGATTTAAATTTTCCTTACCACCATATATTTCTAAGTTCAATATATAACCATTTGGATCACACAACTCATAAAATTTAATACCATATTTTGATCTTTTATTTTTTATATATTGTTTAAAATGTAATTTTCCACGAAAAAGCAAATGTGATTCATCCAGTGAAAGTTTTTTTTTTGGCTTATGCGCAACCTGAGAATTATTGGTAAAAAGCTTCAGAAAAGAGCTTATTTTTTTTAAATGTGTCTCGCCTATTTCAGAGTTAACATTTAAACATCTTAAAATTTGTTCGAATCGACGTCCTGACATACTGCATGAAAAAACTCGAATTTTCGGGAATTTAATTTGCCCTTGTAATAAGCAAAGGCCAACAAATAATTGTAACTCTATACTATCGACTGGTTCAAATGATTTAAATCGAGAAAATCTGGTTAACCAGTACATATACTGGTTATGTACATAGTCTTTCGCCATATGTATTTGTCGAATCAATTAAAAGTTTCAATATTTCATCGTTAAAAAAAAATTAGATACTTCTTTTTCTGTATTTGTATCAATTTGACAACCTGCTGAACCTTCATCGAAATTAAAATTTGGTATATCCGAATGGGTTGTGGTCCATTGTTCCTCTTGTTGTGTTATATTTTGTTGTAAATCTGGTGGTACGCTTTGAGCATTGTTATCGCAATTATAATTTGTTTCTTCAGCACTGCTGTAGCTACGAATGTACATTGGATCAGCTACAGAATTGTCTGATGAAAAATCAAGGTCCTCTATAGATTTGTTTTTTTCATCGCTTGTTGCAATACTACTGTTAGATTCATTCAGTAAATCTAATATTCTTTTTTCATCACTCATCTTTATTCTATAATTTAACAATTACAAAAAAAAAATAATTGGGCCTCGGTGGCCTAGTGGGTAAGAGCGTAAGATACGCTGTAAACACCGAGGAAGTGTGGGTTCGAATCCCACACACGTCGTAAGAGTTATTCCCCCTTACGACATTTACAGCCACGCCTGTAAAGGAAAGACTGTGTAATTTCCTATTCACATTTATGTGACAAAAAAAAAAAAAAAAAAATTTTGTATAAAATTTATCAAAAGTTTGGTCATACCTTTATTTAAAATTTATTAGAATTCAATTTAAAAACATGTGCATGTGATACGACACTTCTTTTTTACATGTATTTCAATCCAAAATAGCACTGCATTAGCAGTTGTGGCATGTGTAGGATTGGAAACATATACAAACATAATATAAATTTGTTTACTCATTTTTTTAATATAAAAAAAAAAAACAATATAATCAGAGTATTTAAAAACATTTATTAAAAATAAAGAAGCAAAATACAAAAAAAAATCGCTCTCGAAAATCAAATATAGAGAAAAAGAGAATGAAACAAAATGGTACTGCAATAGCAGTAGTGTCCCACTGTAAAGTTTTGTATTCACTGCAATTGCAGTAGGTGTCCGCGAAAGTGTTAAGTATATTAAATTTGATAGGATATATGAGGAGTAAATCACATATAATACATTATCTGTAAAAAATTTTCTTAGGCGACGTAAAATAAATATGTATGACGATATTTTTTTTAGAGAGACTATCTATGTGACAAGACCAATTTTGTTTATTAACTAATATTAACCCTAGGTAATTAAAAGTTTTAACGGTTTCGATTCTTTTGTTGTTATACAAATAATGACAATACTTGGGGCCTCGGTGGCCTAGTGGGTAAGAGCGTATACAATACGCTATAAACACCGAGGGAGTGTGGGTTCGAATTCCACACACGTCGTAAGAGTTATTCCCCCTTACGACATTTACAGCCACGCTTGAACAGGAAAGGCTGTGTAATTTCTTGCCCACATTTATGTGGCAGAGAAATGCATTAAAAAAAAAAAAAATAATGACTATACTCAATGTTTTTATTTCCGAAAATTAATATTTTAGTTTTTTTGAAGTTTAGTAGAAGACGATGATGTTCTAACCATTCATAAATTATTTTAAGATCATGGTTCACCGAATTTTTTAGTTCTACTTCATTATCAGCCGCATATTTCACCACTGCATCATCTGCATACAATTGTATGGACCCTATTAGCCTAAGTCTTGCCTATTAGTCATGCCATCGATATAGATCTTCTGGTATGGCCCAAGAATTGATCCTTGTGGTACCGCTTTGCTAATAGTTTTTAAATTACTTGAGCAATTACCAATTTTGACTTTTTGTTGTCGATTGCTTAAATAAGATTTAAAAAAATGTATTTCATTTCTATTGAAATTTAGTTTGTAGAGTAACAGTTTGTAGAGTAGTATTTCGTGATTTACGCAGTCGACGGCCTTTTGCAGATCAAGAAAGAGACATATTTTCCCATCAATGTTAAATTAATGAAGTCGGTTAAACTTAGGCACGAGGCTATTGTATTTGCTTACTTTTCGAAACCATATTGTTCCGGATGCAAAATCAAGTTGTTTGACATAAAAATATTTAATTTATTCTTATTACCGTTTCAAATATTTTGGACGATGAACTTAAAACAGATATTGGACGATAATTAGGTGGATTCGTTGTATTTCCATTTTTGAAAATGGGTGTAATAATAGCTGTTTTTAGACATTGTGGAAAAGTATGGGTTTGAAAAGAAATGTTTATAAACTTAGCGAATATTGGTGCCAGTTCATCTTTGTACTTTTTTATGAATTTTGTTGAAATGGTGTCATAACCCGTTCCAGCAGCTGAATTATTAAATTTCAATCTGAAAATTTGGATATAGTACTACTATCACTATATTAGATACAGTGTAAATTAGAATATAAAAGAATATTATAATGTTTAGTGATAGAAATTTAGAAATTTGTAGAACAGTCAAAATGAAAATAAATAAAAAGTATAATATCTTCTATACAAAAGCGAATGTTTGTCTGTTTCTTTGTGTTTTATCGACTCCTAAACTGCTAAGTCGATCATCATGAAAATTTGTATATAAAGGTTTTTGCGTGCGGTTAGTGTTTCTATGTTAACCATTTTGATCTAACGGGACGCTAAGTTAACGCTGTTGTGCAAATATTTAAACTTTTTCGCTCAAAAATAAAAACGGTTTGGTTGTTTGACTTCAAATGTTGTATACGTGTTGCTCTTTGACATTGAAGTTGACCCTATTAATAGATTTGGAATTTCTTAACCCAGTTCTTTAATTAAAAACATTTATTGAGGGATACAGCAACGCGCACCCGCTATTAGCTAAAAGTTTATAAAAATTAAGATACTTTTCACAGGATAGCCTTTAAAAGGCTGAAAATTATGAAAATTTAAAATTAAAGAATATAATCTATGAGCAATATATACTAAGTAATGTCAATTAAATACAATTTATGAAATAACCAACATAAGCTAATTAAGTATAACTAATTTTATTCTATATTACAAACATATATACGAACATTTATAATAAATAATTTCAGTAAATCTGCAGTGTAGGTGCAAGATTTCAGAACCCTAGCTTCATTAAGTTCCAAAAGGTGTAAGAAGCCTGAACCAGCTGCTCCAGACCAACCCAATTTTGCCATTTGAAGTTGTTGCCATAAAACTTGATCATCATTTGTAAGATTTCAGGCGCGTAGCTGCAACTTCCAAGAGGGGCAAGAAGCCTGAACCGGCTGCTCTAGACCAACCAAATTTTACAAAAATTGTTGGCATGAAACTCGACCCCCCTTCACTAAATATCAGATTCCTATATTCAATAGATACTAAGTTATTTTCATTTCAAAAGAGAAGTTATGTGGCAGCTACCCGAACCTGTTGCACCAGCACAACCATTTTACAGATGTTGTTTGCCTGCAACTCGACACCATTTTGAAAAATTTCAGATACCTAGCTTCAATAGATACTGCATACTTCAATAGATACTGATACTGTTTTTTGTATATAAAGAAAGAAGTTGTATGGCAGCTACTCGAACCCGGCAGCTGAAATTGCTGGATTTAAATAGCAAAACTAACAATTTTGCAAAAGTGACGTAAAAAAATGTCAGCCTTCTAGCTCCTTTATTCTTTAAGTTATTGTGCGGACGGACGAAAGTACATGGCTTAATCGACTCAGAATTCGATTTTGAGCCGATCCATACCTTTGACACTCTATCTAGTTCGACTCCTTTAAGGTGTCACAAACGTAATGGCAAATTTATTACACCTTTGAACACAGTTAATACGGGTATAAAAAAATTCAAAGATAATAAAAAACTCATGAAAAAGAAATTAAAAGATGAAAGCAAAAGACATCGTGATAATAAGAAAAAAAAATTATTTAGAAAGAAAATAAAATACTAAAGAAAAACAATAAAATAAAGAAGAAATAATGGTTTAAAATACAAATAAATTGAAATTCATGCTCATCAATTGTTTTTAAAACTGCAGTAAATGCAATTTTTACCAAAACAATGCAAAATAAAAATTACCATTCAATCACAACATGAAAAGTTAAAATATAAATAGAAAGCAATAATTTAAAGAGTTTTTAATGTCATCGGTTTTAGACTAAATAAAATGTAATTTATTTCAAGATCATTAATACAAAAATTATAATGTTTAGAATAAACGGTACGGTACAGTTTTCAACCTCTTAATTTGTTTAAAAATAACAAACAAAGAAATTATAAATCACAATATCACAAATCATTTACTGTTTACTTTTAATTGTAAATTTTTTAATTCAAAGAATAAATTATTATTATACCCGTATGAACTATGTTCAAGGGTATAATATATTTGCCATTACGTTTGTGATACTTTAAAGGAGTCGAGCTAGATATAGTGTTAAATGTATGGATAGGCTCAGAATCGAATTATGAGTCGATTAAGCCATGTATGTCCGTCCGTCCTTCCGCACGATAACTCAAAGAATAAAGGGACTAGGAGGCTGACATTTTTTGTACGTTACTTTTGCAAAATTGCTAGTTTCGCTATTTAAATTCAGCATTTTCGGCTGACGGGTTCGGGTAGCTACCATACGACTTCTTTCTTTATATGAAAATAACTCAGTATCTATTGAAGCTTGGTGTCTGAAATTTTAGCAAAATGGTGTCGAGTTACAGCCCAATAACATGTGTAAAATTTGGTTGTGTTGATGTGACAGCTGGTTCGGGTAGCTGCCATACAACTTCTTTTTTTAAATGAAAATAACCCAGTGTCTATTAAAACTAGGTATCTGAGATTTAGTGAAGAGGTGTCGAGTTACATGCTAACAACTTCTGTAAAATTTGATTGTACTAGAGCAGTAGGTTCAAGTTTCTTGCACATCTTGGAACTTTATAAAGCTAAGCGTCTGAAATCTTACAAAAGATGATCAAGTTTTAGGGCAATAAGTTCTGTAAAATTCGGTTGTGCTGGTGCAATAGGTTCGGGTAGCTGCCATGCAACTCCAAAATTTACATAAATATATCTTGGTAGTTAAAGTCGGTACTACAACATCTGAAATTTTTTAAAAGATAATCAAGTTTTTTAGAAACAGGATATATTATGTTCATACGGATATCTCAGAGTTGACACAGTCGTGTTTTTTTTTTTTGTGACAGTAAAAACTAAGCGCGAGTACAGTGCTTAACAAAATTATAATAAAAATTTAGTTTTAATACGTGTAAAGATGATGAACTTTTTAAATTATAATTCATTTTTCATCTCTACAAAATATAATTCGTGTTGATGGAATTTTCCGGAAAAGTTTTTGAAAAAATAAATGGGAATTGAAAGAACTTTAGAATTTCAATTTTAAAATTAATAACACTTAAGACGATTTGAATACATAAAAAATATGTCATTACCCATGTTATAGAAGTACGTATATGAAAACAAATATATAAAGCGCATTATATTCTCATTGATAACTTGATATTACCTATTATAAAAAAAATTCTGAAGCAGCGCATATTATATCTACGACAACAAGACAATTAAAAACTCAGTTTATTGCAATGACCTGTACATTCAGATTTATCTCTCCAGAAGAGTTCATTTATTTGGACCAACATACTTACATACAAAATATCGAAAAAGTTCCACTCTTCTACCACTTTGAGAGAAGGTCCACAGACCACAGATAATAGAATACCAATAGACTGAACCCAAGACATCTCGAAAATTTAACGAATCAATATCCGATAAAAAGACAGAAAAAATGTAGAACGTAATGTGTGTCGGCTTGGTTTAATAGCGGTAAGGTATAGTTAAATACTAGATTTAAAGTTAGTAAGTAAGTTTAGGTTAGGTAAAAATTATAGTTGGTTTTTTAAATTTTTCAATTAATATAATATCAATAATACGTATTAATATGTATATGTATATAATTATTTATATTATAAATGAAAAATCAAAAAAGTTTAAAAAAATATCATAGAGTTAAAACAACTTTACCAGATATCAATAATTATAACTAAAATTAAAATATAAAGCAAAGCATAGTCAAAATCGGTTATAACGACATATCGTTTATTACGACCAATTTTAAAAGTGCCGGATTTATGTTAATATAATTTCAAACAAGTTGTTATCGGATATAACGACATCGCTTATAGCGATACATAATGACTTATATTTACCTAAGAAAGGAAAAAATCATCGGTTATAATGCCGAAAAAATTAAAACAAAATAAAAGAATTACATACACGTTTGTTACATTAGAGGTCAGTTATTTTAAAATAAACAACAAGTATAAAATTATACAAGTACAGATACTATGTATAGTATAGTAGTTAGCTTCGAAGAAAAGGCTTATATTGTTTGGCCATTAGAGTCTGATAAATAAAACCATAAACCCATACATATTCATAATAATTTTTTGTTATGTTACGTTTTATATGTATGTTTATGTTAAGTACATATTATTAGGTTGTTTTTTACTTTTTGTTTAAAACTGCTAAATAAAGATTGTTAACCCAAGTAGCATTACTTAAAGCTAATAGCACCAGTTTTCAAAAAGTCCTCTACAACAACTCTACAGTAGTAATTTTTCAACTCTTAGCTTTATAATATAGTAATACTACCTCTACTGGCTTTAAGAAAAATAAGTTGTGCTTTTAAATAGTATTTCTAACCGCTATTTATAGCTCTATAAATTTATATGCTCGATGAGTGATTAAATTGTTACTACTTAAGAGCAATTTCTTCAATAGAGCTATTAACCCTATAGTAGCTTTACTGTAACAAATTTAATCACCATAGAGCTGTTGTAGGGAAGAATTATTTTTATACCCGGACGATAAGTATCGGGTATAATAAAATTACTCCTCCGTTTGTAAAACCTCGAAATAAGCAAGATAGATATACCTTCAAAGGTATGGATCGGATCAGAATCAAATTCTGAGTCGATTAAGCTTTGTTCGTCCGTCCGTCTGTCAGCACGCTAACTCAAAAACTAAAAAAAAAACTAGAGTCTTGCAATTAACACAAAATATTCTGAGATCAATTTGTAGGTTCCCTCTTTTTTTTGTTTGAGATCCGACCAAAATTTCGGAACTATGTATTAACAAATAAATAAATATGTATAGATACTTCTTTTTATTTATAAAAATTTTTTATAAATAAAAAGAAGTATAATACAACCGAAGTATATAACTATCGGATATAACAACCCAATTTATTAGTCCGCTCAATGTCGATATAACCGATATTGACTGTAATTCATTCGATTAATAAAATTTGGTTAACTGATTCGGTATAGTATTACTAAAGGCAAGTTACTGTAGCTGAGCATTTTGATATGTAGATATAAGAAGTTTAAAGAAATGATGTGATAAATCAATATTTCAGATAAAATTAAGTTCATAATTTAATATATAAAATCTTATGTTAAAAATATTTTACCTAATACTGTAATAAATATTTTTTATTTTAGCTAGTGTGCAATTTTGTTCTTAATTTATTGCAATGTGAATTTTATCAATGAATTTTTGTTGAAATTTTTTTTTTTTTAATATAAAGAAAGTAAGTTAGGAAGGTAGAAATCATTTTTATAATTAGATGAGAAAAATAATGTCGGTGATAATTAGATTCTAATTATTAAGAGGTTTAAATAAAATTGAAGAAACAAAAGAAGATAAAGAAAATAGTAATGATGTCGAAAAAGATCATTAAAAAGTAGAACATACTGTTAATAACGTTTTCAACTGATTTTTTTTTCTCTATACACAGTGAACATGCATAGGTATATTTGTTTTTCGTTTTCAAGGTTCTGTTTATTTTAATTATTAGGTATTTATTGTTTGAATGAATATTGAGAATTCTAGATATTATAAATTCAGTTTCTTTAATAATAAGTTTAAAGTAAAAATGGATTAAAAATTAAATTTCAAAATAAAGTTATTATATAGAAAGTGTTGTTTTATTGTGAAAAGAAAATTGTGATATTAAAGGACTTAGAAATTAAAATTTGAAACAGAATGAAAAAGGCAAACCTATCCTATATGGTGGAAAATCATTTGGTGAAGAATGTTTAAAATTATTCTGTTAATTATGTGAATAATCACACATTCTTGAAAAACTTTAATTTTTTTTAATATAACACCTTTAAACATGGTATATTATTTATATTACATTATATACAATTTTTCTAACTTTATTTAACTTAATGTATTGCGTCTTGGAAATTAAACAAAGCAGTATGTAAAATTAAAGATTTTTAATGTCACACAATTCATATAAAGACTTGTAACAATTTTTGTATTAAAATTTGTAATTTTTCATAAAATTTTTTATGTAAAGAAAATCAAAGGATACTTTCTACAATTTTCAGGAAAGACAATTTTAAAGTGTCAAAGTTGATGGTAATTGAAACTAGCGAATTTTCAATTTTTAATCTTTAATAAAACGAGGAAGAGTGCAGTAGAGTAGACTATGTTAACTCTGGGATATCCGTATGAACGTAATATATCCTGTTTCTATATAACTTGATCATCTTTTAAACAATATCAGATGTTTTAGTAACGGCGTTATAACTACTGAGATATATTTATGTAAATTGTGGAGTTGTATGACAACTACCAAAATCTATTGCATCAGCACAACCAAATTTTACAGAAGTTGTTGCCATAAAACTTGATCATAATTTGTAAGATTTCAGATGCGTAGGTTCATTAAGTTCCAAGAGGTGCAAAAAGCCTGAACCGGCTGCTCTAGACCAACCAAAATTTACAAAAGTGTTTAGCATGTAACTCGACACGATTTCGCAAAATTTGAGACACCTAGCTTCAATAGATACTGAGTTATTTTCATATAAAAAAAGAAGTTGTATAGCAGCTACTCCAACCCGGCGGAAAAGAATAGCATGGATTTAAATAGCAAAACTAACAATTTTGCAAAAGTGAAGTAAAAAAATGTTTAGCTTGGCAAACATTTTTGCATGGGTTAATAAACTCAGAATTCGAATCTGAGCCGATTCATACCTTTGACACTATATCTAGCTCGATTCGTTTAAGGTGTCACAAACGTAATGGCAAATTTATTATACCCTTGAACATAGTTCATACGGGTACAAGTATATACGGGAAGTACAAACATTTTTTCTGAGAAATACAAAATTTCAAAAAATTATATAATATTTATATTGAGTATATACTCGTATACTTAAAAAATTTCTATTTTCAGATTCAAAACAACATTAAGCAGAACAAGAGTAACATTTCAAAGTAAATAAATCAATATAAATATTATATACATAATTTAAAAATAGGGACTTTTTCAAAATTAAAGGTGCTGTAAATTTATATTGGAACTTAGGTTTTTGAAGCGTATAGAATCGTATAGAAGTTTTGTAAACAGACAGATGGACAGACCGGCTGATTGAAACTTATAAACGAATTTTTCACAATTTTGAATAATTTACTTAAAAACCAAATTGACAAAATATATGAAACAAACTGATTTTAATTTAGATTTCCGAATAAGAATAAAATTTAATTGAAGAAAAAAAGGAAATGGCTTATTAAAAACTTGTAATAATGTGACATCTGTCTTTATTTAAAGTGACACATAATAAACTCTTAACAATAACTTTCATTTTTATTAATGCACCTATAGACAAAAACAATAAAAAAAAAACAAATAAAATATACAAACTTTTTTGACAACTATAATAAGTGTGTCAAATGTTAGTCATTCATTGAACTTTCAATCACATTAGAAAACGAAAGCATTTTTTTCTTCTATTACAATAGCAATAATAACTAATAACATTAGCATGGATAATTTAACAAGATTTGTCTGGCAAACATTAATAGGGAAAAAAACATCAAATTAAATTTAAACTTTAAATTACAAAAAAAAAAAAAAAACCACAAAAGAAAAAATGAAAAGTAAGAATTATAAGATCCATATACAACACCCCCTTTAATTTGGAGGGATTTTAAAAATATAATATTCTGCAAAAAAAAATAGATAATAGGGTGCTTCAATGAAGTTTTTAAAGTAGATGATACAAAAACTTTTATATTCAAAATTAATACTACATATAGTTTCTTATATCACAAAGTGTATTTATGTTAAATTAAAGTTACTAGCAAAGGATACCCATTGTTTACAATTATATTATATTTAAAAAATAACAGTTCCATTTTCTTTTTAATAAGGTCTCGCAAAAATTTTCAAAAGCTTCAATGTAGATTTGTAGATTTAATAATATATTTATTTTATTTATTAATTTATATTAATATTACAAACCACATAGGATATTGCATTATTACAAAACCATCGGCTACTAAAGCCATTATAAGTCGAATACTATTATTAAATTATACACTAATATTATTTATTTTGTTTATACTATATATTATATATTTACACTATATTTGGCAGCAAGGGGGATTTATTTTTAAATAATAAAACTTGTTATCTGTGCAGGATTTGAACCCTCACTCCCTCGGTTAATAAGCCACGTGCTTGACCACTAGGCCATCGAGGCTCCTTTTAATAATTTTTTAACGGTGATAAAAATTAATACATTTTTCACATACTTTTAGGCTTATATGATAAATTACTAATTTATTTTATCTATTTTGAGTTTTTTTTTGTACAATTTTAGCATTCTTCTACAATTATAACAATTCTAGAATTCTAGAGAAATAAAAAAGTGTGTTTTCTATTCATTTATAGATTAATTTTTTTTGGAGTATATTAATGCTTCTGTACCACAAGTTGGAACACTCAAATAATGAGAGCATATTTGTTAAAATCAGGTTTTTTAAATTTGATTTTTTGAAATCCTGTTTTTTAAAATCTGTTTGTTTGCTTGAAAAAGTTAGCTATCGAATTGATATTAACTTATAATTTCTATATTGAATTATTATTATACATGACCCTGTCTTTTCTTAAAAATTTAAATATACGATTTTATTTGATTTAAAACTAACAATTTTTTTTTCTAATTACTTAAAATTAAAGTAAAAAATGTATTTTTTGTTATTATATCACCATTTTTTTTTTGATGAGTTTATGTTGATTTGAACGTAACGATACCTTACCAAAATCAACAATTTAATCAGATTATCAGTTTTATTTTAGTTTTTTTCCAATTTTTTTTTTAAATTTTAACAAAAGCAATAAAAAACATTTTTTGTTTAATTTCTAATCCAATTTTAATCTTTGTTACGGTTTTGCTTCAATTTAAACTGATTTGTAAAACTAATTATTATGGTTTAGTACCATTAAACGCCCAGAAAGAAATTATTAAGTTAAGTTGAAATTTATTGTAGATTTTGCTTTAATGCGATTTTTTTTGTTATTTTGATTAATTTTAAGGTAATTTTAAAAATGTTTAGCTTTGTTATAATGTTAAATTTGTTGTTGATTTTATGTTTAAAACTTTGATGTAAAATTTAGTTTTTAAACAGTTTTAAGGCAGGAACGGATCATAATATTTTTAAAAAAGGGGAAAATGTCTCATATTTTTCTTTAAAGTTCTGAATTTAGATTTTTCAATATAAGTAAATGCAGTGGTAGCTTAGTGTTATCCTTTACTTGCTACTGTTATCCTATGCAGAGCAAGTAAAGGATACTGAAATAAGATAATTTCTCCTTGACTGCATTGACTGCCTGTCCCTTAACACAGTGGTTTCTGTGTTAGGATTTTTCTTTTATCAAGCATAAGATAAATATGGTTTTTCCTTAGATCGTAAGCGTTTTCAAAAGATTTTGGCGTAAATACTAAGTTGTTAAATTAATTTGGATGCCACTTACTTAAAAAGGTACATTATTTATATCCAGCATTTAATTATAGGTATAACAATAATTGCTTTACATATATCTGCACAATATGTATGTAATTTTCCTAATTTGCCTTTAGTCAGTTGTGTAGATAACGTTATAACAGACTGCAATACTTCTTTAAATGATTTATTTGTGATGGTGATTGGAGACACAAACAAAATAATAATTTAATGACAGATACAAACTAATTATAAAATGGATATTATAAAGTTTTTGCAGGAATAAAATTAAACAAAAAAAACTCCATAATATTGTGTAGTAAAATTTAATAAAAACATTTTGATTATAAATAAAGGAGGAAAAAAACTAGAATTCCTTTCAATTCTGTTATTTTTTACGGTTTTCCTACAAAATCCCAATTCTCAAAATCCAAAAGCCACAAAATCCAAATACTTTTTATTTTCAGAAATTCATAAAATTCAAAAACCACATAATCCAAAAATCACATAAGCCAAATACCACATAATCCAAATACTAGTAATCAAAACACCTCATATTCCAAACATGACAAAATTAGTGAGACGTAGACATAGATCCAAATGTGAGACTAGCTTTTGGAGGCGAAAGCCTGCACTAATGAGGCTTTTTCCAGAATATATATGTATACCTGTATGTGAGATTTTGAATTAGGAGGGATTTTATAGTTGGATTCAAAATCAGGGTTATACGCATTTTCCAGAATACTTATATATATGTAAGCGTATGGGGGATTCTGAATTAGGAGGGATTTTAAAGTTGAATTCAAAATCAGAATTATATGCTTTTTCCAGAATATTTATATATATATATATATATATATGAGATTTTCAATTAGGAGAAATAGTTGGTTTCAAAATCACGGTTTAATAATGTTTTTGGCGAGATTTGGGCGCGGAAATCTCCACTATTTTAAATATCTTGTTGTTGTAATATATATTATGTAAAATAAATATTATTTAGTTTTATTTATTTAATTAAGATTCAATATGCAATGTGGAGTAATGTAGAAAAAACGCAGCTATAAAAAACAGCCGGAAATTGTGATTTGGATTTTGTCATGTTTGGATTTTATGGCGTTTGGTTTTGTGGTATTTGGATTTAGTTTTTTGGATTTTAAGTTTTTGGATTTTGTGAATTGGGATTTTTTAGGGGAACAATTTTTTACAAGTTACGGGGTGAGTTAAAATTTAAACTGTAAAATTTATCGTTTTACATGACTTGTTCTTTTGAAAATGGAAAGTAATTCGACAAAGTTTATACAAATTTACCATTTTAAATTCTTTTCTTACTCTTTTTAGTCCCCTATGCCTTTATAGTAGTATGAGATCGGTTTTTCTTGTATACAAATATCTGTGTTTATTATCGTTTGATTTTATGTTATCCTTTTGTTTGTCATTTTCTATTTATATTTATTCTATTCTATTTATTGAAAGAAGTGTACCTATTTGAAATTTTTTTGAAATTTCTACTGTTTGGTATTTCTATATTCATATAATATTTTACCCTATCCATACTTAATAATATCTTTTCCACTTATGATTTATTTAAAGAATTTCTTCTTCTTAAAAACTTGTCTTGTATGTATACAATAAAAAAAAAAATTGAAATTGAAATTAAAATTAAAGCAAAATTTAAACAAAAAATGAAATTGTTACTTTCAATTTTCATTTTATTTTAACTTGTTACTGTTAACTGTTGTGGTGCGTTTTTGCACTTGTGTTTAGGTTAAGCTCTGTTCGTTGAACTTTTGTTCATTTTTAAATGAATTACATTTATATTTGGTTTTTGTTTTTCATTTTTATTCAAATTAAATTTACCGACTTTAAAGAAAAAAAAACTTTTTTTTTTGAATTTAATACGGATTTTTTTTTTACCAATAAATAATGAGGAAATCACAATGTATGCAAAGTGTGAAAAATCAAAAAGAAAACCATAGATTATTAATGACTTTTTGAACATTTCTTAATTTTGGTGGTGGATTGATTTTTAATTAAAATAAAAAAAGTTCAAATTTTTGTACTAAGTAAATGTCGGTTTATAAAACATTTATTTTTTTGGAAGTTTGGAATAATAAGATTTTTTTATGGAATAAAAAATTATTAGACATAAAAAGGTTTAAAGAAAAAGTAATGTACGCCTGATAATAGGTTACAGAATTTAATCAGAATTAAAATAAAGATAGTATATAGAATCAAAGGTTTTTAAAGTACGCTTTCTTTTATATATTAGCTTTAATTTATATGTCTAACCTACAACAAATTAGCATGGTATTCAAGTTACAGCTGTCTAACAATAGTGAATTTTTAATTTTTGACGCTTAAAAGCTTTTTAACAGCGGGAAGTACAACATTTTTTTGGGGTTGGTCATAAAATCTCTAAGCCAAAATCCCCGAGACAAAATCCCCAAAAATAAAAGCACCAAAAAGAATAATATTTTTTATGCATATTGTTGACATATTTTGAATATATTATGAACTTTAATTATGTTTTGATATTGACATCAGTGTATTAAGGTTTTTTTGGTTGGATCAACACAAATTTTTTAAACAATTCTAAAATTCCTCCTAACTCACAATATTAGATATGCATTATATAATAAATATTCTGGAAAAAGGGAATATCCTGATTTTGTGTCCAACTCTAAAGTCTCTCCTAATTCAGAATCCCGCATATACATATATATAAATATTTTGGAAAAAGCGCATAATTATGATTTTAAATTTAACTCTAAAATCCCTCCATTATTTCACAATCTCGGATATACATAAATATGAATATTCTGTAAAAGCCCCACAACTCTGATTTTGAATTCACTTCTAAAATCCCTATTAATTCAGAACACCACGTATAAATATTCTTTGAAAAGGGAATACCCTAATTTTGAATCCAGCTCTAAAAATCCTCCTAATAAACATTCTCACATATCCATATATATAAATATTGTGAAACAAATATATAATGCTGCTTTTGAATCTAACATTAAAATCCCTCCCAATTCCTTTTTTGTACATATTACATATTTATATATTTCGACAAATAGGACAATTTGTTGATTATACAATTTTTAAATGCAATTGGGATTTTGTCGCCGGAGATTTTATTTTTTGAGGATTTTGAACTTATCTTTTTCTGCTATATCATATCTTATGCTAATTCTCAAAAATACTCTTCTGCTTAAATTTTATTGTTTTGCCTAAAAGTATTCTTTGCAAAATGTCGCTTTCCAATTTACATATTAAACTGCAAAAGATTACATAATTTTTATATTGATTTATTTAATCTTAATAAATCGGAGTATTACAAGAACCATATATTAAACAAGTAAAATACAGTATCGTGGCATCACTTTGTGCTATATATGTATATCCCATTCTTAAGGATTGGTCTTAAGTGTAATCGTTTTAAGAAACCTATCGCAAGAAATACAGATATATTTTTGAATATTTATGTAGAGTAACAAGAGTACTATAAGTACTTAGTGCTATATAAGTACGGTGTCATCATTTTTGAAAAGAATTTATTTTTAAAGAACCGGTACGTTTGCATAAATTGAAATCTTAATTTAAAGGATTTTCTAATTTATAAAAAATCTTTACAGAGGACATGCAAATTATTTTGCTTTTTACTAATAAATTCTTAAAAGATTATTAATTTATGCAATTATTAAAGTTTATATAAATGCAATATGTTTGATATAAAAAATGCGACTATTATAGACAATATTTGTGTTTTTTTAATTATTTAAAATAAAAATAAAACCAAGAAAGCATTTAAGAAATATTAAAATTATAACGACAATAATAATATACTAAACAATTTATTTATCTTAACAAAAAGACAAAAAATAAAACAAAAGCCAAATCAAATTAATTAATAAAAAAGAAAATTTGAGAAATTTTTATTATAAACTTAATTGTTTTAATTAATTTTATTTTCCATTTATAATTATTATTTAATTAAAAATTAATTATAAATCTTAAAGAAATATTAATTAATTTTTATTGGAAGTTATTTTAATTATTTATTTGTTTAAAAAGTAGTATACGTTACAGTCAAATTAAATCTAACAAAAAAAAAATGAATTATTTTATACAGAAAAAAAAATGCCACCAAAACAATTAAAATAACTGAGCGATCAATAAATTTATACGTTTTGTTTAAAAATTTTAAGTCATTATCTCTTTTATTTCTAATTGAAGTATATGAACTCACATATGCTAATGAATGCTTAAAATTTTGAAACTATATGGCAACATATCCCGTAATCTGAGCCATCTATAAAGGGAGCCAAAGGGAATTTATAAGGAATCTAATAAAGCTCTGCAATGTTTTAAATGATCTCTGACTAAACATGCAGATAAAAAGATTTTTCAACTTAATTAAGCCCTGCTATTATTAAGATTGTACTTTACGGGAACAACTACTATCGTCTTACTTTTTTTGGAACAAGTTCTTTAGAGAACATTATGATTTGACAGAAAAAGCTTTAAAAAACTTCATAATACACATTATGGGACAACCTTGTTTAAAAATTGAAATCATTTCAAAAAATAATCTTTTTTACCTAATTATTTATTTAGCTTTATCCTTTAAAAAAAACTACCCCAATCACTAATCATTAATGACAAATAAGAAGTCTAAAGTGGATAAGGGCAGAAATTTGAATAGATTTATCATTTTCATTATATAATAAAAAGAGCCCATTCATTAAATTCCATTAGCATTAATTTGACATTTATTTTCAAATCACCATAATATATACATATGTCATATTTATTTAATATGTATGTGAAGCATTATTTTGGTAAAATCAAAATTAAACAATGACAGTACATAGCTAAATTACGTGCAATGTTAATTATCAATTTTATTTTTTATATTTTTATGATACTGTTGTAAACAATTACAAAAAATAAAAAAAAAAATAAAAAAAAATAAAAAAAAATTAAAAAAGATTTTCTAGATCTCTCTTGTAATAACTATCACCATAATATAATCATCCAGACGGTTCAACATGACATATGATTATCGTAAAAAATAAACAGACAAATAAATATATAATATACATAAATAAAAAAAAAAAAAATAAATAAATAAAATTTTTAATTTCTTTTTTTTTTTATTTTTAATTCATCTTCTTTTATATTATGACATGCCAAATAGATTTTTAAGTGAAAGTAAAAATAAAAAATTAAAATTTTCATAAAATAAAACTAAAAATACAAAAAAATTAAAATGAAAATGTAATTTGTAATTACATGGAACAAAAAACAGCCCCAATTTCCCATCTTTTTTTTTTTTTATACCTTATATTTATTTAACTAAAAATATTTTTTTTATAATGACAAAAAACTTAAATTGATTTCTAAAATATTTTTAAATACCATCAATTTATCGGTTGGTCAAATTTAGAATTATTTTTTATATCGAATTATTAAAATAATAGGGTATAGAAAATATTTTAGAGAGAAGTTTTTCATTTTGTTTTAGTTTTAGGTGAAATATTTTTAAAAATAATATTTAGAAATGATCAAATATTTTTATTTATAATCATATAAGTTCGATAAAAAAATCGTTCAAATGAAAAATTCCGTTCCGCATTCCATAAAATTGGTATATTGAAGTCCATTCTGTTACAAACACTTTTTGCAGATGTTAAAGTCATATGTTTTATAAAATATTTATTGTATCTATAGTATTTTTTGGTAGATATTTTTTTTGTGTTTGTTTATTATAAAGAAATAATTCAAAAGTAAAATACGTTTAAAATAATTTTTGCAAACCGATGATAAATTTTGTAGCTGCTTTAGAATAATTGGAAAATGAAAAAGCGGAAGTTTCAAAGGATTTACGTTTGGAAAGAAAATTACTCAAAATATTATATTTTTTCGCTGAACAATCCACCTATTTAAAATTTATAACTTAAAAAAAAAAAACTTATAAAAACAAAAATTATCTTTACTTTTTTTTCTTTTAAAAAATAAAAATATTTTGCACTAAATAACAGTTTCCTTCTTAACTGTTTACTTTTGAATAACTGATTGTGTTGAAAGGAATTTTATTCATTTTTCATTTTGACGGACCACAGCATACACAGATAAAAAAATATTCAAAATAAAACAAAACGTTTTGCAGCCGTAAATAAAATTTTGATTTCAGTATAGCATCCGTGAAATTAAATGTTCATACAAACATTTCGAAGGACAACATTTCAGCATAACCATATTAAATATCGAAAATTTGATATTCCGAATTTGTATTTCATATTAATAAAATCTTATTTTTATTAAAAAAAATCCTTCGAAAGTTATTGAACATTTTTAATCTGTTTAAAGATCTAATTATAAAAAAAGTATTAAATTTGAAATGCCATAAACTTTAATTTTAAAAATACATTTTCGATTAAAATTCATATATAAAATCTGGAAAAGTGCATATGGAATATTTCTAATTAGTTGAAGAGACTAATATTTATAGAATCGTGACATTACCGACCTGTAAACATTTTAATTTATTATGCCCCTAATTGTGTAAAGGGTTTTTTTTTTAGATCATATAGGTTTATAATATTTAAAAATACCTTTTTCTTTTACCTTGAGATCACTTTACGGAACTTTGAACTTTGATGTAGAGTATATACTCCAGAAACTCAGAATAGACGAGTCTAATATGTACGTTTAATTATATAAAAAACAGAATGTAAGTATTTCTTACACATTGGTGTTATTTGTGGTACGTAAATTAAAATTTCGAGTAAAATTTATTCAATTGGAAAAATAATAAAAAAAAAAAGACAAAACAACGTGTTGAAGATTATCTGTCACAAGAAAAAAAAAAAAAAACAGAACAAAAATTACATATTGCAATTATTTTAACTTCTTTAAGGCAAATCTAAACTATAGTTATTTATAAACTATAAGTTAAAGAAATAAATAATATTATAACTCATCATTTCCACAATAGCTATTGTTTAGATTCATATAAGTGATATTTTGCAATCCAATCTTCCTTTCTTTTTAATTTTATATTGAAGAGTTACTCATATTATTTTCGCTATAATACAAAACAATAAAATGAACACTTTGGAAACAAAGCAGAACAAACTTTAACTAAGCATAGTTGTGGGACAAATTAATTTTTTTTTTAACTTATTTTATTGTTTATAAATATGACAAACTTTTTCGAAAATTATTTTATTTGAAATTTTGTCTTAATGTGGTTAGGATTAAATGTATAACAATTTATGTTACAAAAAACCAATAAAATTTCATTTTTTCTTAATATAAAATTTAAGAATTTTTTAAATATAAAATTATGATAAAAATATTTTATTTAGTATTATTTTTATTAGTGATTCTATTCGGTTGTTTAACTATTGATTGTAATGGTATTAAAGTATTAGAAAATACAACAAAAGAAATAATTAATAAAAGAACAATAAATAAGGATACAATAAAAAATTCAATAAAATCTAATGTACAAAATATAAAAAACGAATATGCCACTGATAGTACAATTAAACCAACTGGTAATGGTATATCATCAACTGGACCAGTTATATATCCAGATGATGATGTAATTGAAAATCAAACTGAATCAACAGATTATAATAGTCAACAAAATAAGTAAGTATTTAATTATAGCTGGTTAACTAATGTTAACTGATTAACATTTTTTTAATTGTTTAAAGAAAATCTAAAGTACAATTTGAATCATCATTAAAAATTCAAGAACCATCAAATAATAATAAAAATGTATGGGTTGTAAATAATAATTCAAATAGTGCACATAGTACAAAATATACATATTCGAATGGTTTAACAGTAACAAGTCCTGAAATAATACAAATTAAAAGTGGTAGTGATGTTAAAGATACAATACGAGATGGAAAAGTTATTAAAGATTTTGTACCATCACCTGAATTAAAAATGCCGTTAACTGAAGATATATTACATCAAAATTATATGAATGATCGTACTAGATTACAAAATAATCAAAAACCGCCAACACAATCATTACAATCTAATCGTCTTTCTAGTGATTCATTTCAACCATTATCAGACAATCAAGATAAATATAAAATATTAACAACACAGCAACCAAGAATACAAACAACTACATCATCATATAATACATATTATGACCAACAAGAATCAAAACAATATGATAATCGACAATTAAATCGTATCACTACCACCACCACTGCTCCTACAAATAATTTGAATAGTAGATCAAAATATCCGGATCATGATACTAACAGCAATAATAATAATCATAATAATGGTCCACCTATTTATGAAAAATCTAGTAGTACTAAAAAATATTATCCATCTAAACATGATACATTCAATGAAAATACAAATAGTGATAAATCATCATCAGCAGATAATTATCAAACATCTGGTAACCAATATGTTCGAAATGAAGTGACTTGGCCAATAAAAGATAAAGATTATATAAGAGTACAATCAGAAACAGTAACTGAATATAATGGTGATGATGGATCTAATAATGGAAATTGGAATAATCATCATCAACAACAACAACAATCTCACCAGCATTCAATTAATATACAATCACAATATCAAATTCATGAAGAAGAAGAACAACAACAACGACATCAAGAACATTTAAATCATCCATATCATCCATATCATCAAAATCATCACTTTAATCCACCACCGAATGCAGGACCATTAAATATCATTAGTCATCATAATCAACATCAACATCCATATCCAATTCCAGAAAATATACCAAGTGGCTTAGGACAATATAAAAATACTCCAGTCCATCCATATAAATTTGAATCAGTTTCAGATCATGATTTAAAATGGGAAATTGGAGGACATCATGAACATAATGGTTTTTTAAGTGGTGCTGTTGGTGGTAGTGATGGTATTGGAGGTTTAAGGCATCCTTTCTTTGATGCACTTCATCATTCACATAATCATCCTGGCGGACAAATAACACCTTTACATTTACCAAAACAATATGAAGGTGACGTGATCCAATCAAATGAAGATGGTACAATTTCTGTTAAAGGTGTTGGTCCACCGTTACCTCATTTACCACATCATATTTATGGTGAACCAGGTGCAGGTCATTATGAAGATCATGTAGATGATCACCATTTTGAAGATAGTGCTGATGCCTATCATCATGGAAACATTGATTACAAAAATGGAGTTGGAGGAGGAAAATTTTCAAAATATATGTAAATTCTTTTTTTGAAGTTTTTGTTTATAAATTGATTGAATTAATTGTAAATTTATTTACAGGTATTTTAAAAAAATTGCTTCAATAATTGCCGGAATAATTCCAGTTGGTTTATTAATATCAGCGTTAACACCAAATTATGTCGTTATAAGCCCAAATGCAACAACGTAAGTTAATTTTTATTATTTATTTATTTATTTATTTAAAACTATGTAATACTACAAAAAGTTATTTGATAGTATGTATTAGCCTTGGTATTAGTATAGCCTTGTGCCACTTAGATCTTATAGGTTAATACTGTCAATAATATATGTATTAATATTATATTATGTATATATTTATTATATTATATACATATTTTTACACTTGTGATTTTTATAACAAAAATTTTCTGACAAAATATTGCATACTGTTAGGATGTTTTTCTAATTTTCTTTATTTTAAAGTTATGCAATCTTTAACCTAAATAATCCTTTTAGTTTCCAAGAAAATTTCGAGGCTTATTAACTAAGGGAGTGCGGGTTTTTATCAATTAAGAACAAATCACAATTTCTATTAAATATAGTATAAATATGTAATATAAATAAAATAAATAATATTAGTGTATAATTTAATAACAGTATTTAACCTATAATTGGCTTATGGTTTTGTAATATTACAATATTCTATGTGGTTTATAGTATTAATATAAATAAATAAATAGTAAATTTATTGATGGTTTAATAGTTTAATAATAATTTGATCTCCATATGTAAAACTGATTCGGTAGACATTTTGGTGTCAATTTCTGTGTACTTTTAACAAATCCCAAGTGAAATCAAATTGTTAGTTTTTTTTTTAACGCAAGCGATATTTAAATCGTTTAATTAATTTTTACGTCATGTAATTATCATATGTGAGGTTAAAAAAAAGACAAGAGGAAGAATGATAAAAAAAAAAATATTGAGATATGAAAAACCAACAAACAGAAGCATTTTGTTTTGAACTTACAATAAACTAAAAAGTAAATTTAAAGAAAAAAAATTAATGAAAATGAGAAAAAATGTAAGTAAATTAACTTTCTCTCTCTAAAAAACTAAAAATGTAAAAAATTAAATGAACTTTATTGCCTGATGGGATTAACATTAAACAACAGAATTATTATCATAGAGGTGTTTTACAGATTTTTTTTTTGTATAATTGCAACTTATGTTGCCTACTTAAATGTCACTCTTTTAACATTTTTATTTTAATTTGAATGAAATTTTTTTAACTCTTTATTGCAAAAATATTGAGATACGAAATTAAATGTTTTGGAAAAAACAATAAAAAATTATAATAGGATAATAAAAAATTTGTACTTCCTACATTGGAGATAGGGAAAAGTTCCAAAAATTGTAAGTTCAATCATTGTATTGTAAGATATGAAGAAGTAGACTCAACTACAAGGCAAAAGAATTCAGGTGTTTCGAAAAGTAGTGTATTTGTTCAATTGCTATAATTGAATTTATATATCTGACCTTACATCAGCTAAGATTCAGCCAATGGTGTAGTTGTTAAGACACCGGCCTTTCATACGAAAGGTCTCGGGTTCAAACTGCGGCTGGGTCATATAATTTAATATAATAATATAGATTTTTCTTATAATATATAATTAGTATAATATAATTAAATTAAAAATAAGTATATATGTCTTAATTAATTTAATATCATGTTGTAACATATAATAAAAATAATAATAAAGTAAGTAAAATAATAGATGGCGTAGAACTAAAGAAACGCTTAGTCTTGTACAATAGCTATAGCCGAGTAATCAACGGCTTAGTGAAATAATGATTCCAGAAACTGAAGCTTAGTCAAACATGAATAACAAATAACTTAGTGGATGCCCTATGCTCCTTATAGGAGTAAGGTACAAAAACAAAAAAAAAAAACATGAGCTAAGATAATATTGCGCTAAAACTAATCTAAGTAAGATAAACAAGCTAAGACTAAAACTAAACAAATGTTACTGATTAGTAGGTAAAATTATCATTAAAATGTAGGATTTAATAATCATTAACATGCAAATTACTGATGTACGTACCGAACATAATTATGGAGAACCGCAATATAAAAATAGTAGAAAGATTTTAGTTAAAGATATTAAGAAGAAACACAAATGCTCACCGGTATATAAAACACAGAGAGTCCCCTTTTCTCAACTAACTGACTAACATAAAATATCATCAAATAAATATGGAAACAAAACATATTAAAAATATTTAAAAAAGGAATTGAAGTAATTAAATTAAACTTTACACACAGACAATTAAGCAGAAATTTTAAGTGTAATAATCTTTAATAAAAAACAAAATTGCTTAAAAAATCATTTAAAAGAAGTTTTGAAATTACAATATTAAAAGGTTTTTCATGTTATTTAACATAGTATGATATCTTATCTATATGTTATAACCCTCTTACAAAAAAAACTAAAAAGTTCAAAAAATATCTTTGCTTTTTGTTACTGCTAAAAAATTCAATTTTAACTTTCCTTATTAAATAAATAAATTTCCAAATAATTTATTTCTAAATTATCTTTAAACAATCCCTTTTATTTTATTTTTTTTTCGTTTAAATACTTGCATTCCATACCGAATTTAAATTTTTTTTTATTACTTTTCATTTAGATTAAATGCACCGGTGGCACCATTTACATTAGTTCAAGCGAAAACAAATCGTCAGAGATTTGTAAAAAAACTCGATGAAGAGCAACTGCAACAACAACAGCGACAACAACACCCACATTTAGGTGTGATTTCAATTGGTTTTGATAGTAAAGCCCTTAACTCAAATTTAAATACAACACCTTTAACAATAGCTCCAATAATAACCACAACTACAGATAATATAATAATCAATAGTAATGATAAGAAAAAGAAAATGAATTTTTTAAAATTACGTAAAAAATTTTCTACAACAGATTTACCATTATTAACAAAAACAAAATCAATACCAACATTAGTATCTATTGTCCAGCCAAATAATTCAAAATGTATTGAACGTTCAATATGTGAATTAGCAGCAGGAAATAAAAATCCTCAATTATTAAAATCATTATTAGAAGAATTGCAGAGAAAGTAAGTATATACTTATACATATATGTATGTATATTTAAAATTTTTAATTTTCATTCAATTCAATTTTAACCATATGGTAATGATCATCAGACTTTAATTTCTTTTAAAGCTTTTTTCACATTCATCCAAACTAAACAAATAAATTTTAATTTAAAAACTTTTTTTAACCATTTATGTTTTGTTTTTTAACTTTTCTTTTTTCGTTTCCTCTAAAATTTTTCTTATCCATTGAATATCTCCTATCAATAAAACCTACCTATATTTTAGGTATAGAAGTGAAGTAATTGAAAATGGTAATCGAAGAAGTACATTGACATTAAATAAAATACCGATGACACTTGAATCATGGGAATCCCCATCATCAGTATTAGCTTCCATATCATCATTAGTAGCGACGGCAGCAGCACAAGTACAAGCACAACCAACATCGGCTGAAGTTGATTTACAAACAACTTCCTCCAGCTATTCATTATACAACAAAAAGAAAAAGAATAATAAAAACAACACATACAACAATAAACATTCATTTATTTCTGAAGATGATCTCTTGAGAGCATCAAAAGGTGTGAATTGTTTAAATTATATTTGCGATGAATTGATTAGTAAATAATTTTGTAATAAATAAAAAATATTAATAAAATAATAAAAACAGCGAAAAAATTAAAAAATTGAAATAAATATAAAGAAAGGAAAAAAACCATTATTTTACTTAATTAATATGTAAAAAGTCACTTTTGGCACTTTTTTTTTTATTTAATCAAAAGATTCTAAAATAGCAAGCGAAAATATTTTCTTTTGTTTTTGTAAGATCCCATTCAAACATCCAATTATTAATTTATTTTAGAGTTAATAAAAGAAAATTTATGAAAAACTGATATGTTAAAATATTTTAAAATTGAATAACATACTCGTAATTTTGAATCCTATTAGAATCACAAAAAAAAATTTATATAACAAAAACATGCTTTGGTATAGTTTTAATAAAAATACGGGGCCGTCACTGCGTCACCATTTATCATTGTAGGGGGAATTGACCTAACGGTCGATTAACGGATAGAGAAATTAAATTTTCGACAAAAATAGATCTCATAATAGAAGAACAATATTTTTATGAAGCCCACTCATTATTATTAACCCCTCCGGAGATGAAAACCATATATTCAAACTGTTATAACTCAAATTTTACTAGTTATTTAATTAGACTGAAAACGAGAAGAATCCGAATAACAGGAGAATTTTAAAGTTTTATAAATCAATACAACAGTAACAATGTTTTTGCGATGTTATACCGTTATGTAAAAGCTATGTTATTTTGTCTTCCCGAATCTCATAATCTTTTAATCTATAAATTTAAAATTTTGAGAGAGAGAGGTGAGATTTAATCTTTACGATTGAACATAAATCACTTCAAAAAAGTTTTTTTTTGTTTTCCCTTCTCTTTTGATAGTTATAAAGGCTTAAAAATAGAATATTTGCTTACTTTGAGGTACATGGAACTCGCAAACCAGTGAACATTTTTTAATATTAAGATACAAAAATTAAATCTCACCATTATACATAAGTGTAAATAGCTTTTCTAAGTTATAGTATTTCCTTCGAATTCAAAAGAGTTTCTTAATTTATCATAATTTTTTTTATAGTTAAAAAAACATACAAAATTTTGATACAAATTGTGTCAATTGAAAAATTATTTAATTTTTAAGAATTTGGCTCTTAAAAATACCTATGGTTGTAGATACTTTTCTTTTTAGCACATTTCCAAAAAAAAATTGAAAAAAATGTGCCTATTAATTTCATTACAGAGCTACAGCCCGTCAAACTTTGAAAAAGTCGTATTTTTAAATGCAAAATTGTGGAATTCTTTTAAATTAACTGTTCCTTTTAATTTATGGAGCTACGAAGTTACAGCTCCTCAAAATTGAAAAAAATCCCTATTTTCAGATGTATATATCTCAGGCTATGTATAAGAGTTTTGCAATCTGAAAACACTAAAAGACCGGAAATTTTGTAACCTCCTTTGTTACAGTTATACCATAATTTGTAATTTACTATTTAAATTTACCGTTATGTAGAAACCAAATTTTGCATATATTTCTTTTTTTCATAACTCCGTCAGGCTTTTAGATAGGAACTTCAAATTTTGAAAGAACTTTTAGAATTAGTATAAGTTTTCTCAGAAAATGTACCGTCTCCTGTTTAAGAGCTATTAGGGCTCAAAAATTGAAAATTTGCTATTTTTAGACACCTGTAACTTAGGCAAAATTTGTAACTTAGTACAAATTTTTGTTCGGCAAGACATAAAAATTAAAACTTTAGTAATATATTTTTATGCGTGCTAACGATTTTTCTTAGTTATATAGGGTTCCGGACTAACAGCCCTTCAAAATGGCAAAAAAAATCCTATTTTCACATATGTTGTTATTATATGAAATATTGAAATTTTGGTGCAAGTCACAATTCTACAGTTTGTATTACCATTTGAATATGTGCGCTTTTAAAAACCGTTGGTTTACATTCTGCCTTGTTTTATTATGGTGTTTATTTAATAAATTTGAAAAAAGGCAATTCTTTGCCTTAAAATACCAAAAGACTGAAATTGATTAAAAATGAAGCATGACCTTTCAAATAATATGTAAAGAATAATGTAAAAGACTGAAAAGACTGAAAACCATAATAAAAGGGTTATATAGCCCTCAATATTAAAATACAAATTCACAAGTATAAACTTTTACAAATTTTATATTTAAGAAAACTTGAATCTAATTAGACTTTTACATTATTTCGGCTGAGGTTACAATCAGGTATGATTATGGATGTATGTAAAAACTAGTAATGGAAATTGGTAAACCCCTCTTTTAGGAAAGATAAAATTAATTTCTTAATGACATAAAGAAGTTAGAAATAAGTAACAATTTCAAAGAAATTTATAAGAAAATATAAAAAAAAGTTGATTAATCACAATAAAGTGATGCAAGAAAATGATAAAGAACAGGAAAAGAGACGACGAAAAATCGAAGAAAAATAAAATAAAAATACAAAACAAAGAGCGAAAGATAGAAAGTTATTTATTAGATAATGAGATGGAATGAAAATTATCATCAATATTTGGGTGGAATAAAAATATATCTTTGTTTTTTGGGTTTTTTTTCTTAAATTTTTTTAAGAAAATGGTACTGACTGTATGTATTGCCATATGCAATAAATATGTATATATGACGATTCTGTTATTCATGGTTGATTAATTTATCATGAAATTTAAATTAAATAATTTTCTTTTATTTTTCACCGCTTTTTTTTATTTTTCAATTTTTAAATGAAAGTTATAAATGATAATAATAATTTTTTAACAATTTTTTTTTGTTTATTTTATTTTTTATTAAATCGATTTTTTTTTCAATATTTTAAATGCCTTAATCTTAAATTTTTGTTTTGGTTAAAAAAAATATTTTAATTATTTGTAATTAAATTGATTTTAAATAATTGTGTATTTTAACAGTCGACTTAATACTAGTTAAATTGTAATTTACGATAATGAAGTCTAATTTCTTTGGAGAGTTTATAATTAACTGGCATTTACTCAACCAAAGACGAGCTGTTGAGTCTAAGAAAGGAGAAATAATGGCTCGAATGCATAAAACTGAGCTTCAACTCAATTCTTACTTTTCCAAACAAAAACTCCGATTGAACTCGAATTTTTTTTTGAAAAAAGGAGCTTTGCTCCTCAGTTTTAAGTATTCGACCCAAGGTTTTGCCTATAATAGAAACTTTTGATTATCAAAATTGTATATCTTATTTTATACTTAACATAAACCAAGTTTGTTTTAGTAAATAATATCAATTGAGGTAATATACAATAACATACCCTGTTTATTATAAAGAATTATAAAGAATTTATAAAACAATTTTAAAGTAATTTTAAATCTTTATTTACTGCAAATGTTCGTTATTTTTTTTTTTATTTGAAAATTGAACGATATGATATTGATGTTCTAAAAGTATTGTGTGCAATAGGTCATCTTTTATTTAGGTATGTGTAATAGGGCATCCATTAGAAAGCACCCCAATTGGCCTAAACACATTTCTCAAAAAGGTATTTGGCATAAACTCAGTTGGCATAAAAGAGCCGTTTAGCATGTAGCCAGTTAGAATAAAAAGATATTTAGCAAACTTCCATATATTATACTAATTGCACACTTCGCATAAAATCTTATTGACAATTGGGACGTTTGACATAAATTTTTTGTAGATATTTTTGTTGTTGGTTGCGTAATAAGGTTGGTAGATCACCAACACTACCGTATGATGATGAACCGTAAACCGTAAACCGTGATGATGATAATGATGTTTGTAATGCTGTATTTAAATTTGTAATTTAGATATAAATTAAGAAATCTGAAGTTTAAAATTTTTACGTGAAAGTTAATTAATTTTCATATGAAAATGCGACCAAAATTGTCTGTATGAAATTAGTGTAAGCATCGACTTATATAATATAAGTATTGAATTTATTTTTGATTACAAAATCAGGGATTTCTTTTTTTTTCTGAATATCTAGATATGTATTTTTATGTAAGTAAATAGCTGTGCATGTGCCAGATTCTGATTAGAAAGAATTTTAGATTTGAATTCAAAATCACAGTTATACGCTTTTTCCAGAATATTTATATATATGTATGTACGAGATTCGGAATTAGGAGGGACTTTAGAGTTGGATACAAAATTAGTGTTTCAATAATTTGTTTAGCGGGGGTTTCTTTTTAGGTGGGTGCCTATTAGTTTCACTCTGTCCGTCCGTCCGTCTGTTTACAAAACTTCTACACCGTTAAAGATAGAGAAAAAAATGTTAACCATGGGCAGGTCTCATAAAAAAATTAATGTTATAGGACAACTTTTTCATGTAGCCCCCTCCATTACGGAGCTACAGAGCCTCAAAATATGGAAAAGCCCTATTTTTAAATGCGTATATCTCATGTTCTCTTTAACATTTTTTCAATCTAAAAACGCCATTTTCCTTGTCACTTGTCACGCCGACATGCATTTTTTTATCTTTGTAAGTCCATATCAAAATTGTAAAATTCTTTTAAGTTCAGTATTTAAATTTACCGTTATGTGAAAACCAAATTTGTCTGATTGTTCTACCTTAATAACTCCGGCACACGTTTAGACAGAGACTTGAAAATTTGAGGGAAGAAAGAACTAAAATTAGTATAAGTTTCCTCAGAAAATATTTTTGGATCCCCCCTGTTTATGAGCTATTAGGACTTAAAAATTGAAAATTTGCTATTTTTAGACACCTGTACAAATTTTTCTTCAGCAATATATAAAACTATTTTTGCGTGTGTTAACGGTTTTTGTTAGTTATTTTTCACATTTTGTCTTATTATTTGAAATTTTAAAATTTTGTTGCAAATCACAATTCTAAACAGTTTGTTTTATCTTTTGGAAAAGTGCGCTTTTAAAACCGTTGGTTTACATACTGTCTTATTTCTTTTATGTCCACATTTCAAAGTAATTAAAATATGTATTAAAATTGTAGAACAACAAAAATATGATCTACCAAAAATTTATCCCATTTGCCAATAAGATTTTATGCGAAGTGTCCAACTAGTATAAATGGAAGTTTGCAAAATGCCTTTTTATGCTAACTGACTTTATGCTAACGTCTTTTTAAGTCAATTGTGTTTATGCCAAATGTCTTTTTGAGAAATGGATTTAGGGCAACTGTCATAGGCCCCATCATTATATTATAATGGTCTTTTCCATTAAATGGTTGAAATAATTAATGTAGAATAGCTTTATAATTACAGGATCACTTCTAATAAACTCACTCTTTCTAAGTCTACTGCAAGAAAATTGTCAAATATTCGTTTATTTTTGTAAGTGTGTTGTGTGTGTAAACAACCAGCGGAATTTATAAAATTTCAAAAAAGGTTTTGATGCAAATATCTCGAATTGATAAGGTTTTGGAGCAAACCGGACAATAACAAGTTGTGGTTTACTAATGTAATTTTTAAGTTTTTTACAAATATTTTGCAACAGGAAAAAATTATTAAGAAAAAGTTGTTGCAACTTTAGAACTTTGCAATAGAACATTTTGTGTGTGAGTCTAAACAACTTTGCCATAGAACATTTTTTGATCCTACTAACTTTAAGTTTTATTTAATTAAATACCATATTTTTTTCTAAGTCCACATTTCATACATATTACATACGCTATACGCATTATATGAACAAATTTTATTTGTTTTTTTTTATGTTTTTTTATATCCCAAAATATAAATTATTCATCAACATATATTCTATTGTTGATGCAAAGTCCAAACTGTAATATTGTTGATAGCAGATTCAATATTTTTTTTTTTTAATGCATTTCTCTGCCACATAAATTTGGCAAGAAATTACACAGCCTTTACTGTTCAGGCGTGGCTGTAAATGTTGTAAAAGGGAATAACTCTTACGACGTGTGTGGGACCTACACTCCCTCGGTGTTTACAGCGTATTTATACGCTTTTACCCACTAGGCCTCCGAGGTCCCCAGATTCAATAATAATGCTATGTTTGTTTTCTATTTGTTTACAGTTTTTATTATTTTTTACTTCTAAAAGTTTTGAATGAAAACATAATCATGTACATATGTATTATATATGCATGCATGGATGTATATATGTATGATTGTATTTACATATGTTTACAATTAATTAATCGCATTTGCATATTATTGTTATTGAATAAAAAAAAATGTTATTAATATTCTAAAAATTGTTAGAAGTTGTATTGCTTTGATATAAATTATTACATTGTACATTATAGCTTTATAAATGATCATCTGTTCGTCCTTCTGCCTGAATGTTTATAAACCTTCTACAGTGTTTGAAGTTAAATCTTATTTTTGTGTCGCTTCCCGTTTACAAGCTGTAAGGAGTCAAAAACTGAAAATTTATTATTTTTAAACACCGGTAACTTCCGTTATTTTTTTTTATTTCCCTGTCACATAAATGTGATAAGGAAATCGCACAACTTTTCCTTTTTACGCTGTGGGATTCAAACCCACACTCCCTCAGTGTTTACAGCGTATTTTTATACGTTCGTACCCGCTAGACCATCGAGGTCCCTTTCCGTTATTCAATTACATATATGCAATTTCAAACAAATTCTAGTGATTTATTAAACCTTGGCAGTTTAAAAAAAAATAAAACAAACTTTTTGAAGCATCAATAAAGTATAAATTCAAATAAAAAAAAAAATCTAAAAGAGCCGTTAAAATATTAGCTTATTTTACATATCATGTTATTAAATTTTATCTTTTAATTATTTATTTCCATTTAATTACATAAAAATCACTTATATTTCTTTGTTTTTTAAATAAAACTGAAAGTAAACAAAAAAAAAATTATTTTTATGTTAATTAATGTACCTACTACTTATACTTTAAAAGTTCATCTCTTCCCATAATGCTAAAAAAAACAAAATTATAAAAAAAAATTGAAAAAAGTATTTAATTAGGTAAATAAAACTGCTTTCATTTTTTATTAGGAATTTGTGTTTTTTTTTTATCAGACAATTATAATATTTGTAAGGTATAAAAATATACCTTATGGAAAGTAACACTTAAAAAACTGTTATAAAAAATTAAAAAAATGTTTTATGGTATATATGTCAAAATTTTTATATTATTATATTTTATAATATGTAAGTATTTTTTGCTGATTGCATTAATTACTGCATTTTTACGGTATTTTAAAAGACTTGCAGTAAAAGAAAAAAAACATAACTATGTACATGTAATTTGCGACGATTCATTTTGTATAATTTTTTTATAATATATTTTTAAAAAACATGTAACATTTATTTACATGTACTACGGCCCGGTCATAAAGACAAAAAAAAAAAACATTTATTATGCAAAATTTACTTCAGTTGATTATTCTAATAAAAAAAAAATCAAATATCAGTTTTAAAAATAAATAAAACTGACATTTTAAAAGGAAATAAGACGAAGAAAATTAAGAGGATTTGGTGATACGATAAGAAAAACAAACACATATAATGAGGAACCGGTGAGAAAGCATTATAACACTTACATTAGGGCTCCGCAATCTTTGTTCGCATACGGTACAATAAATTTTTCTCTGGATATCCCTGGAATGGGGACACATCACAATAGAGAATATAAAAATAATATGTGTGTAAAATACATTTATTTTCTTATATGTCTGTTAAAAATTTGGTACAACTCTATTATTAATAAGTCAGTAATATCTAATATGATATCAATGCTTGTTTCAGTGAATACAAATGTTTTATATGCGGTTCGATAATTAAAAGTGCAACCGGATATTCTTTATCAACACCCTTAGCAAATGTTTGCTAATATTTTTTATTAAATCTAAGGTTGAAATAATTAGTTAACTTTAGATATTTTGTAGAAAATGAAAGCACAACCGCAATAATCTGGTCAGAAAACAGAATTTGTAAAAATACTTTCCATCTATATAAGTTCTTTTCTTTTGTAAAATCAGTACATTTAAATAATACATTGATATTTTTGTAATATCAGTATAGGCTTTAATTATTTTAGGTTTTGGCGAAAGCAAAATATTGCTCTGAGAGCTTCATTTGTAAAATATTGATAGAAACCCATTTAATAAAAAATTCAAAATTTTTTTATTTTTGTCAATCCTCAATCTATACAATACAACAATACAATCTATACAACTACAATTATTAAATTTGCTCCGCACCCCAAAGGCTAGATTCATTTTAGTGTTTGGCGCGAATTAATGTTTTCACTTTTTTTTTATAAATTTTAACAAATTTTTAGGATAAAAAAGGGCATCGAAAAAATACTACAATTCCCCGTAACATTCTGAACTTCTTATAAGTCAATAGAATTAAAATTCCCCCTAATATTATTATTTAATTCTTTAAATGGGGCCTCGGTGGCCTAGTGCATTAAACACCGAGGGAGTGTGGGTTAGAATCTCACACATGTCGTAAAAGTAATTGCCCCTTACAACATGTACAGCTTTACCTGCAAAGGAAAGGCTGTGTAATTTCCTTGTTACATTTATGTGGCAGGAAAATACACTAAAAAAAAAAAAATCCTTTAAATCAAAACGAACTTAATTTAAGAAGGTTATCTATCGAAGAAAATGAAATCTAACGTTCTTTTATGAATTTACTAAAATTTAAAACTATATAGAATTTAACGATTTACACAACAAAAAAAAGAAAAACAATTAAAAACGAGGAAGAGTGCAATAGAGTAGACTGTGTCAACTCTGGGATACCCGTATGAACGTAATATATCCTATTTTTACAAAACTTGATCATCTTTTAAAAAATTTCAGATGTTTAGTACCGACATTAACTACCGATATATATTTATGTAAATTGTTGAGTTATATGATCATCTTTTGTAAGACGCTTAGCTTCATAAAGTTCCTAGAGGTGCAAGAAGGCCCAACCTACAGCTCTAGCCCAACCAAATTTTACAGAAGTTGTTAGTATGCAATTCGACATCGTTTTACAAAATTTCACAAATCTAGTTTTAATAGACACGGAGTTACTTTCATTTAAAAAGAGATGTTGTATGGCAACTACCCGAACCTGTTGCACCAGTTCAACCAAATTTTACAGAAGTTGTTGCCATAAAATTTTATCATCATTTGTAAGATTTCAGATGCCTAGCTTCATTAAGTTCCAAGAGATGCAAGAGCCTGAACCAGCTGCTTTAGATCAACCAAATTTTTCAAAAATTGTTAACATGTAGCTCAACACCTACTCACTAAATTTCAGATACCTATCTTCAATAGACTCTGAGTTAATTTCATTTAAAAGAAGCAGTTGTATGGCAACTACCCGAACTTGTCACACATCACAACCAAATTTTACAGATGTTATTGGCCTATAATTCGACACTATTTTGCAAAATTTCAGATACATAGGCCTAATATATACTGAGTTATTTTCATATAAAGGAAGAAGTTGTATGGCAACTACTCAAACCCGGCGGCCAAAAATGCTTGATGTAAATAGTGAAACTAACAATTTTGCAAAAGTGACGTAAAACAAATTTCAGAGTCCTAACTCCTTTTTTTTTTTGAGTTATCGTGCGGAGAGACGGACGGACGGACAGACGCACATGGCTTAATCGACTCAGAATTTGATTCTGAGCTGATCCATAATTTTGATACTACATCTAGCTCGACTCCTTTAAGATGTCACAAACGTAATGGCAAATTTATTATACCCTTGAACATAGTTCATGCATTAACATTATTTTGTATTAAAACATTTGAACAAAGTTTCTCACTTAAGTTTTTCCTTTTAAATGCATTGCTTCACACATAATCATGAAAATAATTTTTTAAACTATTTAGTTTATTTTATTTTTTATTGTAATAAATTATCCGACTAAATCAATTGTTTTGTATTGAATTATTCATGCCTAAAATACTTAAAAGTATTGCATGGATTAATTTAACCACGCTCAATGCATGTAAATCAATGCAACGCTCTTTACTACTATCAAAATATTAATTTTTTTTTGGTATACTGGTATATTCCTGAGATTTTATTGGAAGCAAATTAAGGTAAATTAGGTGAGTTTTATATTATTTTTGATTATAATTATTCTTCATCATCACTATTATTATTATTACTATTATAAATTGATTGATCCAATAATCAACAAATTGTAAACAATGAAACAAAAAATGCAAATTTTATTGATTTGATATTGGAATAAAATGCTGTTATGGTGCTGTGTCTCTTATAATTTAATTAAATTTTTTTGTAATTTTTTCTGCCTGTTTTTTGAATGAAAAAAAGGAAGTCGGCGGTATTTAAATGAATAATGAAAATGAATGCAATAAAAAATTAGTTCAATGATGACAACTTAAAAAAAAAAAAAATTATTATTTTTATTTAAAATCATTTCTTTTGTTTAATTTTTGAATTTGTTAAAAAAAAAACTGAGGTTTGTTCATTATTTACTCCGTTAATGGGAAACGATTATAAAAATATTATATCGTATATATAGGTATGTTGGATTGACTGTTTAAATAAGAAATTTTTTTGATTTTTATTATTTTTTTATTTTATTTTATTTTTATATAAAATTATTCAAGTGACCAGGGACGTGAATTCAAATAAAGAAAGATTTCAATTGTCTGTGAAGGTAAATTTTTTGGTTCTTTCAAAATAATTACAAACTTTTACCTTTAAACATTTAATTGTTTTTCGTCAATTTGGGATTAACCTTTTTGGAACCAAATCCAACTTTATTTGAATGGTTTTAAATTTTATTTAATTTGAAAGATGGCTGTTGATACATCAATAGATTTCAATATAGTCTTACATTAATGTCTTCTTTTTTAATAGAAATTATTTATTTATTTATTTATTTTGTACCGATTAATTTACTAGTCGATTAATACTGGAATATTAATACGTCGATCTATTTTAAAAACCCTTTATTTATAATGTTGTACAATTATATATTTAGATTAACTGGCCCGAGACCTTTCGACTGAAAGACCGAAAATCTAGCACCATGGTTAGTAGAACTTTCAAAATATTTTAAAATTTTTCCTTTTGTTTAAAGATAATATAATGTTTCTAGTTAAAATGATTTTGTATTTATAACTTCTTTAAATCGTGCAACAATTAAACAGAATTTGTTTTATTGTTACTACTTTGATTTAAACTATTTTTGCATCTTTAATTTCATTAAGCCGTTAATAAATCAGCTTTAGTTATATGAAATCCAAATACTTTTTAAGGTACTTTGACAGTTTCATTAAACTGTTTAATCTATGCTCATTTTTATTTTTTTTTTTTTCTAAGGGAAGTGGAAATCTTCCAAAGACTCTAAGAATTTTCCCCTTGGTAGTGTCAATTCTTACTGACTAAACCCTTACCTGCGAACGAAGTATATTGGCTAGGGTGTAGGAATAAGAAAGAATAGGAAATGGATACGGAAACATTTAAATGGGAGTGGGACTGTAAGGAAACAATGAATCCGCCTATTATTTTTACAATGACTATAGCATTTACAACAGTTACATACAACATGCAGTAGTATATAACACCTTACTACATGAGGTAATTATTGAAGGTAATCCCCACTGTCACTGTAGCGGCTATTATTATTGGTATTAGTATTACTTATTAATATTATTATTATTTTACTACATAATCAGGGACATAATTCAATGGATTACAACGTGCAGCAGTATATAACAATTACATATAACAGTTTATATAACACCTTATTATTATTATTATTATTATTATTATTACTACTATTAATTTTACGGTATACATTATTACGATATAAAATTACTACATATTTTTATTTATATCACCTGACCGGGGTTTGAACCCAAGACCCTTCGAATAAAAGGTTAGCGACTTAATCACTACGCCATGAGGCAGATGAATGGATGTATTTTTTAAATGGTTTCTATTTACAAAATTCATTCTCATAGAACCTATCTATTGTCTAAACTGAAATTTATAAAACTCAAATATCGCTATTATATAAATGATTGATTCACCTGTGGTAAATATGTGGTATTCACCTGTGATAAATATGTTAATTTAAGGTTCAAAATATGTATTTTTTTATTGTGCTATTTTTCATTTTGTTTATAACTTCCGCATCATAAAAACTAAGGTATTTGCAATTTGATTACGGTTTTTGTTTCCAGTTGACTGGTAATGAGATTTTTTTTGTTCTTTTTTAGTTGAAGAGATGATTGGGTGTGGCTTATGTAATTTTGTTAAAATTGGTTTTATGTATCAATTGTTAAGATTGTTTCGATTAAACTGGTCCCTTCTCCATCCAATTACCGTCTAGTATGGATTAAGAGTTTTTATGGTTCATGTTTAACTTTGCTGCAGTTTAATGCTATTCTGTTGTTATTGGTATGTAAATGGTTTTTTTTTATGTCAGATGCGAGAATTGTGATTATGATATTTATTCGATTATTTTATACTATATTACGATTGAATGTAAAATTTCGATTTTCTGTGAAGTTTTTAATTAATTGGTTATGGGGTTTAAATATTCAAAAATGAAAACGAAATTTGTTGTTAGTAGTTAAAAAAAAATGTTTTTATGTTTTTATAAAAATAAAAACGTGAAAAATAAAGACATTATCTGAATCATCAATGAAAAATTTGCAACAGGAATGAATGCAACTGCTAAAAAAAATAAAAGTTACATTTTTGAAGCAAAATAAAAATTGTAGTATTTATTCTTTGAAAACATTTTACTTCAAAAATTTAATTCGAACATTTTATCACATTGTTGGATCCAAATGATGTGGAATGACTTATACATATTATAAGTATACATACATATACATATGTATATACTTATAATTAATTGGTGAAAAATACCTTTAGAGTAGAATTCGAGCCAATTGAATATATTGGACAATTATTTAAAGGAGTATAAGTTTGTTAGGAGTATTATAACACTAAAAAAAAATGGCTCATTATAAAGTTACTATTCAGGAAAAAAATATGATTGTTGAAATTTAAAACCCCAGATTTGAATCCCATTTAAAATAGAAACAATTTTTTTTGTTTTATACATGATTGATTGAAACTTCAGCTATTCTACCTGGCAGGTATTACGGTTGCAATAATAATGCTTAGTTTATTAACTGTCTCAAATAGATATGTGTAGAAATCTCAACTTATTTTAAATTTTTCACTTTGAATAGTGGCAATTAAAATAAAATAAAAAAATATATTTCTTGTTTGTAATCTCCTTATGGTTATGGTTTATACATTATCATTAGTTATTGGCTTTTTAAGTTTTGTTTCGATATAAGCGGAGTAAATAAAAATAAATCAAAACTTTTATCTGTCAGTTTCAGTTTCAGTTTAGATAACAGTTTTAGCTAGATAGTTTTAGATAAACTATAGAAGCTTTTGCTTAGTAAAATTGTACAAATTTTTATTTTAATTTAAATTATTATTTCTTTTTTTAAAAGATGAGCAGTATAGAAACATAATCTTTCATTATAGTAGTTGACATCACACTCAAAATTCTCGTTTTCATCTAATATGAAGTTAACTTTATTAAATTAAGAAGTACTTAGCTAGATGGCTAATTACATAGCTTAGTACATAGCTAATTATTTTTGTTTTTAAAACTGATTGCTTTAAAGTCGCCTTGTAAGCATGGGCTTTGATCAGTGCTAAAGATACGAATATCATACTTTTATTAAAGTTTTTAGTGCGATTTTGCTTTCATCTTGAGTAAGAGTGTGTAAATCATATCCCACAGTTCAATACCATATGTTCATATTATAATGGTTATAAATATACTTAAAAAAAAAAACTGAAAGTAGATTAATATTGAAAATGGTCTTAACTAGGTCTATGTCTTTAATTTGACAAAAAAATTAATAAATGTTAAATAAGACTAGTATAAGTGATTAACGGTATATTGGGGGACTAGGAAAAAAGAAGAACATAATTCGCATTACTATGTACATTTTCTTATTTTTTCTGATTGAATTTATTTTTTATATTTTTGTTATAAGTTTGTTTTCTATAGCCCGTGTTTTATTTGTTTTAATAACAGTAATTGTCAAAAAAGAGTATAATTATGTTTTTTATTTTGAAAAAAAAAAAAAAAAAAAACATAAATTTGTAAAAAATTTGCAAACGAAAGTTTGGATTTAAAAAGAAAATAAAAAGATAAATAAAAATGTGCGGTAAGTGATTTTTGTTTTTGTTTTGATATTACCAAAAAAAATCACTAGTATTACAATCTCATTTTTCTCCTTTTTGACTAAAAACAACAATATTGAAATTACTAATGAAGTAGACGCGTCAACAATCAAATTATATTGCCGGTGGTATTTATAATATATTTATGTGCGCGAAAGAGTTCATATCAGAGATAGACATACGTAATAAGAAAGTCATCAAATTATCATAATATGTATATGTACTTATTTCAATCAAAAATCACAACAATTACGACTATGGAAGTTTCATAAAGTGGTTTTTATTTAAAATATCTTTATGAACCATTTCGATATCCATTCATTCCAAATAATATAAGTTATCCATTTTTTTTTTGTACTCGTATCTTTTTTCTTTTTTGTATGTTTTTTTCTGTAGTAATTTCTTTTACTTTTTGGAAGTAAAGTTGTGACTGCTTCACTTTTCCTTTTTTTTTTGTAGTTTTTTTAATGAATGAACAAATGAAAATAAAATAAAAAAAAAAAGGTCTTTCACGTGAATAAATACTTGACCGGTTAACATAAATATATGTAATGTTTTATTTTATTTTTTTACGTAATAAGTAATTGTTTAAATAAATTTATAAAAAAAACTTTGTTGTTTTTTTTTTTTTTTTTTGGAAATTAAAAGAAATTTTTTCAAGCATTGTTTTACTTCTCATTACTTTTTTTTTGTAAAAACAGTTTAAAAAAAAAAAAAACAAAAGACTTGCGACCAACAAAGACATTTTTGCCGCAAATATTTCATGTAAGCTTTAAACAAATTATCGCGCGAAAAATACTTGAAGAAAATTATATGGTAAAGGAAGTTTACATATGATTGGGATAAATACAATTTTCTGGTTTAGAAATTACTAAAATTATTTATATTGTGACAAAAGAATTATTATTAATTTTTTTTTTGGTTTATATGGTTCAATTTTTTAAAATTTTGTTGAATAATTTCCTTCTAAATATCCGATTTCATTGTTTAAAATCATTCGTTATTAGTCATTATTATTTTACTTTCTTCAAAGTAGAAAAAACAATAACAAAAATAAATAAAAAAAAAAATCTTAATATTATCTTTTGTTATGAAAATAATTTTTATTTTGTTAGTAGATTATGTATGATAGAAAGATTACTAACAAAAGAGGAAAATTAAAGTTACCTAATTTATTATAGCTATTTTAAATATTACAAAATATTAAAAGAATGGTTTGAAATTTATTTTTAAATGTAGGATTATTACAATGACAATGGTTTCAATAAATTCAAAATGTATTGTGTAATGTTTTTTTAAATTGTAATTACTTTGTTTATAACATATTCGAAATTTACACATACATATAATTGTATAATATAATAAAAGTTCACGTTATTTTTTATAAAAAATTACGGTAAAAAAAAGAAAAGAAAAAAAACAGTTCTACTGTATTTCTTATGCTGCCTTTAAATTCTGTATGGTTTTTATGATTGGCTATATAATATTTAGGTTTAGCTAAAGAATGAAATTTTATAAAAGGATATTTAAGATTGTCATAGACATAAAAAAGCCTTTCCATAGGATATGAGGAAGTTTTGAGTCTCTGTCCTATATTCAATTTTTTTACTTTTTAAATTTAAAGAGTTTTACAAATTTACTTTCAGTTTGATGAAAGTTTATCTTTAAATATATTCAGAATACGAGTAATTAATTGAATCATTGATGAAAGTTTATCTTTAAATATATTCAGAATACGAGTAATTAATTGAATCAATTGATTAATTGAATTAATAATAACTATAAATTTGATTGAAAATTGTAATACTTAATAATAAGTTAAATTTCTTCTCATATTAAATTCATAAGATCTTAACTTATCAACAAGTTAACAATCAGACAAGTTAAGGACTTTTAAGTTCATTTTAATTTTAAGTATAATATAATTCTTGAAACTTTTTACAAAAAAAACAATATTATAAATATGAGTGCATATTGCAAATTGAATTTCAATACAATTATTGAGTTTTATTTATTGTAATAAAGATAAATAAAAATAAAGATAAAAACTTAATTTTATTCAAATTTATTTCAAAGTTAGCATCTGTAATAATTTATACATTATTTTATTTAAATTTTTATGTTTATTATATAGATATTTTTTAAGTATTGTAAATTAAAAATCTGCCAACATCTTTTAGATTAATTATAAAAATTAAAATTATTATTTCAAATTTCATTCATTTTAATCTTTACAAATTTGTTATGCACAAATTTACAACAATTAAATTGAATATTTTTAAATATTAATAATATTTTTTTCTGTTATAATAAATTTTTTTTTCGAACAAACTGAGGTATTTTTAACTTTTATATTATTTATCTCTTTTAAGAGAAGCAAATCAATTTTATTCAACTAAAATATTTCCTAAACTTAACTGTATGATGTTTATTTAATTTACAAAAATTAATTGCCATTTTAAATTACCTACTTTTTTCTACAATTTAAAAATGTGCTTCTCGACTACTAAAATCCTTATTTCATAAGATCAGATTTGATGACAATTTAAAATTATCTAATACATATTTCGGTATACAAACAATTAATATTAAATTATAACTCACGGAATAAATTGAAAAATTGTCGTAACTGTAAAATTTGTTATTTAAGTGACAAATTCTTGTCATACATTTTGTTTTGTTTTTTATATTGACACACTCTAAAATTTATCCTTACTAAAACATTCTGGTAAATAAAAATTAATTAAAAAAGCTATCAATATGTAATATAATATTATAAACGAAATAATAAGTTCATATAATTTCAAATAAAAACGTTTTTCTATTTATAAACTGAAGAAATGTAAACAAAATTTAATTTTTTTAATCGATTATATATTTTTTTTGTAAATTATGAATAAATATTTCTCACGGTCATGACTAATTCTGAATTTATAAAAAAAAAAGAAGAAGTTCAAAGAAATGAAAAAAATAAATAAATAATTATATAATTTTATAAACTTAAATTTTGTTTTTTAAGTTTAAATATTTTCAACCTAAAGAAAATAAAACAAAAAAAAAATCATTCAAATAAATCAAAATAAATACCATCAACTACTACCATCATTATCACATATAGACTGTCACAATACATATGTGTATACAATTATCAAATACTGTTAGTAAAAATGTAAATATGCGCACAATGAAGGTGTAAAATAAACGTAAAAACAATCAAATACTACAGTAATCTTCTTTTAAAAAAAAGAAATTTTATTTTTGCTTTTTGTTCAAGGCAGTATTTGTAAACTAAAAAAGATTAAAAATTGTGAGCCAAATGAGGTTTTAGAGATGCCATAAAAATTTTTTTTGAATTTTTTCTGAGACTGATTTCAAGCAAAATATTCTTCAAATTTAATTGAATAAGGCGAAGCTACTCAGAAATAGATTCAAGAATATACAAGTGACAAAAACAACGCTTATAGGATTATCTCAATTTGTTTATTATTCCAGCACGTAATCAAAAATTGCAATAAAATATGCTATGACAAATTATTTTTTTCTAACCACTCCTATGAGGAGTATTAGGGCATCCACTAAGTCATTTATTATTCATATTTGACTAAGATTCAGTTTCGTGAATCATTAATTTCACTAAGCCGTTGATTACTCGGCTGTAGTTATTGTACAAAAACTAAGACGTTTTTTTTTATTTCTACGCCATCTATTATCTTATACAAGAATTATGGTTTATAATTATTTTATTATATCAGAAATTATTATATATAGATATTACAATATGATATTAATTATAATTTATAGGACACATATATACTTATTTTTAATTTAATTATCTTCTACTAATTACAAATATATTATAAGAAAAATTTATATTATTTTTTTATTAATCTATATGACCCAGTCGGGGTTTGAATCCGAGACCTTTCGTATGAAAAGTCGGTGTCTTAACCACTACACCAATGCTATCATGCAATTTGAACTTCCATTCAGATTTTGAAATTCCGTTGTCCGCTAGCTAATGATGTCAATACATTCGAAATTTCTATAAATGCTTTCTTAAAAAGAATTGTATTAATAATTTGATGACGTCATCTATATACATATCTAAATCAAATAATTCTGATACGGTTTATTACATTTATATGTTATAATAAAGTTTATTCAAATTGTTATTTTATGTTTATAGTCTAAAAAGTTATTGTCATTTGTAAAACGATTAATAATATTGTTTTTTAACTTCAAAAATAGTATCTGTTCAATGCAAATTCAAAATTTTTTCCAAAATTTATTAATTGGTTTGTGTTAAATTTTGGTACTGTAATTTTAAAATATTATTTACCCCTGATTCCTAAAACCATATCAAATAAACAAAAACGATTTTTTTTTAACGTCATTTATCTGTTATGTTCTTTTTTTTTTTATTTTGTATTGTATTTAGTTCCACCTGGTCTTAGACAATCCACCTGATTCAACGCATGAATTTTATTTATTTGTTTAAAAGCTCTTCAGTTCAATACTTTCAATTTTATTGCCTTCTCTTTCTAAATATGTTTTTTTTTTTTTTGAATTTCTTTTTTTTCTTTTTAATTTCATTTTTCAATTTCGTTTTCATTCATGGGCGCGTACAAATACAGAGATGTGTATATGCTATATACATCCATTAAATTCTTCAATATTAAGTCAGTTTCAATTTCATATCAGAAAGAAAGAAAGAAAAGTAAAAAAATTTTATTTGGTTTGGATAATGAAAAATGAGAGGAAAATTATTTTTGATTTTGTGGTAAAAAACAGATAAGCGCCTTGTCCAATAAAGATTATCAATACCTAATACAATAATGATTATGTGTAAAAACACAAGTAAAATTCACATTTATTTTTATTAAAACTACTGGCTATTAAAAGATAGTCACTTGCAATAAGAAAGCAGGGAAGTAAGTTGTCGAGATCACCAAAAATATATAGATATACTATTTTATTTTGTATTTTGTTTTTGTTATTGTTGCTTTGGTCGATTGGTCGGAGTCGGTTAACCAATAATAAAACTCAGTATATTTAATTTTTTTTTTTATTTAATTCAGAGAAACCGAAGATTTGTTTGCTTTTTTGTTTTTAATTTTTATTTTTCGATACTTGAATGATGGTTGGTGTATTGCTATGCTATGTACTTAAATACTGAATTGATAATAAATACCATTTTGGTACGAGGCCTGATTAAAATAATCACGATATTTTTGCTTTTTGGATCAAAATGGTATTTTTATCGGTATATTTAAAAATTTTTGCTTCAAAATAATCAGTTTTAAATTAATAATAAAAAGAAAATCTCAATAAGTTGAAGGTTCAAAAAATGACAATTTTGATAAAAGTAAATTATTTGATATTTTTATATGAAAACTTTTATCCAAAACTAATGTTTTCTAATTAAAGTTAAATGTGTTGTTACCTTAAAATAAAGCTGATGTAAAAATTCGAGAAGCCGAATTTTCAGTAATTTTCGATATTCAGCCAACATTGATAAAATTCATCTAATTTTATTAGTATTTAAAATGTCCACAGTTTTATTGGTTAAAGCTCGTATATTTTTTATTTAATCAACAGAATCCTTTATTAACTTTTGTTTTTTTTTTGTTTTTGGCTTTTAATCTTACAGACACTGGAGTTCAGCTGAGATAATTGACATTTAAGTCAGAGTATACCAGCATTTATTACTATTGGTGTTTTTTTTCTTCTTTTTTTTTCATTTAGGTTCAAAAATCAGAGCTAATATACGAAATAAAAACAAAAATTTAGCTACTCGTATATCATTGATGCTACAACAAATAAAAAGTAAAAGGAAAATTAAAATAATGGTTATTTTTTTTGAATAATAAAAAGACTACTTTTAACTTGTTATTTTTTGTTTTTACCCATCACCAAACCAAAAAGATGTTGTAACAGAAGCTTCTTCTAAAAATACCTTTGTAAGCTTTTAACAACAAATTAACTGGGAACCAAAAACTTAAAATTACACAAAAAGAAATAATAAATGATAAAAAGGGAGAATGATAGAAAAAAATGGATTTTTCATTAAAAGACAAACTGTTGTAGTAAAAGTGAAACTTTTAAGTGAAGAGAAGTGTAAAATTAAATGTTATTTTTGTATAGTTAATATCTTTAATGTGCTTAAGATCTCTCTGTTCTTTAGATATTATTATTGAATGAATTTTCAAAATTAAGAAAAAGTAGCTACTTTGCTTAAAAAGTCTTTTTTTTTTTTTAAATCAGAAAGAACGTTCGTTGGCTTAAGTATATAATCAAAAAGGATGCAGTGACTAATAAGAAAACAAATGTTTCTACCTTAAACGATTGAAAACATTGACATGATAAAACGAGCTAAACTTTTAATTTGTAAAGTTTTAGACCCATGAGTATTTTAAATACTAAAAAAATTAAAGCTAAAACCATATCGTATTAAATCAAATAAATTTAATAGTAGAGTCACTTAAACTATTTGATTGCCTAATGCCTATTAAGATTTTATGATTTCACTGTTATTTAAACTGTTACTTCTTAAGTTTACATACCAGAGTTCATATAAAATAAGCGAGTAAAAATTAAAATCAAATTTTTAAGAAATTTTTCAAATAAATATTATATTATATAAAACGTGTTCCTTTCTTTCGGCAATTTATTTTAAAGTCTTAAAATAAAAAAGAAAATTTTTTCATGTCTAAAGAAATAAAAATTAAAACAAACCGACATTTTTGTTATTAATTTATTTATTTGCTTTTGTTGTTGTTTTTCTTTGATTTGGTTTCATTTTCATTTGGAATTTGATATTTTTTTTTTTTTTATAAATTATAAATTAATATATTAAAACAGAAACGTTAAAGCTTAAAACTTAAAATTTTAAACAACATTATTGGATTTTTTCATTATTAACTTTTTATTGTTAAATTACGATATGTGGGCTTGATTTGACTTGAACCATGCCAAATATAGGGAATTAATTATTCATATCATTTGGTAACCAGGTTTTATTGTTATATGTTAAAACTTATTTGTTTATACTGTAATAATAATATCAACTTCTATATAGATTTGAATTGTCATAAATTTGGTAGTTCACGAAAGAGCTTCCCCATTGAAAGCATGAATAGATTAACACTAGTGAAAAATTCTATTAAATCTTTAAATCGGACATTTGCAATGACAGTCACTTTCTATTTAGATAAATTAGAAATTATTCACTGGTATTATTACAAAGATTTTTTATTGCAACATCAATAAAGCAACTGTATAAAAATTAAAAAAATCTAATAAGTGGAAAGATAGAAATAGAGGATACAAAGAAACTTCTTTAGAAAAACAATAAATTATAACGAACCAGGAAATATGTATCCATTTCATAATTAATTTAACTAATAAACTATTGAATTCTATTTTGATGATTAGCAACAAGGGGTAATGGATTTAATATAGTAGAGGAATAATGAAAAATTATTTAAAATACTTTCAGTACAAAACAATATCCCTTTGATTTGATTTTTAAGGTACAAGGAAATCACAGGAAAATAGTTTCATGATGAGCTAACAAAGTACAAATGAAAGTTTGAACTAAACGTTGAAAATAGTCCACGTGTTCCCTCAATAATACAAACTCTTAAGTTCAACATTAAAATAACTTTTTTTAATTGATCAAGAGATGGTTACAATTTGAACGATAACCAAAACTTTTTGGCCATAACTATGTTCAAAAATTTCCAGTTGTCTACAACTTGATATAAAACAATTAGTTAATGTTATTAGTGGACATTGTCTCATTAGTACACTTGCTAAACCATTGGATTTGAAATGTAGATTTAATAGGTAAAACAATTGAGGCTATAAACTATCCCGCGGTCTATTAAAAAAAAGATGAAAAATATCTCGGCATCCGTTAGACTTTTTTAGACCATTATAATCGTATATTTTTTATTTATTTATTTATTTTATTTCATTTAATTAAACTCATAGAGTAGAGTACTAATGCTCGTATAGAGTGTTTGTTTACAAAGTTTAATCAATGCTAATATATATAATATGTATCTATAAAAAAGGAAAATGTAATTCAAAAGTATGCATAATATAATTGAAAATTCTGTTACTATAAACTAGAAGTTAAATGATTTTTCAATTTTTATGTAGATTCGGTGTCATGCGGCTTTAGAGTGTAATGATTCGATACAAATGCACCAGCTCAAATTTCACAAAAAAAAAATGAAAGAAGGAGAAGGCGAGAAGGATTAAATAGAAAAAGGATAATAATAATTACAAATTATTTAAACCTTTGGCATAATTATAAAAAACTTAACTTAAGGTTGCTGTACCTGGTTTAAAAGTTAGTTTAAAATTTAAGTTTTGATACATGCACTTTTATATGTATAAAAATGAATACAAATTTGTCGGATGAAGTTAAAATATTAGATTCGTTAAAATTTCAAAATTTAATCATCAAATTATGATGAATTCTCTATATAGGTAATGTTTGTTTTAATATTATTTCAACTGATCGGTTGATAAGTACATTATACTATTTCAATTTTAATATATTCTGGTACTCTTGCTACATAAAATGTTTTTCTTCATCCTGTGAAAACGGGCTCCTTAATTACCCTAATAACTTATTATTGTTTGGATCAAATTTAATTTTTTTTTCTGTCTCTTTTCTGTAATTTTTCTCTCATGTGTAAAAAACTATTTCATGTATGTAAAAATAGTTTGCGTGAAAAATCTATTAGAAAATTTTAATTACGGATGCTTGACTTGTTGGTTTTTAAAACAAAAACTGTAGAAAAAAGAAACAGTATAGAAAAAAATCAAAAACAAAAGAAACAAAATTTAATTTATTTTTTTTTTATAATTTTCTCATTTTTACTTTTTTGTATAATATGTGGTACAGAGAAAGTATTGGAATCGCGGTAACTTTTGTGATTTATTTTCAAATATTGAATCTCTTTTAGTCTGAAAATAAAAATTTTAGAAATATGTTTGCAAAAATAGTATGTATTTACTTTGTATTGTATTTACAAGTTAGGACTATAACTTAAAAATATTTTCACTTGAGTTAAATAAATTCGGTCCAGGAGTTTTATGTGAGAAACTTGCTTTTTTTCATCAAATTTTGTGATACCGTTTAGAAAACGGAAAATATTTTTTTGACAACCGGAAATAATTTTTACTCAATGAATCAAATTTTTCGTAATTTTTTAATAATGATTGACATTAAAGTCAATTCGATATGTAATCGAAAGTATCTTTTAAATCTCAATTTATTATCAGAAATAGTTTTATATTATATAAAATTTTGACATCTTTTTAAGTTATTCTTATTTATATACATATTAAAATATTGTGTATGGTATATGCTTTTCATTTGAATTTTGAATTTTTACTTTTTTGCGATTAAATGTTTGTATACGTGAAATTCAAGAGTCTAAAATCTATCAGATATTTTTTTTTTTTTTTTAAATTTTAAAATAATTCAAATGAGATAAAAAACAAATGATATCCAATATTTTATCATGTGTATGTTATAAGGCATCTGGTAAAAATAATAGTAAGCTAGTATACTAGATCATAGAGTACATCAAACTTTTAATTCAAGTTTCTAATTTCAAAATATGCATTCATACTTTATGAAAAATGTTTTTTTTTTTTATATTTTAGATATTTTTAAACCAGATTATATCAAGTTTGACTTGTAATCAAATCAAGTTAAGTCAAGTCAGGTATAGGGTAGAGTTGTCTTAAATTAAAAAAAAAAAATTAATTTTGATCTGGTTTTAAATTATGACTGATCTATAGTACAGTATAAATAAATTTCAACCCTAAATGTCTGTAATATAATATGTAATATATAATACTTGGTGTTATAATAAAGTTAAAATTAAATCAAGTTTTTAATATAAAGAAGCTTAATCAAGAGGTTAAACACAAAAGGCAAATAATAAATCAGACCTATTAATTTTTAAAAGTACATACATATATTAAAATAATGAAATATTGAAAAAATTAATTTCAATTTTCTTTTAATTACAAAGGAAAAAGAAGGAAAATAATCAAATTTTAATTTAGATTTAAGTTAGAATCATAAAATCGTTTCATTTCACTTCATCACAGTTCAAGTACTCTAATGAATGCTATTACTTCTATTGTTACTAATACTGTGCTCATTATTTATAAATTATTACAGTGATAAAATTGATTATGATGATGATATTATGCTTTTCATATTTTCTACCAGCATCTAACTACTAATATTTAACTTTTATTTGTGGTTTATCATTGCTGTTGCATTCGATTATGGCATCCGAATTCTGTAAATACAACCTTATTTTTATAATATATTTGTATGACGATGCTTGCAAGTTACAACTCTTTTATTATTCTTTCAAATCATTTACAATCTGTGATTGTGTTTTTGTATGTGTGTTTGTCTTATATTAAATTGAAGCGGGTTGTATTTACTGTTGTTATTTGTTATCCAACAACAATTTATCGAATTTTTGCGTTTTTTTTTTGTGGTTTATTTTTGACATTTTACTTTTGTGCTTTTTTTTCTTTTAAAAGTGGTGGTAGGGAAAGCTAAGTGCATAACCATAGCATTTGTTTTTTTAATATTACAATTTTTTTGTTTTTTTTTTTTTTACATTTGTTTTTCATTGAAAATTGCTGGAATTGTGTTTGTTGTAAAGTTGAGTGAGCTTTTTTAAGATTATTATGCGGCGCGGCTAGTTATTTTGTTGCAGAGTTTTTTGCTTTTAAGATACTTTTTGTTTTCATAGAGTTAAATGCTGATAATGTAGTAACAGTTTTGGAAAAAAGATAAAAAGCTACGACAGAAAAAAAATAAAAACAGAAACAGAAGCATAAATGGAAAAACAAAAAGTTAGGAAAAAATAAAAAAATTATGGTAGTGTTAACTAATGGATGGAACATCACAATAATTGTGAATGAATCAGTCGACAATTCAGTCAATGATTAACTGTTGAATCGGACGGATTTTTTCTTTTGATTTTATTCGTTCAAAAATATTTTTATTTTTTATTTTAATTCGTGTTTTGTATAATTAATAATTAATTTTGTAATAATTATAATGAAAAATATATTCTTTTTGTAAAAAATTAACAATTTTTTAACTTTTTTAAAAATAAAATTAAAAAAAACTCAAATTGAAAAAAAAATTTGGAAAAAATAACATTATGAATAAATTACAATATTATGAAGTGTATCTTTATGATTTTGTTTTTTAAATTTAAATAATACAAGAATTTTATTTATTTATTTATTAATAAATTTAAAAATTAATTAAATTACTAATAATAATTTGTTAAAAAAAAAAAAATAAAGAAATATTAAAGGAAAAACAAAATTATTAAATTAAAAGGATGAAAAACTAACGAATCAATAAAGAAAACATAATTTTGGATACAAAGCTGGAGTGAAGTGAAGTAATATTTTAATTTTTTTAAACTATTTTCTTTTTATTATTTTTAAGACATTTTTGTTTCATTAATTGAAAATATAAGAGTCAATTGAAGTGTCTTTATTAAAAATAACCTTGAAAAAGTTTATGTAATTGTATTTTCTGACATATCGACTTGGATCGATGTAGCGTTCCGTTCAATTCCATCTTAATTTTGTTTTCTCATCTTATTTTTGACCCCTTTGCTATGTTTTCAAAATTTTTCTTTTTATAAGGAACTTACTTTGGATTTTATTCAATTTTCTATTTTGTTGAAATAGTTTTCATAAATTTGTTGCTAAAGAGTTTAGTCTTTTCAAAGGTTATCAAATTTTTTTTAATAACCAAGATAGAATTTTTGAAAAACAAAATTTTCTTAAAGCTGAAAACTATTTTGTAATATATTTACATTTTTGTTAATTTATTTATTAAATCTATGGTTAAAAGCATAAATATTAATAAAAATATATTATCTACTTACTTTTAAATGTATTTAATTTATAGTCAAAAAGTGAATTTTTACCAGTTTTATTGCATTTGGAGTTTATAAACTAAATTTTTGTAAATGTATTGGGTACAATTATTTGACAATTAAAAAAATTATTAAAGTAGAAAAAAAAAGAAAAAAAAAAAAATAGAAAAGATAGAGGAATCTAAAATGACGAAATCTATCATGAAATTATATATTTTAACCATTCGATAATGTGTTCTGTTGCAGATAAAAAAAATACATTTATTCATTCCAATATGACATTTTTATTCTATATAAATGATCAATAAAATTTAAAATTTAATATGTATATATTTATTTATTTTTAAGTATTTATCTATTATAATTATATATAATTATTTATAATTATCTCATTACTTTTAAAAGTTTTTATATTTTTGTTCAATTTTGTAAATTTTAAAAACTTAATTTTTGATTGTTTTTTTATATTTTAAATTTTATGAATTGACTTTAGCATTAAGTTGAAAGCATCGTTTTAAAAAAAATACTTTCAAAATAATTTACCTGTCAAGAAAAATTTTTTTTTTGACTAATTTAGGGTATTTAGTTTTAAAATTATATACTGACTATTACAAAATTTTGAATCAAAAATCGTCTCACACAAAGAATCAATAAATTGGGTGATGAAAATCCAAAAACCAAAAACCGGAAATCCAAAAACCTAAATTTATAAATAAAAATCCAAAAGCCAAAATCCACAAAAAAATATTCATAAATTCAAAAATGTGCAAAAAATATTCTGGAAAAAGTGAAAAATTCCTAATTTTTTTTACTGCATATATATCTCAACGTCAAAAAATATAAAGCAGCCATCCTCAAGCCCACGCTAAACAAATTATTGGACCCTGATTTTGTAACTAACTCTAAAGTACTTTCTTATTATTTTTTCATATTTCAACAACTAAGTATTTAAAATAATTGTGGATTTCTTTTTGTCGTAAAAATCATTATGGATTTTGTTTTTTGTGGATTATTGAACTCATCCGAATAAATGGATTGACCCATTTAAAAAAACAAAATTATGGAAAAATAAGAAAACTTTAATAACCTTTAATTCTCAACAGAAATAATAATAATTAAATCAAATATCTTAGAGGCAGATTTGTATTAAATTAAAATTATATTAATAATTTATCACAGCTATGGAATAATTGGACTAAAACGTTTTGAATTAGAGTGGTAAATATTGACGAAATGATAATATTTTTCTATTTTAATTCAATATTTTAAACTTTTTATTTTCTTCAATTAATTCAAAATAAATGTCAATGTTTTGTTTGTATATTAATTTTAATTAAGTATATATTTTATGTCATTGCACTAAACGTGTTAACGTTCTATTAAATTAAAAAATCATATTTAGAAAAAATATCAAAAAATAAGATTTATTTTAAGTTTATTGTATTTAAACTAATCTTTATTGTATTTTATAATATTAAATGAATATAGTCTTTCTAGTTTATTATTTTGCAAAAAAATCTTATTTTAAAGATTTTTAAAGTACAAACAACTATGCATTGGAGAATATTTCGACATAAAAAAATTAAAGTTTTATTTTCAATTCAATTCAACGCAAAGAACCGATTGCAATTAAAGCAACAAACCTAAATATATAACAGGAACAAAAAGAAAGTATAAAATTGTTTTTATAAAGTTTAACAAAAGGTTTAATCAATAAATTTTTAAGAGCAATGCGTGTTTAACGATATAAAATTGTAGTACCTATAGTTCAAAATTCGATAGAAGTGCATGCTTCGATATTATAAGTGCATGCTTCGATATTATAAGTGCATGCTTCGATATTATAAATTTCCAAAAGGTTTATATTTGAATATTAATTAAAATTGAGTAATTAAGTAAATATTCTATTTGATTGTTTCTGTTTTGAAAATTGACTCAATATTTACTTATGATAGATAATAAATGCAAATGTTTTACAAATTTGTGTTCCTTATTTACATACCATAAATATTTGTTATCTATATATGTACATATAGATATACATTGTTATATACAGTTGTTTTAAAAATATTTACATTTTAATGAGGAAGAATTCCTTGAACTGTCTATGATATATTTAATATTTATTTAACATTTTTAATTAAATATAATTTAAAAAAAAAAAAAAAATTGTTATCGAAATAAACATAAAAAGAACTACTAAAAATTAAGCTTTTTATAATTCTTTAATATAAATCTACTATTATATTTGAAATTAATATAAGGTATAATATAAGATATTAAATTTGTATATATATATATATACATATATATTAATATATGAAAACTGATTATTAGTATTTATTAACCATCATAATATTTTTTTTTAATTGCTTCTTAAAACATTTTTTTTTGTTTTATGATATCTTGTAAACTATGGCAAAATTTAAGGTTGGGGTTTAAAAAATTCATTGAAATATTTTTATATGTACTTAAATTTAAATATTTAACCTTTAATTATGTAATAAATATTATAATTTATTGAAAATGTTGCAATTAAAATATAATATATTTAGATTATTAATGTGAACAATGAATATTATGTTGTATCTATGAGATTAAAAATTTAAATTCACAATAAATAATAGCGATGCAGAACTGAAGTATAGATTGAAATTTTATAAGAAATTGCTTCGAATATGACATGATTATCCGCCTTTAATACAATAGAATATTTGGTTTAAAGTATTCATAGTTAACAAATACATATATTTTTCTTATTGGGGTACTTTTTTAAATCCATTGTTTTCCATTCCATGATAGATATACATATTAAGTATATATTGTTTTGAGGAGATTAGGAAATAATTTTTAATGGATTTTATTAATATTCTAAAATTTATTTTTCAAAATAAATGACATTTTTCGTAGCTTTGTAAATATTATTTATCTTTTATTTGTTTCACCATGGTATTGCAGTTCAGTAAATTTAAGAAAATCAATAAAAATTGTTTTTTAATTTAAATTTTAAAAATATACCATTTTAACTTAAATGATATGAATTACTAAATTAAAGCATGTTAATATAATCTCCATATTTTGCTTAACTCGTTTTTAAAATTAAAATTAGAATTTGTTGTACAATATGTTACACCATTGTATCAATGAGTCATTCATTCAGTGTACAAACATAAAAAGAACGTTAATTTAGTAAACATAAAAAAAGGTACTTTTAGTGTACAATGACGAATTTTCATGGAACGTTGTATAATACTCTAAAAAATGATACATTTACCATGATAATTGTACGTGACATGGCAGTTTTGTCTGTGAATTAGTCTAAAGAAGACAGCTATTTTTATGAAATTTTCCGGATTATGTAATTTCTGAATTTTGTATGTATATATTTTGAATTTTGATTTTTCTGGATTTTGATTTTTTTAAATTCATATAATCAATTCATATTGCTGATTTTTGTTGAATTTTGTAATTTAATTTAATGTTAAATGTTGATATGTGTATATGTTTATTTATAATTTGTATATGTTTTTTATAAATTTTACCAAAAAAATATATATTTATCTTGAATGTATTTTTGGTTGCACCACTCTTCGTTTATCATTAATTACCTTTCTTTTTCATTAATATTTTTCAAATACTCTGTAATAAAATATTAAATAAAATTTTTATTGAAACTCTATGGATTTATACTTTGTATATTACCTTATAACAAACTGGAAATTATTTTTTCAGTACTGTAGTGAAAAATAAAACCCGAATATAATTTAAACATTGTAATATTTTTTTTTAAACAATTATTATAAAATATATTATACAATTTCACTTTTTTTATTATCATATCTTTTTTTTTTTTTTTAAATAATAATTTTTGATTATTTAACGACTAAAAACAAAAATAGCAAGTAACTCAGCAGTATAAAAGCAGAAAAAAATTCAAATTGAAAATTGCATTACTACAAAATATTTCAGTTAATTTAATATTTGTTTTTTAAACGTTGATAAAAAAAAAGAAAGTGTAAAAAAAATAGTGCTAAAAAATATTTAAAATATTTCATTTTTTTTTTTTTAATTTAAAATAAATAACAATAACAATTATTTTTGTTTTTTTCTTATTCACCTCATCTCTGCGTCTGACAATTATTTTTATTATATTAAAATATTCCCCTTATATTTTCTTCTCTTTCGATTAAACGTCAACATCTGTTATGATTTCTCATCATTTAACTGTTCAGTGTTTCAATTGCAATGTTCCCATGTTTTTTAGAATTTCACAATTTTGAATTGCATTTAATAAAAGAAAATAAAATTATGATATATGGAAAATTCATTCATGATAATTAATATTATATGAATGAATATTATAATATATTATTGCATATAGAAGAAATAAAAGAAAAGCAAGCAAATGAAAAAAAAAATAAAATATGTACGTAAAAATGAATGAAATTTTATTATCATCAAAAGGAAAAGGTAAAGAAGATTGAAGTAAAATTAATATTGAATATTTTTTAATTTATTACTCATTAATAATTGTAATTATTTTTCACATTATAAAACTGTCTCTCAAACAAATTAAAAAATTTGTTAAAGTCAGTCAAAATTCTAATATGCCTGTTTTTTTTAAATCAAATTAAAAAAAAATTATAATTAATTTTTATATCAGTATTTTTTTGAATAAAAATTTTAATTAAAGTGAAATTTTACTTTATTTTAATTAGGTATTAAAATTTTTTAAGAAAATTTTTTGAATTTTCACATATTCATTAAATTAAATTATTTATTAGAATAATCGAAGTAATAAAGTGCTGAATTCATGAATGCAACAGATAATTTTAAATAAAAATAAAATTTATTATTTAATAATAAATAATATTTTTTTATTATTTTTCATAAATGAAACCTTAAGGAAAAACTTTACCATAAAGAAGAATTAATATTCTGATTTGTAATGCTGGATATAGGTTAAGTGAGTATATTTTTCAAGATATTTTTCCATATTAAAAATCTGTTTTTACTACAATCGATAATGAAGATCACTTCAGGTTTGTTTGCAATAAAAATTTTGCATGTGTAACAGAAAAATGTAAGCAATTACATAATATACCTTTAGTAAATATATGTAAAATATAATATGTAGTTAATACATAATTAGATTGTAAAGGTTTTAATTTATTATTTTTTTTCTGCTTTCCACCTAATAAGGAGCGTAGGGCATCCACTAAGGCGTTTATTATTTATATTTGACAAAAGCTTCAGTTTCAATTAATTTTATTAAATCGTTAATTACTCGACTTAGCTGTAGCTAAGACTACGAAATGTCATGACTACGAAATGTCAATACTTTGATTTGTGCACCATTTATTATCTTATACAAGAATTATTTTAGTTTTAATTTTATTATATATTACGATATGATACTTATTATAAGGTATACTATAGATTATTTTTTATTTATTTAATAATATGATACTAATTATATAAAAAAATTTATATTGTTTTTTATTATCGATAGATTCAACTTATTATCGATCAACCGGTATTTGAATTCAAGAATTTTCAAAAGAAAGGCCGGTGTCTTAAACACTACACCATATTGGCTTTATACTTTATCTTATATTTTTTTCTTTTATGAAGCTTTATTTCTTTTTTTTAGGTTGCTTAATAGTTAGGTCAAAAGACTGTGAAAATTCTTTAATAGGTTTGATTTTTTCTCTTTTAAAACAATTTTATATTATTCATTTTGGGAGCTCTAAAAATAATTTAGTATTATTTTTTTTGTTTGGTTTATATGGACTTGAATTATTATTTTGGAGATACTATAATATCCAAATAAGTAAAATCCATTCTATTTAAAAAAGTTTCCGCACCTATATAGATTTCGCCTTTTTTTTTAAAATTAAACCGATTTGTAATATTTAAGTAATGATTAATTTTATAAGTAAAAACTAAATTTTTCAATGGAAAGTATCCCTTAAGGATAATCTCAATTGGTTTTTTAAATTATATATAAATAAAAAGCTAGTAAAAGTCGATTTAATAAATAGATAAATAAAATAAGTATTTTTACATTTGGTTTATTACCAGATATCAAATTAAAACAAGTCATAGTGGTAAGCAACGGTTTTTAAATACGAACATTTCCAAAAGATAAGACAAAGATAAATAACTGTTTAGAATTGTCGCACCAAAATTTAAAAATTTCCTATAAGACAAAATGTGGAAATAGGACTGTTTTCCAATTTTGAGAGGCTGTAAGTCCGTAACCCTATATAACTAAGAAAAACCGTTAATGCACATAACAATATATTATTGAAGCTTTAAGTTTTATATCTTGCCGAAGAAAAATTTGTACAGGTGCCTAAGTTACAGGTGTCTAAAAATACCAAATTTTAAATTTTTGAGTCCAAATAGTTCTTAAACAGGGAGCGGTACAAAAAAAAATCCTGAGCAAATTTATACTAATTCTAAAAATTATTTCTTGTTTTAAAATTTCAAGTTCCTATCTAAAAGCGTGCCGGAGTTATGGAACAAGAAATATGTAAAATTTGGTTTTCACATAACGGTAAATTTAAGTACTAAATTTAAAAAAATTGTATAAATTTTATATGGATTGGATAAAGGTAAAAAAAATTTCTGTCGAATGGCGTTTTCAGATTGAAAAAATGTTAAGCAGAACATGAGGCATTTAAAAATAGAGCTTTTTCAAAGTTTGAGGCGCTGTAGCTCTGTATTGGATGAGACTACATGAAAAAGTTGTTCTACAATATTAATTTTTTTTATGAGACTTACCCATGGTTTTAATTTTTTTTTCTCCATCTTTTAACGATGTTGAAGTTTTGTAAACAGACAGACGGACGAACAGAGTGAAACTAATAGGCACATTTTTCGAAAATTTTCTTGGAAATGTACTACCAAAAAGTTAAATATATTTTAAGTATTCAATATAACTTCTGTCAACTTCTCACTTTCCATTAAACTTATTAATAATATAATTAGTTTTGGTGAGGCAATAAAGCGTAACTGATATGATATACACGCGACCATTACCTTTTTCTATTTTTTTTTTTTAAATATCAGTCATATTTATTAATTTTCTTTGATTCTATTTTCTATTTTGTTTTTGTTTTGCAGATTTCTTAAATTTTAAAACACTTTTCGTAAGAAACTCTTAATTAAATTTTGATTAAAACTTATTCTAATAGATTGTTAAATTTTTCTTTTTTATTCAAAAATTAATTTAAATTTTTGTCATGAAGTTAATATTAAATAATGATAAAGAACTTTAAAATATTTTGTAATAGTAATATAAAGTTATATGTTAGTTTATTTATAAATAAAAGCCAATTAAATAAATATGATTTGTGCAATGTATTTGGTTTTTGAACTTTTTTAATAATATCATAAAGAAACTATATATGTATGTATTATTATTTTTTTTTTTTGTTAATTCATTTCTCTGACACATAAATGTGGACAGGAAATTACACAGCCTTTCTTGTTAATGCGTGGCTGTAAATGTCGTAAGATGGAATAACTCTTACGACGTGTGTGTTATTCGAACCCACACTCCCTCGGTGTTTACAGCGTATTTTATACGCTCTTACCCACTGGGCCACCGAGGCTCGACTATATACATATAATATATTATATTATATAGTTCCTTTATGACAAATGTAATCGAAATTGTAAACTTAAAGTTTTTGTATTCATAATTTATTTTCTCACTTAGTGTTGTGCGATTTAATTGACAACAAATAATCAGAATACATTTATCATTTATTGGAAATAAAAATCTGATAATCTGATAATATACAATTATTTAGTGCAGTTTGAAAACCAATTATAATTTTTTACCAGATATTTTATATACATATATTCAACAGAAAATCTATTAAAAATTAAGATTCGAAAGTAAAATCAAGAAAGTGAATCAGAATATTTTACATCGAACTTTCTTGAAATTAATATTAATTATTTCTATGATACAATGGAAGATATTAGTATTAAAGTGCATCTTTTTTTTTTTCCTTGTCACTCCTATAAGGAGCATAGGGCACCCACTAAGTCATTTATTATTCATATTTGACTAATTTCAGTTTCTGGAATCATTAATTTCACTAAGCCGTAGATTACTCGGCTGTAGCTATTTTATACTGTTGAAGGACGTTTCTTTTATATCTACGCCATCTATTATCTTGTACAACAATTATGGTTTATTATTATTTTATTATATAGTGTTACAATATGATATTAATTATAATTTATAGAACATAATATATACTTATTTTTAATTTAATTATATTCTAGTATCTAATTATATGTTATAAGAAAAATGTCTATTATTTTTTTTAATTTATATGACCCAGCCGGTGTTTGAAGACGAGACCTTTCGTATGAAAGGCCGGTGTCTTAATAACTACACCATTGGCTGCGTATTTAAGTGCATATAAAGTAATATAATAGTAAAACTTGAATAATTTAAATAATCTTTATACTTTATGTAGATTACATTAGGCTAGACTAGACACTTTTATAAGCCGGTAAAAAATATTTTTTTAATTTTAATTTAAAAAATAAATAAAAATTATCGTGCATGACGAGTTTTTTTTTCTATTTAACTCATCCCTCATCATCATTATAATAATATAAATTTCACTATCATGTTGCGATGAATAGATTGCGCGCACTATTTTTTTTATCATGTTTTTTTCTATTTTTGTTTCAATATTTTTTTTTATTTAGCAAAAAAAAATTAAAAAAATAATAGTTATTAAAATACATAAAAAATAAATATAAATAATTTAACAACCACTGGTCACTCTAGATATCAAATGAAATGAAAAACCTCAATAAATGATATCAGATGTATGAAAAATAACATAAAAATGGTGGCTTTTTTCGGTAGCAAAAAATGAAAAATGAAAGAGAAAAGAAACAGAATAATGATTTTGACTTTCACATAATATACTGCTGTTGGCTACTTTTAATTTTTTTTATTGAATTTTTCACTTTACAATAATATTGTTTTAATCCATTTATAGTTTTTTTGTTTTCAATTTTCAATCACAATATTATAAATTTTGATAACAAATAAACAAACAAAAAAAAATCATTAAATAAAACGGTAATATAATTTATTATAACAGTTAATTTACATATTTTCAATGAACAGGAACATCTTGATAAAAGTTTTATTTTTTATTGTATTTTTTGTTTGTTCACATTGCATTTTGTGGTGTTTTGTATATCACTTTACTATTACAATTATCGTGAATAGTTTCTATTTTATTTAATTGCATTTTTTTATTAATGGTGATGAAGTGGTGAGAATATAAATGAAAAAGTGTGTGTTGAAATTAAGCGTTACATTATGTTACGTATTTTATTTGATTTTAATTTTACATAAATTTCACTTTTATAGTTATAATTTTTGGATATACTTTACTTTAGGTACATTGTCCGATTGCCTTGAAATTTTACATATCGGTACCTAGTGACGTCACCTATATTTCATAAAACATGACTTTTGGCGGCAAGGTCATTTCAAGCTCAAATTGATTATTTTGAAATTTTCCGTTATACTTTCGTCTACGATATTATACAGGAACCAATTTTTTACAACATCGTGGGACTATTGTGGGACAATTTATTACAACATTGTGGGACTACATACTTTACATGCTTAAATAACTGAAAATATCTCAAAAATTGTTAGATCTATGAAAACCGTTATAGTCCCAAAACATAAGTCTGTAAACAACCCTTAAGATGATATACTTAAATTTAGTACAGGTTATCTCATTTGAGTACAGAGTGCTTAAATCAAAAACAAAAATTTTTTAAATACTTCATTTTAAAATTAAATATAACGGTAGCTTTTTTGTGAACACATTTTTTTTCCCCTTTCTAGGAAGCCCTTATTGGTTACTCTGGTCTTTTTTGTTTTTGAGTGAGAGTGAAATTCTGAATTAGGAGATATTCAGGATATTTCCTTTTTCCAGAATGTTTATCTATATGTATTCTGTAAAAGGTGTACTTTGTTTTTGAATTCAACTCTAAAATCCCTCCTAATTCAGAATTCGTATATGTATACATATAGGTAAATATACTGCAAAAAGGGAATAACCTGACCTTGAATATAACCCTACAATTCCTCCTAATTCGGAATCTCGCATATATAGTATAGTATCATCCAGAATATAATCCAGAATATAATCATACCTATAGTATGTAAATATTCTGGAAAAAGCGTATAATTCAGATTTTGTAAGCAACTCTAAAGTTCGTACTAATTATACTTTTACATACACATTTCAATAATATTGTATTTAATATAGTGCGGCTGCCGCCCCCAAACCCCCGCTAAACAAATGATTAAAACGCTGATTTTCAAATTAACTGTAAAATCCCTCCTAACTCAGAATCTCACATATACATACATATATATAAATATTCTGTAAAAGCCATCATAACTGTGGAAAAAATAAGATTTTGATCAAATAAGATTTTAATTCTCACTTTTATATGAAATATTGACTTTTTTATTATTCTACCCAAAAGCAATTTACCATAACTCGAAAACAAAAAGGACCAAAGTAACCAATGAGGGGTTCCTTGGAAGATGAAGAAAGGGAGAAATAAAATTGCTCACAAAAAAGGTACCGTTATATTTAATTTTAAAATGAAATATTGAAAAAAGTGCATATTGAAAAATTTTTTGTTTTCTCTACTCAAATGAGACAACCTGTACTAATTTTAAGTATATCATCTTAAGAGTTGTTTACAGACCTATGTTTTGGGACTATAACGGTTTTTATAGATATAACAATTTTTGAGATATTTTCCGTTATTTAAGCATGTAAAGTATAAAATTGCATTTTTTATTAAAATTGTTGTTTCAATTTCGAATTTCTAACCTCTAGTGGGATTATTTACCAAGGCGTACCATACTTATTATATACCGTTGGAAAGGGTATGAAGGCTTTTCTAACAGTATAAAAATAATATAGAGTGTCTTTGAAAATTTATAAAGTATAGTGTTTTCTAGAAAGTCTGGAGAAAATTTTTTTTTATACCAAAATTTTTTATTTTGGTATACCAAAATTTTCCGTTTGAACTGCAATATCTCAGAAACGGTAGTGCTGTTTAAGATGAAACGAGATATTTATTAAAGCAATCGTAAGTTCCACAATGTTGTAAAAAATTGGTTCCTGTATACTATAGTAGACGAAAATATAACGGTTTAAGTAAAATACTACAAAATGTTAGGAAAATTGCAAAATAATCAATTTGACATTTAAATGACATCGTCGCCAAAAGTCATTTTCTATGAAATATAAGTGAGGTCACTAGGCACAATTATATAAAATTGCAAGGCAATTTGACAATGTACTTAAAGTGAAGTGTATCCTAATTTTTTATTTGTTTTCTTTAATTTGTTAATTGTTTTGGGTTTTATTACTATTATTATTAAGGGATTTATTACAGTTTTTATTATTTCGTTAATAAAAATTTACCTATTTTGTAATGGACTTATTGTAACAGTTTTTTACAGATTTTGTAAGACAAATTTAAAATTTAAACCAATTTTTATGATTTATCGTTAAGTAAATTAGTTATTAGAAGTGCAAAAAATTATAGCAAATTTATTGTTAGTCAAGTGAATTTTCCATTTGCGCGCTTATTACATATTGGGAAATTAACTATGTACATATAGAGTATTTAAAAGTTTGACTTAGTAATATAATATTATAATATCAGTTTTTTGTCACGACTAGAAAAACTATTGCCTTTAAACAACACATTACAATTTGCTTTTGTAATGATAATATTTTTTTATCTCTTCTTGCCACTGCTATAAGGAGCATTGGGCACCCACTAAGTCATTTATTTATTCATATTTGACTAAGTTTCAGTTTCTGGAATCATTAATTTCATTAAGCCGTTGATTACTCGTAGCTATTGTACAAGACTATGAGACGTTACTTTTATTTCTACGCCATCTATTATCTTATACAAGAATTATAGTTTATTATTATTTTATTATATAGCTATTAACAATATGATATTAAATTATAATTTATAGGACATACAAATATATACTTATTTTTAATTTAATTATATTCTATTAATTATATATTATAAGAAACTGTCTAATATTTTTTATTTATTTATATGACCCAGCCGGGGTTTAAATCCGAGATCTTACGTATGAAAGGCCGGTGTCTAAACAACTACACCATTGGCTGGATAATGATAATAATTAATGATGTAATAATATCGTTTAGAGTAAACTTTCTAGACTAAACTTCAATTTATGCCCCGGACAACTATAAAATCAGATACAGTTATTTTCCAAATTCCGGCCAACCGGGATTTATACATATACATTTATGTATATATATCTATTTTGAAGAAATTTTATAGACGGTTGCGAAATCAGATTTTCCCCTTTTTTCAAGAATAAGTATACATATATGTATGTCTGAAAATCTGAATTAGGAGGGAATTTGAAGTGATTCAAAAATACCAATGAAACTTCTGAAACGTCACCATCAAAGTATAGTTATAGGAAGTAGTTTTACTTTTTATTAAACCTAATACATTTTTCACACAGTAAAAAAGTCTATTTTCAAAAGTAGGTGCAATATATTTTTTTATTTTCCATATCCACTGTTCTAAAATAAAAATAAAATAACACTCTATATTTTTGGACGGTAATTTTATTACGGGTACCTACCCAATCAATTTGTTGGTGTGCGAGTATAATGTAATTAGCACAGGGATAACTGAAATTGAAATTGTGTGTATATATACGGGTAGTAGGTACTCAAATGAGTATTTTATTATTTTTGGTTTCAATTTCAAATCGTATTTTTTATTCTATCTTTTGGTGTATGATAATTTTTTATAACTATACACTTTTTACATTAAGTTACCTTAACTTAGTTACAAAATATTTTTATAGTGTTTTTTCATTTCTTCTTATTAGTATACATATTTAGTGTGTCTGACTCTAACACGGTAGTGTGCAGGTACGATTCCGGATGGAAACATAATATTTTTTTTGTAGGTATATTAATTACAAATATAACTTTTTTTTTATTTACTGCATTATTTGGCAAAGTACAAATTATACATTATTCCGAAATTGCAAAAACAAATACCTATGTATATAAAAATAAAATCTACCATAATTAACTCCTATGACGGGCCAACAGCTAGTTTATATAATAACACTATGATAATCTACGAATTATTACACTTATTCAAATTTAAATTTTCTAACATTTTAGAGTTTTAAATTTTGCTAAACAATTAATTAATAAAAAGAAAAATGTATCAACCTAACCTACATACATATAAAAACATTTTCTGCAATAGGTACATACATTTTTCTCTAGAGGCTACCATTACTTATCAATTCAATTAAAAAGTTGAAGTTTTTTGTCTTTAATTTGATTCAATTGACAATGTCAACACAATCTGACATTTCTGAATAACTTTAGGAAAAATAACACAAATGAAAAAGAAAATTCTCATAGGAATTGAAGCCTTAATTACCATTTTTAATTACAATTTTTTTTTTTCAGTTTTCATTTTTCAATTTTTAATAAAAAAAAAAACTTTTGCTATCAATTTAGTTTAGAAAATAAAGATGTCATTATTAATTTCTAAAAATTGTCCACAGAATTAGAAAATTATTTACTCATTTACAAATTAATTTTTCTTTTAAATAAATTTTGATTAAAATTCAAAACTCAAAATGGATTACTATCCCTATCTCAAGCCTGTATTTCTTTTGACTGTATTTAATTTGCCTGTATTTTCATTTGCCTGTACTTCATATTTTTATATTATACAAAAATATATTATATAAATTTTCTGTAAAAGGCGTATAACTTTAATTTTGAATTCACTAAATTCAACCTCCTAATTCAGGTTCTCACATATATATAAATATTCTGGAAAAAGCGTAAAGCCCTGCTTTTGAATGCAACTTTAAAATCTCTCCTAATTTAGAATGAAATACAGGCAAATGAAAAACAGGAAAATGAAATACGTTTTACAAATGATTAAAATAATTTTTTTAAGAGTATACATATATAATAATAAAAATTGACAAATATTAATTTTAAAGATAATAAATACTTTTTAGCACATTCCCAAAGAAATTTTGAAAAAATGTGCCTATTAGTTTCACTCTGTCCGTCCGTCCGTTTGTCCATCTGTCCGTCTGTTTACAAAACTTCTACACCGTTAAAGATAGAGAAAAAAAATTTTAACTGTAGGTAGGTCTCATAAAAAAATTAATTTTGTGGAACAACTTTTTCATGTAGCTCCATCCATCAGGGAACTTCAGCCCCTCAAACTTTGAAAAAGTAAATCAAAATTATACAATTTTTTTAAATTTAGTATTTAAATTTACCGTTATGTGAAAACCACATTTTGCATGATTTTTCTACTTTCATAACTCCGGCACGCTTTTATAGAGGCAAAAATTCAATATTTGCTATTTTTAGACACCTATAACTTTGGCACCTGTAAATATTTTTCTTCGACAAGACATGGAAAAAATGAAGTAAATTAGAAAAATAATTTTTTAAAGATTTTTTTTTTTTTTTGAAATAAATTAATAGTAAGTAAAAAGTAAAATAATAGTGAAGTGCTTTGAAACAGGAAAACAATTAAGATGACGCTCATTATTTTAATCGAATGCAAAAAAAAAAACAAAGTAATAAAGAGAAATAAAATAAAAGATATTGACATTTTAAAATGCAATGACAGTGCGATCGCGATTTACGACGTGCGCCTTATTTATAATTTTATTTTATAAGTACATATTTACTTTTGAAACTTAAAAAACCGGTGCATTACTTGAATATAAATCAAATAAAACAAAAGTATATTGGCATATATTGGTATATGCTTATGAAGATCATAAGACTTAAAAAAAAATTGACTGAGAGATAAAGAAATTACAAATAAAATAACTGTCACAAATTTAACTTTTATTATTAAATTGTTTATTATTATATTGTATTGCTTGGCTGGTAGATTTGCAACACTTTACTTTTATATTGGAATGATTTAAGTATTAAAAAAAAACAGAATAAAATGAAAAAATGTGAGTATATTTGAAGAGAAGTTCACAAGAAGAAAAATTTAGTTCGAAACGAAAGTAAAACCAAAAAACTAATACTTAGTGTATGTAGTGAAAGTAGATTTAAATTTACTTATAAAAAAAAATATTGTGTTTTATTTTTATTTTTATACATAAGTACATACGTATGTAGGTAACGTACATAAAATATTAAAATCGGTGCAATTGAATGAATGATGTGTACAATTTATGTATTTTTAAATGGTTTTATCATCAGGTTTGTGTTGTTTTTTTTTAAAATGATTTATGAAAAAATTTTCAAAAAATAATTTCAACGTTTTTAACTGAATTTACTAATATAAAATGCCATTAAATGTGTTATTTGATGAATATTTTTTAGATTCAAACAAAATACATAGTGATAAATTAAAAAAGAATCTATTGCTTTTTTAAAAATAAACCGTATACATACATTTTAAATAAAAGTTACAACTTAGAATGAAAAAATCTGGAAATTTAATTTTTTTTCGATATTTTCTTGTTAACTCATCGACTAGATGAGTCGACTCATCAAGTAGATGATTTAAAACAAAAAAACAATTTTATACCATTATTCTCCATGCATCAAATTTATGCAGAGATAATTATGTATATGTGTATCGTTAGATTAGTATAAGCGCAGACTAGGTGGTCACTATCGTACTCAAGCAACAACAATAGATATTGGAATAGACGAAGTTATAATATAACATAAGAAATTGGTATACTTTTTTGTTTTTCACGCTCACTATTCATTTAAATCTCTTAGTGTATTTAGTATTAATCGAACCAAAGTTTTAGTAAAAATTTTAATCATATATTTCATATTATAGCTTAAAAATGATAAATTTTTCTATAAATCGAATTTAATTTTATTTGTGTTGATTTGTTCCAAAATTTTTTAACAAAATAAAAAATGGAAATAAAAGATTTTTTACTCTATTGTTTAAATCTGTTTCGTTTTTTTTTTGTGATTTCATACAGTAGAGTAATTTGCGATTATAAGATAATTTTTTAAAAACTATGTATGTATGTATACCTATTTAAAAATTGAATTTTTTATAATTTCTATAATTTTCTTTCAGTTTTTGTTTTATGTTTTATGATTATTGAACTGAACGGTTAGCTGAAACCTTTTATTTATTATTAAAAAAAAAAACAAGGAAAATAAAGCATAAAAATGTTATTTATATTTTATGATGATAATGATAAGGGTTTAATAAAATTTATGAACTTTACAAAAAAACAATGATTTCGATTTTTATGAAATTGACCTGTAATTATAGGAAGATCATTTCTTTTTACTTTTATTTGGTACTCTGTAATTTTTTTTAATAATATGGTTAATAAAATATGTACATATTGGAGGATATATAAATATATCTATATTTATATTTAATTTGTTTTTGAGATAATGATAGGTCCAATAATATAAGAGATTAAGAAAAGGTCCAAAGGAAATAAGAATAAACAATATTATATATTGATTTAATTTAATATCGTTTTAATGGCGAAAAATTAATGACTTTTTTGAAGATAACGGGACCTCCCATAAGTCAAAAGCAATGTATGTCAACAGTACTTAGTTACCTTATCAAAAACATATATAACTATCCCCGCATCTCGTCCATGAAGGACGAAAAGGACATTTAAGAACATGCTTTCAGTTTTTTTTATATAAACCGTTAAATATTTAACTCTATATATTATCTAATATATAAGGAAGAAATTCTGTTTGTTTGGTACGGATTCACGTAAAAACCACCAGTCCGATTGCAACCAAATTTTGCAGGAACATTTCCACGACCCCGGAAGGAGTTATAGGCTATATAAGATTTTGGTTCATTAACCAATTTCGGCGCGAGAGCCTTTTAAAGTTTTTTGGTTTTTTCGTTGTCCTGCCTAAACGGTTTGACCGATTGGCAGGACAACGAATTCTAATTTTTGTTTAATTTGGCAGGATGAATTGACAATTCTAAATAAAGCCTGTGACAAATTTTTGTTAGCGTTTGTTAACCCATTTCCGCACGAGTACCTATTAATAATATTTTGCCTAATTTTGTGTATTGTTATTATTATTAAAAAGATATTTCCAACACTCTTTACTTTTATCTATACTGTTTTTAATATTCCATAAAAACCTTTCAATGCAAATTTCACATATAGAACAGTAATTAAAGTAACCTTATTAAGTATCTTAAGAATACTGTGGTTAGGTCTTAACAACATAACATCCGTTGTTAAAAAACAGAAACAATCTTCTACATACAACAATCATCATGTTATCATTCAGAAATGCATTACTTACATGTGGTCTACCTATATAAGATGCATGTGTATAGCATATTTCCCATAAAATATCATTGAAATATGTACATATAGTATGTATAATATGCATATATTTAAAAATACTATAAAGATAATCAATTAAATTAGAAAACTTATTCACATTTCTGTACAGTAAAGATAAAATATCATAACATAAAGATAAAAAACAATCATGTATTTTTTATATTGAAAATATGTTAAACAGAACCTGAGATGTATGCATTTAAAAAGAAGTTTTTTCAAAATTTGAAGAGCTGTACGGTGCTGTAGGATCTCTAACGCTGAGGGTACATAAAACAGTTGTTCTACAACATTACTCTTTTAAGAGACTTATGCATAGTTAATATTTCATTGCTCTTTATTAAACAGTATATAAGTTTTGTAAACAGACGGACGGACAGAGCGAACCTAATAGCAAATTTTTCAAAAAGTGCTTAAGAGAATAATTCATAAAAACATGAAGTGACATTACTTACGAAAAAAATGTATTACATTATGGTCTTTTGTAATTAAAATGCGATTTTATGTTTCGGTATTAACGAATATATTGTGAAAACTCACTTCGCCGTAATTGTGTACTCAATAGATTATTGATTCCTTTAAAGATTTTTTGTAGACGAATTGTCTTTAACTCTTCGCTCTGTTTATTCAATTTATCTAAATGTAATAAAAAATAGAATATTAAGTACCAGCATCTGTGAATGCATAGTAATAAGTTAACAATATTAAATAAATTATATTAACCCTAAGTTAATATAATATTAAGTTAAGTTAATAATTTTTAGTTCATAAACCCAATAAAATACTCTGGGTAACGCCGGGTACTCTGCTAGTACATATATATATCTTAATTATGAAGGATAATGATCTACAAATTAATTTAACATTGTTTTGGTAAACATAGCTGTCGCCGTTTGTGGAGATATTAAAAATGTTGCCCAAACATTTTTTTTTTAAATTTTTGCTTAAAAATACGATATTTATAGATTTAGCCAAAAAGTATCCCCAATAATTCTACTTCGTTGGAAGTAGTCGTTTTACTCATTAATTCTACTCTTTTTGCTCTAAAAATCATCGTTATACACACTTTAAACTTATCTAATATATATTTTGGAAGATATAAGCACTTGTTTCTAGAAAAAAATGTTGTTTTGTACTATTATCATATACTTTATTAAATGACTTGTTGTTGAAATATGCATATAAAAAAAATAATTAGGAGCGTTTTTAGAATTGGTTATAAAATCAGGGTTCTAATAATTTGTTTAACGGGAGTTTGAGGGCGGCAGTTCCCACTTTATTAAGTGCTTTATTTTTCCAATATACATATATATAAAATAAATATTTAGGAAGGGTTTTATATGTAGTTGGTTACAAAATCATGGTTCCAATAACAATATTTAGCGGGAGTTTAGGAGTGGCAGCTTCCACTATTTTAAATGCATTGTTGTTGAAATATCTCTGTAAAAATAAATAATTAGGAAATATTTTATAGTTGGTTTCAAAATCATGGTTTAATAATTTGTTTAGGGGGGAATTTGTGGTAAGCAGCCTCCGTTATTTTAAATACCTTATTTTTTGTAATATATGTGTAAAAAACTAACTAGGAAAGATTTTAGTGTTGAAAAAAGTGAATTAGAATTAAAATTCTATTAAAGCGAGTTTAGCTATTAAAAATAATTTTTAACTTTTTCATTTTTTGACCTTTGATTTAATTTTTTATAGTTATTTTAGTTTTATATAGAAACAGTACAAGACAACATTTTTTTCTAGAAATAAGTGGTTATATCTTCTAAAAATAAAATATAAGAGGTAAGTGTGTATAGATGATTTTTAGAGTGGAAAGAGAGCTTTCCAACTAGGTATAATGTAAAGAGGTTTTTTTTTTTGGCAAAACTTAAAATATTTAATTTTAAGGAAATATTAAAAAACATTTCTTTTGGTTAACATTTTTAACTTTCAAGTCTTATATCTCTATAAAGACCTATCTTTAATTAATTTTAATTATTAGATCATTATTCTACTTATATTAAATATGTATATATTTATATATATATTTAATAGACTTTAATAGACTTAATATATATATAACGGTTTATAAAAAAAAATGGCAAGTATTCTCTTAATTGTCCTTTTCGTCTTTAAAGAACGAGATGCGGGAATTCTAATATAAGTAATATAAGTTTTTGAAAAAGTGACATTACATACACTGATTTTGTCCTAAACTGAGTCCCGTTGTCTCCCAAATGAATTGTTTTCTGAAATTAAATGAAAATGAGAAAAGTTTTAGTATTTAATCAATGTTTGTCAGCTTGATTAAAACGAAAATAATCATCTTCATTGCCATAGAGTAATGTTTAAGATAAAACCAAAAATATTTTTCAGCCTTAAAGAACTTAAGAAAAACTCTTTTTGGTTTCATGAAGATTTATAAAATCAATTTCGCTTTAGTAAAAATCACTAAAAGTTCTATCTCTTTTAAAGGTTTAACTTTAAATCTAAATTCCACAACTGGTTAAAGTTTAGTAACGTTCATCAAAATCTCTCTTAATGGTCTTGTATTCTCTAAATGTTTTCTACATAACAAGTCAAAAATATGTTGAGGTGAAGTAATAATACAATTCTAAATCAATTTTTTTTTGTATTATTCAAAGTTAAATATATATAAAAAGCAGATCTACCTTTGAAAATAGATTGAGATATTTTCGGTTAGGGTATTAACACAATTATGTAATGTTATTTATTAGATACTTAAAAAGAAAAAAAAAGTTCAATGACTCAGACAGATTTCAGAAAAATACTTAACAGTCGGGACATGTAAAAATTTAAAGCTTTAGTATTGTTAAAAATATATATGACAATTGATTTCCAAAAAAATATAAAATTATATAAATTTTGTTTTTAATGTCTATATTAATAGATGTTTAATTAAAATGAAACATGTAGCTATTAATATTAAATTAAAAATCGAATTTCGACTAAACTGTACAAATATTATTTGTATATTTTAAACCTGTAAGTTAAATTTAAAGATTTTATAATTGAAATTTGTTCCCCCTTTTTTAACCAAAATGTAAACATTAAAAAAGAAAATAAAAAATTTAAAACTTTTTCCAATTGCGTAACTTTTACCTCAAAAGTTATGACTTCAAATATAAAACAGAAAAAACAAAGCAATAAAAAAAATCGTTACTATATTCGTAACCGTTATTCTTAGTCATAAATTGTCCAGAAAAAAAAAAAAAACAAAGATCAAAACAACTTTGGATATAATGAAAATCAAAAAAAAAAAAAAGAAATTTAATAATAATAATAATTTAACAAAATGTTATGGCATCTATTTTACAAAATCATGCATAAGACTTTGGTATTTTATGGTAACCACAAATTTTATTATTCCCTCTCTTTTCATTTTTCTTTTGTAATTGTTTATTTTTATATGCTTTCTTTCATTTTAAAAAAGATAAAAAAAAAATCTTCAGCATCTAGTTTGTACCACAGTTTTTTTTCTATTTTGAATTGCGTGTTACCATTCATTTATTTTTATAATGTAGTATGTCTATTACATACTTATATTATTCAAAATTTTAAATAAGTTTTATGTTTAACTTTAGAATAATAATTTGTAGCACAATAAAAACGAAATGCATGATTAATAAATTTTTAATTAAATAACAATGTAATTTTAACTTTCAATTACGTTAAATGTGGTTTAAATAAAATTGTATTAACATAAAAACATTTATACTTATCTAAGTTGACTGATTAGTACTTAATATGTGTTTTTGTTAACAAGGTTTCTGGTAAAATGTTTAGAATTAATAATTATAAGATAGGATTGTTTAAAAAATCATATATGGCTTATTATGGTACAGAGGGGTTTGTTAACCCTTTTTTTAAATTCATAAAACGATTTTAATTCATTATTTTTAGATTGATTTTTTAATATATTGCAAATTTAAGATATTATATGTACATACATACATAATATATGAAAAATTAATTGAAAACTTATATTTAAAATAATTTATTTCTAGCTCTTTCGTTTTCGAAAAAAGTTCTTTCACTCAAAGTTGAATCATAAAAAAAATTCAAAATACATTCGTTCTTTTTGAAGCTTAAATCTATTTTCTAATACATAATATAAATACAAGAGTAACTGCAGATTTTATATTATAATAACTTGTATTCATAGAAGAGATATTATTATATTGTTGTTCTAAAAATAAAATCTTTTTAATCGTCTGCCACCTTAATCTTCCTTGCCCCACGACATTTTTTTCCTTCCTATTATTTTTTTTTTAAGTGCACCTTCCATATAATATTTTGTCAAAGTTATTCGTCGATTGTCAACGAATACCTACTGTTACCATATGCTTAATATTTAAAAAAAAATTATTGGTTAATTGGTTAATTCATTGGCTCTGATAACATCTTCTTTTGAACTGTAACCCATTTTATTAATTAACATGTTGCTGATAAGAATTTCTTTCTTTGAAATGTAAAAAAATGTTATAATTATATAAGATGTTTCAGGGTTCTTACTAATTACATATTAAAATTTCTAATCAAATATTAATTTAAAAATACTTTTAAATTTATTTTTAGCTACTCTAGTGACTTCAATAACTTAGATTTAGTAAAATTTAACTTTAAAATATAAGTAAATATGTAGTAAATTTACTATACAAAAATAATATTAAATCATAATATTAAATTAATACATTTTATACGAAAACAATAATAAAGAAAAACTGGTTAAATAAACAGTTATTTATCATGCAATGCTGTTTACTATAATCGAAAAGTATACATACATTACATATACATATGTACTTTATATATATGCCTTAACCTTACCGCAGTTATAACAGTACCGATTGTTAAATTTAATCATTAATATCAAATAATACCTACATCTATAATATGTATATTTAACATTTTTATAGACCTTTAATTTTATACAGTCATTTAACACACTTACAACATATAATACAATTAAAAAAAAAGAAAAATAAAAACAGAAGAAAAAAATAAAATTTCACTTTCTTTCAAAAGTGATCTGATCTCTCTTTCTACTTTATTCATTTTATTTTTTTCTTTTTTCTTTTCAGTTTGCAGACTATTCATTAAAGCATCCAACGAACCGCACGTTTTTCTTTCTCTTTAAATTTCATCATCACTTTAACGTCACAATAAAATAAAAAGAAGAAAAAAAAAAAACGGTAATACTATTTGAAGTGAAAAAAAAATTGCTATATTATTAACAACAATAAGAAAAGCACAAAAAGAGAAGTAAAAATAATATATGACGTCAGAGTTAAGTAAAACAACATTGAAAGTAAAAAAATTCATAATGAAGGTTTTAACACCAGCAATACAAACAGTGTTACCAACACTTATAAATAATAAAAGTTCAACTTTTACGATACTATTAGCATTAATTGTAATATTGCCATTAAATGCCGCTATTGAAATTAATAATGAAAGTACAAATGGCAACATTCAAAAAATAGGATCATCAATAGGGAGAACATCAGCAGCATCATCATCTAGAACAATAGCATTTTCAACATCTACAACACCAACTACACCGATTTTGATATCATCATCACAACCAACAATAAGTCTACGGTCACGTGGTTCCAAAGTTTATCAACCATCATTAATTCGAACACAATTAAAAGTTTCACGTAGTTTAGATCCCGAACAAACTGAAACAATTAATGTTAAATCAAACACAGGTGGTTATGCGTCAATTATTGTTAAAAAACGACGTGGTAATCAAAGTAATGCAGTTAGTTTTATACCAGCATCTTCCTTATTACAATCACAATCGTCATCAGCTCAAACTGCTGCTTTTGTAAATGAAGATAAGAAACAACAACAACAAGATAATATTCTACAGCCACAAAAATTACAACAAACTTCTGTGCCATCTGAAGTTATAGTATCAAGTGCGCCAGTTAATTCAAATCAATATTCCGGCTCCGATGGGATTGGAACATTTCGTGTTAAACCTGATTATGGTAAATGGAACCCATTACCTCCTTCAAATGTACGTTTTGCACAGCCAACTAATCAAAAATCCGCTGAAGTTATAAATTCATTTATTGAACATATTGAAAAAATCGAACGTAATAACCACAATAATGAACGAATGCCAGCATTAAAAAATGATCGACAACCTGTTAATATAAAATTAGCAACACCAAAAATATATAATGAAAATTTACGTTTGCCAGAACCAACAATTGTAAGATCCGAGGCATACTATGTTAAAGATGTACCATCAAAAGGAACAAAACGTGCCCGATCTTTATTGCATGTTGATAGTGATGGTATACCAGTTATTGAAGGTGTCCGAGTTCCAGATGATGAAGAAGATAAACGTAAAGTATGGCGTAATGCACGTGTTATTAAAGGTGAACTGGTACCATATGAAAATGGCTATGTTCCACCAAAAGCAGAACGTCCTACATCACTCCCATATGGTGAACTATTATTTTATGATGATAATATAACTAGACGTACAAGACAATCTGACGGTGGAAGAAGTTTTGGACCATTTACAAAATTTGATAATTATGAAAGGGAAATTTCTGGACCTTCGGGATCCGCTTCTGAAAATACAAGCAATGGTAAAGGCGGATTTGGACCATTTACTGTAGATGATAATAGAAATGGTCGTGAGTTTAGAAATATATATGAAGGTGGACCATACTTTGTTAAAGATAATACAGCTAGAAATTCTGGATCACGTTTAATTGATTATATTAAACAAATTAATGAACAACATGCACATCGCGATTATTTCATACGTAGAACAACACCAGATGCATTATTACGTTCTACTAACAGTGGTAATGGTAGTGGTGAACCACAAAGAATTCAGCGTAGAATGTTAAATAGTATGAATGACTATCCAGAACAACAACAACAGGATGAAGATGTTGGTGAAAACTTAAGAGCTCCAGTGTCATATTATGCACATCCTGATTTAGGTATACAACCTGCACGTGCTCCACCACCAGCTAAAGAAACAAAACCAAAAGATAAACCACCAAAGAAAGTAACACAATATTATATAAAAGGACAACCAATTCTACCAAAAAAAGATAAACATTATCCCATCGAACAAACATTAAATAGTCAAGAATATTATCGTAATGGTTATCCAAATCATATAAATTATTATGATTCATATGAATTAAAACGTGCTTCAACGTATCCTTATAATTATGGCACATTAAAACGTGTAAAAGAACAACCGTTATGGATGAAATTAACTGAACAAATGCGTGATACTTTTCAAACTGGTATAACATCTGTTGAAGCATTAGCACGTCCTGTATTTGCACCCATTGTTGAAGCTGGTCAAAAAATTTCTAAAAATTTAGGTTTTTCAAAAGATAATCAACAACAACTTCAATATGCACAAAATAAAGTAGGTGTTGTAGCAGCAGCTGGTTCACCAGCTTTATTACCAGCATTAGGTTTAATGGCTAGTGGGGCTGCATTGGGTATTGGTGCTATGGCTGTTGGAAAATATTTTGATACAAATTTATTAAAACGTTCTGATCCAGAACATAAAAGAAATTTTCAACAACAATTTCAACCATATAATTCTTATCTTGGACAACAATCAAATTCACATAATAATGATATGTTAATTGTTGTACAACAAGAAGATCAAAATCAACAAGGTAATCAACAATTATTATCACCACAATTAAGAATGAGTTCAAATAATGGCATTAATAGAAATTTAAATCATAACATTGAAGTAATAGATGTTATGTTACCATCAGCAAGAAGTAATGATATTAATAATCGTCAACAACAACAGCAACAGCAAACCCAGCAAATTCAAGAATTTAGACGACGTAATAGTCGTGGTAAACGTTCATTAAGTGATTCATCTGATGATTTAGGTTTAATATTACAAGATATTGAAGAAGACATACCAAAAACAAAAGTAGTTGGTCTTGAAGAACGAATTCGTTCAACAAATTGGCGAAATACCCCGTGCGCTAAAAAAATGTTTTGTGAAATTATGTTAGAACAAAATTCTGATGAAAATGTTTTAATGGAAAAGAAAATGGAAAAAATGTTTTCAAGGTAAGCAATTCAATATTTTTCTTGCTCGGTTTGAAATTTATTTTCGCGACTAAGTTTTGTTTTTAAAATTTATCATGCCAAAGAGCAAAAAAATTTTATTATCCTTAATGTATCATTAATTTTTTTTTTAGATTACATCCATCTTTAAGAGACCATTTATCAAGTCATCTAACCGAAGTTACAGATGCCATTATGAGACGAGATTGTTCTGCATTTGCATGTAAAGAAAATCAAATTTTAAGACGAAGGTATTAAGAAAAAAAGGATGAGATTGTCTCTTTTAGATTTAACGTATTCTATTTTATATTCTGCTGTTTTATCTGCTTTTCTTATTAAAAATTAATTGATTTAATTAGATTTCTTTTAGTATTAATAATATTATTTATATGTGTGTATTAGAGAAATTAAATTATTTAAAAACTAGATTAAAAAA